>CM033725.1:24869258-25233773 GCA_019671005.1 Hibiscus mutabilis | reverse complement strand
GGCATCTTCATCAAATCCTCGCAGATCGGGGATTTGGGCTGGTGTGATTGCATTCTTGCCGGCAACTTTCTCATTTTCTTGAGGGTCTTCGAAGACCTGTTTCTTTCGGAAGAGGGCTATAATGAGGTTGGGGAAAATTAGTGGGTTGTGCTTCCTCTTGAGGTAGGCATAAACTTCATCAACAATCAACTTCCCAACATTGATGGACCGACCATGTAAGATAGAATGGATAAGGAGCAACCGATTGATGTGGATAGTGGCTGAGTGTGATGTGCGCATGATACGGTTTTTCACATAATGGTTCCAGATTTTGGCCTCAGGTTTGAGGCGTCCTCGCTCCACAGATCTAGTTGCCATGTCCAGTTCAGTCCCGCTGAAGCATAAGTCTTTAAGGACTTCTTTTCGTGTTTGGGCATCAACACTAGTCGCAAAGGGGCTATGGTGGTCTACCACATTCTTCAGACCATAGTATTTGTTGATTGCTGCGACGGTAAATTTTATTTGCTCTTCTCACACGTACACACCGGATTGGGTGGGGCTTGTAAGATGAGCATAAAATTCCCTCACCAAGGGAACGTATATATCTTCAAGGTGTTTCACAAAAGTTTCCCCCTCAGTAGTGATTACGTCCATCATTTCTTTGTCAAAACCTTGTTCCCCCTCAGTAGGGAACTTGAATCCTTGCTCTGCAAAGGGCTTTCGATCTTTGAGTTTTTGCCATCGGTCTTTGGCAGCTGGGTTAGAGAATTTCTTGATCTCGACAACGGGTGGTGCTGGGAACTAGTGGAAGCAGTAGAAACATTCTTGCAGCGGACCATTGTGACGCTAGGGAGGGAAGATAATGTTGGGTGGGGAAATTTTTTGGGGGTTGTAAAGAAAGTGATGTTTTGGCTTCAATGGAGTTGAGAGGAAATTAGATGAAGAAGATGAGGTTGAGAAGAAAGAATTAAGAGAAAAGGACAAGGGAAAAAAGAGGGAAGTTGATGGGGTTGAGAACTGTCACACGTTAACGGAGAGAGAAGGTGAAAGTTATGGTTTTATGGCGTGTGTAAGAGGAGAGAAGTGATGTCTATTTAATGAAAAGTGGAAAAGGTTGAGAGAGAAGGTATGGTATTGAATGGTTAGGGTTTTATAAAAAAATTCCCCATTTTTTCGCTCTTTTTTTAATACCGCCACCCTCAAACCTTGGAAATTCTTTTTTCCTTTTTAACTTCCCTTATTAGGATAGAGACAAAACCCTGACCCTAATAAGAAAAGGCTGCCAACCTTAATTCTTTTTGCCCTGGCATGCCATCGTCAAACTGTGGACAAAACTGACATGGGGGTGCAAACTGTGATAGAAACAAACATGAAATAAAGACAAGGGAACACCAAAATGAACTTAAGAGATTAATAAAAAACTAAATTATTTATGGACATAAAAACAAGAATATGCTATAGCAAAATGTAAAGAGTAGGAAGGTGCAAACTCTTAGGGGTCATGGAGGAGTAGAGACGACTTGTCTCTCAAGATCGGAGCTCCACTGTAAACCTTGAGGCGCTAGCCATTGACCTTGAAGATCATCTCGTCATCGAGATTCTTGATTTCCACCGCACCGTGAGGGTAAACCTTGTGAACTTTGAAGGGACCTGACCATCGAGATTTAAGCTTCCCAGGGAAGAGCTTGAGCCTAGAGTTGTAGAGAAGCACTTGTTGGCCTTCTGAAAAATGCCATGGCAAACTATGCTTATCATGCCACTTCTTTATCTTTTCCTTATACAACCTTGCATTCTCATAAGCATGGGCTCGAAATTCTTCCATCTCGTTGAGCTCTAATAGCCTTCTTTCTCCAGCTAGCTGGGCATCCATGTTAAGCTTCTTAATAGCCCAATAAGCCTTATGTTCAAGCTCTACGGGGAGATGACATGCCTTGCCATAGACGAGCTTGAATGGGGACATTCCTAATGGTGTCTTGAAAGCTATGCAATATGCCCATAAAGCCTTGTCGAGGCTTAGAGACCAATCATTCCGCTTGGGGTTGACCACCTTTTCAAGTATCTATTTTATCTCTCGATTGGAGATCTCATCTTGTCCATTGGTCTGGGGGTGGTATGCCGTGGCAATTTTATGTCTCACCCTATATCTTTGTAATGCCTTGGCAATCAGCTTATTGTCAAAGTAGGTTCCTTCATCGCTGATGATGGCTCGTGGTGCTCAGACCTTGTGAAAATTTTCTTGTGAAGGAACTTCAAAACTGTTTTGGAGTCGTTCTTTGCTGTTGCCACAGCTTCAACCCATTTTGACACATAATCTACTACCAACAAAATGTAGAGATCCCCAAACGATGAAGGGAATGGTCCCATGAAATCTATTCTCCAGACATCAAAAAGCTCTACCTCCAAGATGCCTTGCAAGGGCATTTCATGTCTTCGAGATATGTTCCCCGTTCTTTAACATCAGTCACAAGTCTTGCAAAATTCATGTACATCCTTGAAGAGTGTGGGCCAATAAAATCCTGATTGTAAGACCTTTGTAGCAGTCCTAGTTCCTCCAAAATGGCCTCCACATGAAGACGAGTGGCAATGGAATATGACATCCCCTTGCTCCTCTTCCGGGACACATCTTCTTATCATTTGGTCAGTACACTGCTTGAATAAATAAGGCTCATCCCATAAATAAAATCTCACGTCATGCTTGAACTTCTTTCAACCTTGGCTATTCAAATCAAGAGGCAAAATTCCACTAACAAGAAAGTTTACAATATTAGCATACTACGGAATTACCGCAACATATAAGATTTTCTCATCAGGGAATTCCTCTTTAATGTCTTGTTCATTTCCGTCTTTAGCCTTATTTTCTAACCTAGAGAGATGGTCAACCACTTGGTTTTCACATCCTTTCCTATCTCTAACTTCCAGGTCAAATTCTTGCAAAAGAAGTATCCACCTAATAAGTCTAGGTTTAGCATCCTTTTTAGTCACTAAGTATCTAATAGCTGAGTGATCAGTGTGAACAATGACCTTAGTGCCTATTAAGTACGCCCTAAACTTATCAAAGGCAAACACAACGGCTAACAACGCTTTTTCAGTGGTGGTATAGTTGATTTGTGCATCATTTAAAGTGCGGCTAGCATAATAGACAACATGAAAGAACTTACCTCAGCGTTGCCCAAGTGCTACTCCTACTGCGTAGTCACTTGCATCACACATCAGCTCGAAGGGCTCGTCCTAATCTGGTGGAACAACAATAGGGGCTGAGATAAGCATGTCCTTCAGCTCCTTGAATGCGCTGTGGCAATCTTTGTCAAACACGAAGGGCTAGTTTTGCTGTAGCAAATTACATAGCAGCTTGGAAATCTTGGAGAAGTCCTTGATGAATCTCCGATAAAAACCTGCATGTCCTAGGAAGCTTCGAATACCCTTGACAGTGGTTGGATGAGATAACTTCTCGATCACCTCAACTTTTGCCTTATACACCTCAATGCCTCTCTTTGAAATCTTATGGCCCAGAACTGTCCATTCGATTACCATAAAGTGGAACTTCTCCCAATTGAGGACCGAATCTGATTGTTCACTTCTCTTGAGTACCCTTGCCAAGTTTCCCAAACATGCTTCAAAGTCATATCCGGAGATTGAGAAGTCATCGATGAAGATTTCCAAGAACTCTTCAACCATATCTGAGAAAATTACTTGCATGCATCTCTGAAAAGTTGCCGGAGCATTGCAAAGTCCAAAGGGCATTCTCCTAAAGGTATAAGTACCATAGGGACAGGTGAAGGTTGTCTTCTCTTGATCTTCTGGTGCTATAGCAATCTGGTTGTACCCTGGGTATCCATCGAGGAAATAATAAAAGGCCTTGCCCGCCAATCGATCTAGCGTTTGATCTATGAATGGGAGGGGGAAATGATCCTTCTTGGTTGCCTGGTTGAGTTTTCTATAGTCCATATATATCCTCCAACCCATGACAATCCTTGTTGGTAGCAAATCATTATCGTCATTGCTCACCACGGTCATGCCTCCTTTCTTGGGTACACATTGTACCGGGTTAATCCATGAACTGTTGGATATTGGGTAAATGATGCCAGCATCAAGCCACTTGATTATCTCCTTCATCACTACCTTCTTCATGATCAGATTGAGTCTTCTTTGGGGTTTAACAAAATTACTATGACAATCATCAAGCAAAATTTTGTGCATACAAATAGTAGGGCTTATACCCTTCAAGTCAGCCATAGTCCAACCTAGAGCTTTTTATGTTGAGATAACATATTTATCAAGCTAGATTCTTGCTTAGTTGTAAGACTAGATGAAATTATCACCGGCAAAGTCTCATTACTACCCAAATAAGCATATTTAAGGTGTGATGGCAAAGGCTTTAGTTCTAATATGGGTGCATGCTCAAGGAAGGGTTTAGGAGAAGTAAATTTAGAAAAGTCAAGGGGTTTGAAGTGCGTACCTAGTCTAGCTTCGAGCAAGCTAGACTGTTCCACCTCTAACGGATAGTCTTTGAGCTCCTGATCATTATCCTCTTTGAACTCCACATAATCTTCAATTTGCACAAAATTGCTGCACCATAATTCTCCATCATGCTCTTCTGCCATTGCATCTATGTATTGACATTCCTCATTGTCGTCCACATATTTGAGAGTATTGAAGACGTTGATGGTTACCCTTTGATCAGCCACCCGCATTGTAAACTCACCCTTCTCATAGTCAATCAAGATATGACCGGTGGCTAAGAATGGTCGCCCCCAAGATTATGGGTGCATTGTCATCCGCCTCATAGTCAAGAATGAGAAAATCGACTGGAAAGACAAATCTGTCAACTTTTACCACAACATCTTTAATCTTTCATTCTGGTCGGACATGAGAGCGATCAGCTAGCTACAAAATGACTGTTGTAGGCCTTGCTTCTCCCATACCAAGCTTCATGAAAATAGACTTGGGCATTAGGTTGACACTAGACCCAAGGTAGCATAAAGCTTTTCCCACATAGTTGTCACCAATGGAGCATGGAATGATGAAACTGCCCGGATCTTGCCGTTTAGGTGGCAACTTGCTCCACACTGAATAACACTCTTTTATTGTGACAACAATCCCATATTTCTCCACTTTTCTCTTCTTGGTAACAATATCCTTGAGAAATTTAGCATAAGTGGGCATTTGATCAATGGCCTCCAGAAATGGGACATTGATATGCAGCTGATAAGGATATCCACGAATTTTTAAACTGAAGATCATCTTTGTGCTTCTTCATTCTTTGAGGAAAGGGAGGTGGGGGTCTAATTTCTTCTTCTACTAGTAGGGGTTTGTCTTTTTTCACAGCAAAAGTTGGTCTTTCTTCAGCAGATTCTTTAGTTGGGTCTTCATCCTTGTCCTTCTCAAAACGTATATACAACAGGTTCCCCTTGCCCAGACTTGGGGTTGGAGTCTTCATTTGTTTCCCCCAAACTTATCTCTTTTATTGAGTTGCGTGCCACTCCTCAAGGTGAGTGCATTACACTGTTCCTTTCCATGAGGTTTAGTGACTTTAGTGTCACTAGGCAAACTCCCGTGAGGTCGCACATGCAAGGCTTGTGCAATTTGCCCTACTTGTGTTTCCAAAGCTCTTAAGGACGAACGGTGACTTTGTAGCAATGTTCCTTGGTTCTTGATGGACGCAGCATGGTCTTGGAGTAGAACCTTTGTAGTAGTCATGAAGTCCTTTGTGGTTAACATGAAGTCCTTGAAAGTAGCTTCCAAAGAATTGTTACTAGATGAAGATGCTGAACCTCTATTATTTTGCCATGGCATATTCTTCTGGTGACCTGGGGGTTCGATCAGATTTTGTTATTGATTCGAGCTGCCAGCATTATTGTTCCCCTGGTTCCCCAAGAAAGGTTAGGATGTTGACGTCATCCTGGATTGTAGGTGTTTGAGTAGGGGTTGTTGTTCTTATTGTAATTCCTCACATAGTTGGTAGATTTTTGGTTTTCTGGGAACTAACTCAAATGATGGTTTCCCTCACATCGAAGACAAGCAGATGTAACCTTCGCTTCTTTTACCTTATTTGGACATTGGAGATTCTTTAACATGTTGGTAATGGCTGATAATTGAGCTAAAACTGAGTCTTCAGCATCATACTCTCGCATCCCTTGAGTCTTTTTCCCCATTCCGAGCCTTGAGGTAGGGAATTGGTAGTCATTGTTTGCTATCCTATCAAGGATATCAAACACTTTTTCGGGTGACTTGTCCAGCAGGGTTCCATTTGCTGAAGCATCCAACATCATTCTTGTAGGGGCATTAACACCATTGTAGAACATCACCATTTGTTCCCAATCATGGAAACCATGATTCGTGCACTTACGCAACAATCCCTTGAATCGATCCCAACACTCGTACATCGATTCGTCATTAGCTTGACGAAATGAAACAGTGTCGTTCCTTAATTGGGTATTCCTATTGGGTGGATTATACCGCATCAAAAAACTCTTGCATAGGTCTGTCCATGTCTCCATCAAACTAGAAAGTACTCCACTCAACCAAGATCTCGCTCAATCACGTAAGGAATAAGGTAACAACTTCAACTTTAACACATCTTTATGCACCCCTTGTTGTCTAAATGAATCGCAAACTTCCAAGAAAGCACGGATGTGTTGCCTTGCATCTTCATGAGGCGATCCACCAAACTGCCCAATGGAATTCAACATGTTAAACATACTGGCTTGAGTTCAAAGTGAGCTGCTTGGATCTCGGGAGCCACAATTCCAGGATTTAGATCATCTATGATAGGATTCAAGTGATCCCTAATAGCTAGAGGTTGAACTATTGCTCTAGGATTTGCTACAGCTTCAGGATTTCCTTGATTATCAACCGGTAATCCTTGATTCTGATGTCCATTCTTTATTCTCAAAGCTTCATGTATATGTATTTTTTGTCGAAATAGATGTTCAACTTCAGGAATGATAGATCGTAAGGGTCCGCTGGGTCTTCTTTGGGTCATGCACTAAGGCAACACCAAAAAAGGAAAGCAAAAACAACTAATAAAACTATACAAAGAATGGAAAAGAAATAAAGAAATGCAAAAACTAAACCAAAAATGACCAATTGTCAATCCCTGGCAATGGCGCCAAAAACTTGTTACGTGTTGTGGTGTACTATAAATGATACGCAAATAGTGCAAGTATACACTTCGAACAAGTAGTAAAGTGATGAGAGAGTATCATCTCCACAGGGATTGGAGGTATTTCAAGTCAAGTTTAAGCAATGCAAACACAAACTGGAAATGTAAATACTTTGGCAAACAAAAGCAAGACAAGAAATGTTGTAACAAACAAATGTAATAAAAACTGGCTGAACTGAATAGACTTAAACTATCCTCACACGTGTGCGAAGTTCTCTGTGGGAATGACTGGCTAGGTTGGCCTAGATAACCTATGTCTAGCTCTTATGGATACCTCCACTTTCCAGTCTTTCCTATGCTCGGCAAGGTTTACTAAAGGTGCTCCTAAGCTACCTCTAGTAAGGGGTCTGGTAGCTAATATGCTATAGCAACACCTCTCAGCGTGAACCCTAACATACTTCTACCCATGAATTACTACCCTTTTTAGCCATTGAAACCCTCTACTTATCTCTAAGGTGGGTTAGAGATGTGTCTCTCAGCAGCCAACTCCATTGCCTACGTGGATCTAAGCCTAGCTCTCTCGACCACTAGACTAATCTAACACCTAAAGAAAGGCCAACTCTCGAAGGCTCTTACAACCCTAGGGAAAAACAAAACAATAGGCAAAGCATGGATAAACTGAAAAACATAAAAGAATCCATTAAAAGAAACTAAACAAAAGCATCCAAACAAACCCAAGCCATCTAAAATTAGTTCATGGCTGGGCAATAAACATCCAACACCATTTCGTTCATACAACCCATATCTAGAAAATAAGAAAATGTTAAAGCAAAGAGCAGAAAGAAAGATGAACACCCGATCCACCTTGGACTACCACGAACCACCCTAGCTTGATGTTTCTCTCAAAGTCCAGCAAGGTCACCCCTTGGAGCTTTAACAATGGAGGACACCAAGTTGAGGAAGAAAATGGAAAAGAGCCGCCTTTTTTCTTTCTTTCCCTAGCCTTTAAGTCACATTTTCAGCATACCCTTAAATGAAGTTATCTTGTCCTTTATATAGTTGAGGCTCTTAGGGTTTTGTGCCCTAAACATTCCTTGTATGACCTAAGGAATATTCCCTGGCACATGCTTGGCATACGATACAAATAGGGGTTCTCACATGTGGGTTGGAAAATATCTTCTTCGTTTTTGTCCTTTTCTGCACCCAACTTTTTTAGTCAAAAATGCTACGGAATTTTTAGCTACTCTTCCCTGCTTACCCACACATCGCTAGACCATACCAACTCTTTCTCAACTAGCACCCATTTCGTAATTAAACCCTAACAAGCAAAGCAACAAAACCAAATGCATATACATGGACTAAATGTAGCTAAATGCAAATGAAACGAGCTTAAAAACAAGCAAATAACAGAGTAAAAATGCATGAAATATATGAATTTTTCAAGGTTATCACATTCTCACCTGCTAAAAAGACAAAATTATCTACCTTGACAAGCACATCTTTTATTCTGCCCTCGGGTCGTATTTGAGATCGATAAACGAACTAGAGGATTTCTGATGTATGTCTTGCATTTCCCATCCCTAATATTTTGAATACAGATTTTAGCATCAAGTTCACACTTGCATCGAGATCACATAAGGCACGACCAGAGTAGTTGTGGCCTATAGAACATGGAATGGTGAAGCTATCAGAATCTTTCATTTTGGGCAGTAAATCACTTAGCACAACCATAAACTTGCCCATGGTCATAACAATTTCAACATCATTCACCTTCCTTTCCTTTATCACGATCTCCTTCAGAAACTTTTCATAAATAGGAATCTGATCAATAGCCTCCAAAAGGGGATACTAATGTGCAGCTATTTAAGCATCTCCAGAAATTTCTAGTATGGTACATCTTTTTTCTGAGTTTTCAATCTTTATAGGAAAGGAGGTAGTGGTCTGGGCTTATCTTGTGGCTTACGGGATACAGGTGAATCCTTAATTTTTTCATCCTTGCCTTCAGTAACGAGGTTACTCACTGTATCAACCACATGAGTTAGTGGGGTAAGGGTTTGATAAGAGTTATCAAAAGAATTAGAATTAGAGTTAGATGGGCTGCTTGATCCTGCATAATGACACGTGCAGTTTCTATAAATGTTTGATAAGAGTTATCAAAAGAATTAGAATTGGAGTTAGAAGTTCCTGGTTATGCCTTTGAGTCTTTTGATGAAATCTAAGAGGGTCATCAGATGTAGATGGTTGTGCTTTTGAATTTCCCTTGTTGCCTCTCCAACCAAAATTTGGATGTCACCTCCACCCTGGGTTGTAAGTGTTGGAGTAGGGGTAAGGGTTGTTGTTTTAGTTGGTGTTCCCTACATAGTATCTAGATTCTTTTTGTTGAGGGAATTCACTCTATAAATGTTCCCCATCATAGTTCTCACAAGTGTATTGCACCACCTTGGCCTCACAGGCGTTGGAGGTTCCTTGCATGTTCATTAGCAGATTGGTGATGGTCGAGAGTTTAGATTGTTGATGACGGGCTCAATGATATCTCTAATGAATCTTCTAGGCCTGGCAGGTGGTGGATCCTCCTGTCTGTTTTGGCCATTAATTTGAACTCCGCCGCCAGCTCCCTATCCATTGACTAGAAGTATCTCATTTGGATTACGCACATTTGTAGGGTTATTCTTTGGTGGAATTTCTTTGTCATTTAACATCGTCTTGTTTTCTTGTCATAGTTTACTCAATGTTTTCTCAAGCTCTAGGTCATACAAAAAAATAGGGTTATTGGCGGACCTTCTAGTCATGCACTGGAATGCACCTAAAAATAAAAACAAAAATTAAATGCAATAAAAATAAAAGTCCTAAGCGCAATGAAAACATAATTATCAATTGCCAATCCCCGGGAACATCGCCAAAAACTTTATGCTTGTCGAATAGTGATGCACTTTAGAGCAAGTATACTCGTCGTATTAAGTAATAAAGTGAAAGTAGAGTGTCAAACCCACGAGGATTGGTGTAACGCCCCAGTTTTGGGCCTATGAGTTTGCTAGGTTGATTAGAGGTTTGGTAGACTGGAATTAGAGATTCGAATCAGATTTGGGATAAAAATCAGAATAAATATTTTTAAGTGAGATAAAAATATGGGAAAATAAGTACCACCTGTGCCAGTTGGGCCAGTGTTGGGTGATATGGCGCCTTTGATATAAGCGATGTCTAGAGCTTTTCAAGTTGTTGTTGCTGGAGAGCATGTGATTGCACCAGCTGCTGGACAACTGAGGTTGCTATTAGAGCACCTCCATAGTTTGGGAAGAGTTGAGTTTCGAGGGCTGGCACCCAAGGCATCCGTGGAGTGGATGGCTTGTACTGCTCAAATTTTGGAACAAATAGGGTACAATGATGCCATAAGTTGGGATGTGTTATATCCCTGTTGCAAGGTGATACTTATGGCTGGTGGACTACTGTGACTGCGGACATGGAACTCGGTGAAGTAAACTGGGAGTTCGTTCGAACTATTTTTAAGAAGAAGTAGCTGGGAGTTAGATACTTGGATAAGAAGAAACGTGGATTCATGGCTTTGGTTCGGGGCAGTATGTCTGTGGCCGAGTATGAGGTACAATTTGTTTGATTGAGCCAGTATGCTCCTGAGCTGGTGCCGGATAAGAGGTAACTCTGTGACCGATTCCATTACGAATTAGTACAAGATGTTAAGACGTACATGTTGGCTTCTAACAATATTGTTTTCGACGTGATGGTTATATGGGCGAAGGACATTGAGCAGAACCTGAGCTTATCAATTCATGTGAGAGGTTCTGGCTCTGGTAAGAGAGTTACGGACTCTAGTTCTAGTGGTGGTTAGTTTACGAAGCATCATGATAAGAGGTATCATCCTAAGTTGGGGCGAGGTAGAGGTAGTGCTGGGTGAGGGTTGCGGGGTCAAGGAGCCCATGCTAGATCAATACATAATACCTGTTGGGTTTATGGATCGCGTGATCACATGAGGCGAGATTGTCATTTTTTGGTTCTTGAGGGACAAGCTCTTACGCTTGTTGTTGCTAATTCTTGTTGGAGTTGTGGATCGGGTGATCATTTGAGTCATGATTGTCTGTTGTTGGCGGGTGGATAGGTCAGGGCACCTGCGGTTGCACAACGGAGAGGTCGTGGTTGTGGCCGAAGGCAGTCTTCGTCTAGAGATGTGGGTATGCAAGTGACTAGTTATTTCGGTGAGACGGTCGTTACAAGAAGGTTGTTTAGGAGATGTCTTTTGACTGTTCAAGGTCATGTGTTTGTGGTTGATTTGATGGAGTTACTGTTTTACTATTTTGATGTAATCCTGGGTATGGATTGGTTGACCGAGCATAGAGCTATGGTTGGTTTTGGAACCAAGCGAGTTTCGTTGAAACTTGCTGATGATTACAAGGTAGTAATCGGGGGTGAGAATGCTAAGTTCTTGGCTAATATTGTTTTGGCTTTGGAATCAAGTTGGTTATTGGATTCTAGTTGTCAGACATTCTTAGCCTATGTTATGAATTTGGGATCAAAGGAGGTGCGTGTTCAGGGCATACGTCATGAGTTTCTAGGTGTTTTCCGGATGAGTTTCCTGGTTTATTATTGGATAGAGAGGTTGAGTTTGGTATTGAGATGTATGCAAATGCATCCCTAGTGTTTATTGCTCCCTATTGCATGGCGCCGACGGAGTTGAATGAGTTAAAGGTACAACTTCAGGAATTGCTTGATCGAGGGTTTTTTTAGACCTAGAGTTTCACCGTAGGGTACGCCGATGTTATTTGTGAAAAAAAAGGATGGCGTGATGCGAATGTGCATCAATTATCAACAATTAAACAAGTTGACGATTAAGAATAAATATCATTTGCCATAGATTGATGATTTGTTTGATTAGTTTAGAGGTGTTTTGGTGTTTTTTAAAATTGATTTGAGCTTTGGGTATTATCGGTTGAAGGTAAAGGATATGAATGTACCTAAGACTGCCTTTTGTACGAGGTATGGGCATTACAAGTTCTTGGTGATGCCATTTGGTTTGACTATTTTCCCTGAGCGTTCATGGATAGGATGAATAAAATGTTTCATGAGTTTTTATTCCAGGTTGTTGTTGTGTTTATAGATGATATTCTCGTGTACAAAGGTACCGAGAAAGATCTTGATCGATAGGTATAAATGGGTTAGTAGGCTTTGTGGAGGGGCGGATGTTTGCTATTTATTTGGGTAAGTGAAAGTTTTGGCAGGTTGGAAGGAATTCTGGTGATGAGAACGTTATACATATAAGTGTTTTTTGCACTGTGCATGCTTAATTGTTCAACTTACTAATGACTGTTCGGAGGCCTATGGAGTGATGGTGTAAGCAAGGTAGCTTATGTAAGTAGCTTTGGTAATGTGGTTCTTTAGAGTTCTCAAAGTTTGAAGAGGGTGTTAAAGATTGGTTCCCGGAAGTTTGATTTGTGTTAGTTTTGAAGCAACCAATGTTGGAGTTAGAAGTTTGCGGGTTTTCTAGATTCAGTTAATTAACATCGAGTTTTGTTAAAGAATCTTCTAAGATTGTTGCGTCGCTAGTGAAGTTGTGGCCTGTGCATTTTTACAGTTAAAGGTGCACGAGCGTATTGTCCTATGCATGTTGTTGAGCTTGTTGCGGTTGCGTTTGCTTAGAGGATTTGGATACCTTATCTCTATGGTGAGAGGTGTGTTGTGAACTCAGATCATAAGAGTTCGAGAAAAATGTGACGACGCAAAAGGATTTGGATCTTAGACCACATAGATGGTTGTAGTTGCTTAAGGATTATGATTTGATGATTGAATATCATCCGGGAAAGGCTAATGTTGTAGCCGATGCTTTGAGTAGGAAATATGTGATAAAGTTGAGGGCGATATTGCACGGTTGTGTGACACAGGATGGTGATTTGTTTGCCGAATTACGAGCAAAGTCAACTTTGTCGCAGTTGATTAAGAAGAAGCAACCTTATGATGATGCGTTGGTACTGCATGTTAAGGATATCATAGATGGAAATTCGACAGATTTTCACTTTAATGAGGATGAGGTGTGGTATTTTAAAGGTCGGATAGTGGTGCCTAATGATGTTAAGTTGAGGCGTATCATTTTGACCGAGGTGCATACTAGTCCTTTTGCTATGCATTTCGGTAGTATTAAGATGTATCGAGGGTTGAAGAAAAAGTACTTTTGGGTTGGTTTAAAGAAATATGTGACTGATTTTGTTGTTAAATGCATGATGTATCAACGTGTTAAGGCGGAGCATCAGTTTCTTTTCGGGTTGTTACAACCGTTGGGGATACCAAAATAGAAGGGGGAGAGAACCACCATCGACTTTGTGTTTGGGTTACTGATAAGTGTTCAAAAGTACTATTTTTCTTACCCTTTTTACTTATATTATTGTTAGACTTAGGCTCATATTAGTTGCATAATTAGCCATTCATGCATTAATCCATGTTTCCTTCCATCGTTGAGCTTGATTGCATAACTTGGTAGTTTTTGTGGGAAAAGATGCTGCTTTGGTGTGTTTTGTGTGTATGTGCAGGATCACTTGCCAAAGCAAGGCTAGAGCTAGTTGCCAGGGCAATACATGAAGGAGATGCCGAGCTAGTTGCCAGGGCAATGCATGAAGGAGACGCCGAGCCAGTTGCCAGGGCAATTGTCGACAAGAGCAAAGGTGATATGGTAGTCGAAATTGATGACTAGACAAGCCCAAGATGACGTGGAGCAAAGCCCAATCCCAAAGGAATTTGATTTCCATGAAGAGATTAAAGAAGAATTAAATTCCAAGAAGATAGGAGAAGTTCTAGTAGGAATATAATTATAATAAAGAATTATATTCTTTAAAGATAATTTAATTTCAACTTAACTTCCTCCTCAAAGAAGGACTTTGATCTAACCCTATAAATAGAGCACCATATCGTCAACTTGGAGAGAGCAAGAGAGGGGAATTTCGACAACTCCAAGGAGGGCAAGAGGAGAGAATTTTCGACATGCATCTAGGGCAAGGAGGATTTCGACAAGCCTCTTTCTTCATCCTTTTCTTTCTTGTTCGATTGGGTTCATGCTAGGGATTGTTTATCTTGTGTTTCTTTGGAACCTATCCATGAACTAAATCTATTTGGCTATGTGTAATCACTCATTTTTATCTGGTCTGTAAATACATATTAGTATAATTATTAGTATATTAGTGTTGCATGTATACATTGTATTATATTATATTATATGTTTATTATGTGCATGAGTGTTACTAATATATATAAAATGTGTGGTGTGTGCATGTATATTATAAACTATGTATGTATACGTATTAACGGTATGTGTGTCACGCATGTATCTATAGTTAGTACGAGCGTATTTGTTTTTACGGATAATGTGTGTAGATATTATGTTAATTATGTGTATGATTATATATGTATGTATGCTGGTATGTTATATTAATTAATGTTTGCATAGGTATATACGTATGTATTGTTGTATGTGTATTGCTGTTATAATTATAACTAATGTTATTATTATTGGACTAATATAAAATGAAATCCAAGAAAATGTTAAACCCAAATGAATAAATTGATAGTCCAAGTCCATTACAAATCTGAAGTATAACACTATTACAAGGCTCGGTTGGCCCAAACCCAAACCCTATTTAATTCTAATTATTTTGGTGTAGATGACTATGGGCCGTTGGATCAAGATCTGATCCAACGGCCACGATCAAGCCAAAGATAAAATATCTGCTAGCCGCGTGCACTACACGTCTAGACGCTTCGAGTGCCACGCGCGGACTCTTCGATATCCCACGCGTGCGTGAGCCCCACGCGCTATAACCCCTCTACTGCTGAGCCACACATGTCACGATCTGGAGTCGTTTCACCAATCGAGGCTTTATCTGGGCCGTTCCTCCTTCAAGCCAGCCCGACCGTTAGATCAGATCTGATCTAACGGCCGAGAACACCTCTGGCCGAAGATAGAACCCCCACACCGCCACCATGCTTCACCATGCCGATCTCCAACCACCGCGCTCAGACACACCAGACACAAGAAAATAAATATTATGTTAGTAGCAGTCCAGATCTGAAAGAAAATATTATATTACTTGTACCAAACCAAAAGACAGGCATATATGTATGAAACAAACATTTTGTAAGGGAAAAAAAGTGGTAATCGAAAGAAAAATACAAAAAAACAGTCTTCAGTGGTAAATACTCGTCTATTTTCTTATTTTTTGTTGCATGCATACAAAAAAGATACATAGTAAATAAAAAGAGAAAGTTGAGAGTCGTTACCATCGTCGTCTGTGGATCTCCCCTCACTAGTGATAAGCCTCTTCGGCTTTCCCAAGCCGAATATGGTGAACTGAAAGGAGTGGGAGACCCCTTTGTGGCTTCGTTTTGGGTTGAAAATAAAAAAGGGGTTTTTTTGTTTCGTATTTCTTAGATCTGGGACAAATGGAGGCTTTTTCTCCGAATCCAACTTCGGATTCGTGTCAAGGGTAAGGTAAGGCTCATTTTGGTGTGTTTTTTGGGGTTCGCCGGCGCCGGCTAGCGGCGGCCAGCGGCGGAGAAGACGGCGGTCGGTCGCCGGATTCTGGGTTCATCAGGGACAGTTGAGAGAAAAATAAGAACAAAGGATATTATAAAAACCGAAAAATGAAACGAAATGAGGAAAACTTGAGTCGGGCCAAAAAAATGCGTTTTATAGGTGTTATTATTTTGTGAAATGGGTAAATTACGTACTAAATCCCCCCGCGTTTTCAATATTTTCGTTTCTGTCTTGCCGCATGGTATAATTACAATTCCAGTCCCCCTTATATTTCAAAATATTGCAATCCAGTCCCTAAATTACACCGAATCAGTTTTTAAATGGTAAAATTACCCCTTTAACCATCCCGCGTTTTTGAATTTTTCATTTCGGGTCTGCCCCTTGGTCTAATTACAGTTTCAGTCCTTTCAAGTTTGGTCCTGTTTGCATTTTCGTCCTTAAATTGAATATTATTATCCTTTAATTTCTGCCACTGATGTTTATTTCTTTTCATTTCAGTCCTGTTTCCATGTAAATATTCATGTTCGTATTATAATCGTATATGTTGATGTAGTCTTTTGCCTTATTATATATCCTTCTTATATGCCTTGTATTTTATGTTTACATGTATATGTGTGTTAAGTTTATGATGATTATATATCTTTATGTATTTGTTCGGTTATTCGTATTACGCCTATTATGTTCTAGTTGGCTCGTACACAACATGTTTTGTATTTTTTGTATGTATTGTATGTTCTCTTGGCCTTTAGGTTACGTGTTAGTATGTCTTCTTTTTATGTATAATATATTGTTCTATATATGTTGGAATATGTTTTATTTCTAATATGTATGTCTTCTTGAAATATATGTTTTTGTCCACACACGTATTTATTCATGCCTAGTTATTGTGACATGTCAAATTTGTCTTTATCTACTATTAAGCTTGATATATATATATGTGTTTTAATTACGTATTTTATTTATGTTAGATCAGTATTCTGTCATGTTAATATTTTTTGCATTTAAATTATTTGTCATGTTTTATATTTTGCCACTAAGATTGCATATCGAGATATAAATTGTCAATGCGGTGCCCTTTTATCCGAGCGTAAACGGGGCCAGTATCAGGCGTAGTGATAGTGGTTGGGCATTTACTCTCGGATAACGGGGCCCTTAAAATTTATTCACAATTATGACCGAATTTTAAACTAATCGTCACTTTAATCCGGAAAATCCAATATTAATAAAGCGGTAATTATTAAAGTACCAATTTTGGGCGGTGTGGGGGTGCTAATCCTTCCCCATCCATAACCGACTCCCGAACCCAAAAAATTTTAAATCTCTGGTTTTATGGTGTCCGACCTACCTAAGTGGCCGGTGGCGACTCCAATTTTTAACAAAATGCGGTTTTTTTTAAACCCCACGGAATAAATATTTTAATACCTGAAAAATCACAAACACCTTCGAAACTTCGTTTTTTTTAGCGAAAAAAGACATTGCTACAGATGGCGACTCCGCTGGGGAGGATTTTTGTTTTTTTTCAAAAACAAATGAGAGTCAACTTTTAAAATAATTACCGCTTTACTAATATTGGAAATTTCGGGTTAAAGTGACTATTAAATTAACATTCGGTTACAATTGCGCGTTTATTTTAACGCATTTAAAATATGGCATATAAACCCTTTTTTTAAGTGGGGGGAAAACGCTAATGCTTTCGTGGAGATATCGTTCTCCCGTATGGGCCTAGCAAGTACCTTCGGGGCTCGAGTACCTTATGCTTTCGTGAGGATATCGTTCCTTCGTACGGGCATAAGCGAATGGGTCCCCTGAATTGAACCCGGTTGAAAGGAGCCTATAATGAGTGATGATCGGGGGCCTTGCTACTCTTAGTAGAGGACAGCAAGGACAATTCGGGTACCTCCTAGAACCAAGACTGCATGTAGAGAATACATAGAAACCTACCCATTTAGAGCCATGCGGATAACCTTAGGTTTTCGACGGGATAAATAGGGTATTTTGTGTGTTTATCCTGTTTAATTTTGTCCTTTTATTTATATATTTATTAATTTTATCTGGTACTGACTTGTTTTCTTTTCGCTTTTGTTTTTTTCATACATCATACATTTGCATCACATAAAGGTACTGGATCAAGTGGTTTGCCCGATCAGAAAGTCTTTCACCATGGAAAAAAGGTGTCTTAGGAAAGAAGAGCTTAATTTGTCAGTCAGACATTGGTCAGAGGTCAACCAGAAAACCCAAGGGGACAGTTCGCCGAATGAACGCGTAATAGCAGGGTACACCTATGTGAGTCTCCAACAGAACAATTTATGGGATCTTCAAAGCATTTGGGAAAGATGGGACCGAAGACTACAAGACTTGTTCTGCGATAGTTATGGCGACATTGCACAGCTGTTATATGTTCGGATTAACCAGCCCCTACTCCGAGCTATAGTCCAGTTCTGGAATCCGGCTTTTTGCTGCTTCACCTTCAATGGGCAGGACATGATGCCTACAGTAGAAGAATACACTGCTTTACTTAACATGAAAAACATTCAGGAAGATTGGATCTACGCGAAGCCTCCGAGGAATCAGAATTACACTGCGAAACTCAAAACCTTTGCGGGAATGAGTGACGATTGGGTTAATGGCCTGCTTCAGATCCGAGGAGACAATACAGTTTTTGCATGGGAAAGTATTTGGGACATCATACCGACACATCCAGACAAGGCAAAGAAAATGGACCTGTTCACCTTAGGAATATATGGCTTGGTGATCTTTCCAAGAGTACTCGGGAACATTGACATAGCCATTCTGGACTTGTTTGAGAGGGTAAAACGGAAAGCAAACCCAGTACCAGCAATCTTGGTCGAGACTTTCATTTCCTTAAATGCTAGCCGGAAACATGAAGAAGGACGTTTTCGAGGATGCGCACAGCTGTTACAGGTATGGATTCAGAGTCACATGTGGAAGACACCGATGAGGGTCCTGCCGGGGATATCCTTCCAAGGTTTTTCGTCTTTACGGGAGTACTTAGCAAAGGAATGGCGAGAGGATTTGAAAACAAAAATGTGGACTAGTTTCTTCAGGAATATTCAAGACGAAGACATAGCATGGAGGGTCCCATGGCTCGATAAAGTTAATTATTTTCTATACAGTTCTGGTGATTTCAACTGGCTGATGATGTTGGGATTGCACGGAGGGATCACCTGTGCTCCGCTTTTAGTGTTTTGACAGTTCGGATCACGACAGTTCATTCCCAATATCGCCGGGTTAAGCCAAACTGAATTTCTTTTCAAAGGGGAGTTCAAAGGAAAAATTTAGACCATCATGAGGGCCTGGGACCATTGTTACCGGATCAGGGTGGAAGGAGATACCGAGCACATGACTACCCCAGACTACGATCTTTGGAGACACTTGAGGGTTAATAATGTGATTCCCGAATCTGATCAAGGACCAGCAGTGTCACTCGAAGAGCTTACAAGGGTGGTACCGTCTGAAGCTGACATCTTAAGGAATGAACTCGAAGAAATTAAAAAGAAAATGGACATCCAACAGACTCAACACACGAGCGAGCTCTATAAGGCAAGCTTAGAGGTTGATGAGCGGGACGGGATCATTAGGCAGTTGAAGAAATTAAATGCAGATTTGAGCGACAAGAATGCTCTTTATCAAAATGATGCCCTTCTACTACAAGCAAAAATACAGAAGGCCAGCCCAAGTCAATTCATAGCCGTGGAAAGAGAAAGAATGAATGGTATCCGTTTGGTGGAAGAAGAACGAGAAATCAGCAAGAGAGCGATCGAGAAAGAGATGGAAAGATGCCGGTTGGCTATGGAGGAAGAAAAACGGTCCGCCAAGAAGGCCATTGATCAAGAAAAGGAAAGATTCAGGCAAGAAATCAGTAAGGGAAAACAAGCTGTCCATCATGAGAGAGAAAGCGTCGCCATATGGAAAAGAAAGTCCATGAGTAGCCGAAATAGACTGTTAGAGATGCAAAAATTGTACGAAGACACTATTCAAAGTCTGGAGCAAAGCCAAAGTCAGAATGGCGAATTAAAAGGAAAGGTGGCGGAAGTTGAACACTCACTTCGAATGTACTGCCACAGAAATGGTTTCACTGAGCTACAAGAAAGAGAGCGCGAAGTAAGCCTATTACGAGCACGAATTAAGTCCCTCGAAGCAACTGTGGAGGATTACAAGGAAAGAATTAATGTGTTCGAGGAGGCTGCAGCTGGAGGGGACACCTATTGGCAAAAGAGATTGCGCGACGCTGCCCGGATGGTACAAGATAGGGACCAATATTACGCAAACCTGATGGTGGACATACAGCGAGTCGCCAGGCATGTGAATGATTTGGCCATCGAGGCTGAAACACTCCGACCTTTCATAGTCCCAGAAATGGAAGAAGCTCCCAGGTTCCTCAAGCTACTCAGGGCAATTGGAAAACTAGGAGATAGAGCTAGAGCTTATCTATAGGACTCTGTGTTGTAATTAGATCTTTTGTATTAGGGATCTTTATTTTGTAACACGAACTCTGTGTAATCTAGACCCTTTAATTCCCGTGGAAGTAGTTCAAAAGGGTGATTACCAGCGGAATCAGTACCTTATCTGCATACATTCTTGCATTGCATCATGACATTCGCATCATTATACATACACATTCATTTATTTTCTTGAAACTATATTAACATTATGAATATTGTGGCGTTGTGTGTAGTTAACCCGCAATCATTCATCATCCATACCTTACTCGGTTACAAAGCAAGCTCATGGAAGACAGGATAATCAGTTTAGAAAAAGGGCAAAAAGAGCTCGAGACAGGACTTGAAGAGACTCAAAGAAGCCTCAGTGATCAGATTGCGCAGTCGCAAGCATCTATAGTATCCGACATATCCGCATTATTGGGTAAGAGTCTTGGAAAAAGAGGGGAAGGAGAATCCGTTCAAGAACCAGAGAGTACCCCAGCTCACTACAAGGTTCAACCAACTGCACCAAACCCGGCTAGAAAGGTGTATATCGACCCTGCAGGAATGTCATCTAGTTTTCAAATAGGGGTACCTGAAACTCAACCCCTCGACGCTGAAGCACTCTATGAAGAAGAAGTGCCAGACCTAAACATGGTTGAAAGGATCAGGACCGAGGTAGAGAAAAAAGTGGGGGGAAAGGTTTCGCCTCATGGAGGAAAAATTCAAAACATTACAATCTATAGAAGAATCCAGAAATGACGCTAGCGACTTAAGTCTGGTGTCCGATCTTGTTCTACCGCCAAAATTTAAAACGCCAGAGTTCGACAAATACGATGGAACCATGTGTCCTTCTGCGCACATAACAATGTACTGTCGATAGATGGCGGCCTACCTTAAGGACGAAAAGCTACTGATCCATTGTTTCCAGGACAGCCTAACTAGAGCGGCGTTACGGTGGTATACCCAGTTGAGCAAAGCAAATGTTAAGACATGGAAAGATCTGTCAAAAGCATTTACTGAGCAATATAAGCATGTAACAGACATGACCCCCAGTAGAATTACGTTGGAAAATATGGGGCAGAAGTCCAACGAAAGCCTGCGGCAATACGCCCAAAGGTGGTGAGAAGTAGCCACCCAAATTCAGCCACCCCTCCCGGAACATGAAATTACGCTGTTATTTGTTAATACTCTGAAAGGGGCACTATTTGATCGCCTTATTAATAATACAACGCAGTGCTTTGCTGACTTAATTAGGACTGGGGAGTCCATTGAATTGGCAATTAAGAGTGGTAGGATTGATGGCGGGGAAGGGTCTCGGAAGTATAGCAAGAGGAATGAAGTAAACGCCACCAACACTTATACCACCCCGAAGAACTTCACAGTCTCACAACCACAAGCACCTGTGGGAAAAACACAACACTCAAATCAAAGAGATGAGAGAATCCCCAGAAAAGAGAAAGAGAGAAGAACTTTCACTCCCCTACCTGTTTCATACTCAGAACTTTATTCCCAGTTGTATGAAGCAGACCTGGTCCGTCCATACATCGTTACTCCTGTCAATCCGCCCTTCCCTTCTTGGTATAATCCGAACGCACATTGCGACTATCACGGTGGTACCCCTGGAGATCCTACTGAGAACTGCCTTGCTTTCAAAAAACTTGTGTAGAATTTAATCGATTCCGGGATATTGAAGTTTGAAGAACCGAGTGTAGCCAATAACCCGCTGCCTAATCATGGGAACAGAGGAGTAAATGTTATTGAAGAATACTTTACTAGGAGGAGTAAGGATGATGTGTCAAAAATCAAGTCTCCTTTACGGTGGGTATTTCAACAGTTATGCATGGCCCGTATGATCGACAAAGGCATGATAACAAGGCAGAAGGGATGTGTAGAGTATTGCGAATTCCACCAGAATGAAGGACATGACATCCAAGAGTGCGAGGAGTTCAAGAGATTGGTACAGCAATTAATGAATGAAAAACAAATAGAATTATTCGAGGAGCCCATGGGGAAGAAGGTGTCGGACGTACACATGACGAATAGCCCCAAATCTAAATACGGGAAGGATAGACCTTTTGTCATCTCTCCCAGGCAGGGGAATGCAGGTGCCTCCCAAAGAGAAACCAACAAGATGAGTCCCAGGATCATCATTTCAGCACCATCCCCATTCCCATTCAAAGATATGCGGCAAACCCCCTAGAATTATGCTGTAAATGTGACCACGCCAGAAAAGCTAGAACATGGTCAGGTAAAAGAGCCTACGCTGAAAGACCAACAAAGCCAGAGCGATGTAAACGTTGGTGAGGCCGGCCATTTCACAAGGAGCGACAGATGTTATTCCTCTGAGGCTTTGAAAGCAGCTGAAAAAGATAAAGGGAAGAATACAGCAGTTAGCCCCACGCAGATATTTGGAGAAGAACCTCCCCCAAAGATGAATGAGCCGGTAACTGAGGCCCAGGCCAAAGAATTTTTGAAGTTCTTAAGACATAGCGAGTACAACGTAGTGGAACAACTACGAAAGCAGCCGGCCAGGATCACAGTACTGGAATTACTCTTGAGTTCAGAAAAACACCGGGAGACGCTATTAAAAGTGCTAAATCAAACTTTTGTGCCCCAGGACATTTCTGTGACAAATCTGGACATGATAGTGGGACATATCACTGCCTATAATCATATAACGTTCAGTGATGATGAGATCCCTGAAGGAGGAATGGGGTCCACCAAAGCCCTTAACATCACTACCCACTGTAAAGGGTATGTAGTACCGGGCGTACTGATCGACAACGGGCCAGCATTGAAAGTCTTGCCTATGGTGACCCTGCAAAAATTGCCAATAGATGGTTCTCACCTAAAGCCCTGCCACAATTCAGTAAGAGCCTTCGATGGTACGCAAAGAGGAACAATGGGGAAAATTGAGGTGCCCCTATTGATCGGACCAACTGAATATGTGATCGATTTTGTGGTGATGGACATAAAACCATCTTACAGCTGCTTATTGGGAAGACCATGGATCCACTCCGCAGGAGTTGTCCCCTCATCGTTACATCAGAAATTAAAATTTGTAGTCGAAGGTAAATTGGTCACAGTAGAGGTTGAGCAGGAAATTGTTGCTTCTGTGACATCAGACGCCCCCTATATTCAAAATGATGAAGATGCTGCAGAATGCTCGTTCCGAGCATTGGAACTAGTGAATGCCACATTCGTGTTAGAGGGAAGTCGGATCCCTTACCCCAGGTTATCTAATTGTACCAAGATGACTGTCGCATAAACTTTGGGCCATGGAGCCAAAATAGGAAAGGGACTGGGGAAAAAATTACAAGGAAACCTAAGAGCCAAGAATATGATAACCAAGAAGGATCGTTTTGGGCTGGGTTATCAACCAAGTGTCCAACAGAGAAAAGAAGAATATAAGAGAAAGGAGGAGCAAAGAAAAGCCAGATTTAAAGGAGAAGACATTTCGTGGAGACCAATGTCCTTTCCTAGTTTAAAAACCACTTTTGTCTCCGGAGGATTCTACCAGCCTGGTCAAGAGGTTGGAGAGACAATAAAGGAAAATGACGTACTCAACCAGGAGGAAATACTCAATGAATCATTTGAAGGGATGTACATCAACATGATAGCTGAAAATGACTGAGGCAGCAAAATGTTGACCAACGCCCGCCCCTGCCGTCCCGGGGAAACACTCGATAACTGGAGCTGCATTGATCTACCTGTAGTTTTTAGGAATATATCAGAGTAATGCTCCGAATCAACCTTTTGTTTTTACCCGTAAACAATGGGGATCTCTTGTATGGGGCACCTATGTTAACTTTTTGATTGAATGAAAATATCCCCACTTTCCTAAATGACCAAAGTTTCATTTGTTTCATTCATGCATTCTTCATGTTCATTTCCTTCATATAAAACCATCTCCTTCCCAATACAATTCATTCTCATTTAATGCAGGTCGCTCATGATTGACGATATGAATGATACCGAATCCAATCCTGGAGTGAATTTTGAATGCCCTGAGGTCTCAGAGGGAATTGAGGAAGGATATGATCAGATAGAAGGTGAGGTCCCGAAAGAGTTAAAGAGAATGGTGGCCAACGAAGAAAGGCAGATCATGCCCCACCAAGAAGAAATAGAAGTTGTAAACTTGGGGACTGAAGAAGAGAAAAAAGAAATAAAAGTAGGAACGACAATTTCCTCAAAAACCAAGCACGAACTGATAACCCTACTTCAGGAAATCAAGGATGTCTTCGCCTGGACTTATCAAGATATGTCAGGGTTGAATACCGACATAGTGGTTCAGAAATTGCCAACAAAATCGGAGTGTAAACCAATACAGCAAAAACTTAGGAGAATGAGACCAGATATGTTGTTAAAGATCCGAGAGGAAGTGAAAAAATAGTTTGATGCTGGGTTCTTAGAGGTAGCCAAATACCCCGAATGGGTTGCAAACATTGTACCGGTACCAAAGAAAGACGGGAAAGTTCGTATGTGTGTAGATTATAGGGATCTAAACCGAGCTAGCCCTAAAGACAACTTCCCCTTACCACATATTGACACGATGGTTGACAACACTGCAGGACACTCATAGTTTTCATTCATGGACGGCTTCTCAGGGTACAACCAGATAAAGATGGACCCTAACGACATGGAGAAAACTACGTTCATAACCATGTGGGGCACTTTTTGTTATCGAGTGATGCCGTTTGGGCTAAAGAACGCAGGGGCAACATACCAAAGAGCAATGGTGACTCTTTTCCATGACATGATGCACAAAGAAATAGAAGTATATGTGGACGACATGATTGCCAAGTCCCGAACAGAGGAAGAGCACCTACAGAACTTGAGAAAACTATTCCAAAGACTACGGAAGTACCAGCTGAGGCTCAATCCTGCCAAGTGTACCTTCGCCGTTACTTCTGGAAAACTCCTAGGGTTCGTGGTAAGCAGAAGAGGGATTGAGATTGATCCAGATAAAGTGAAAGCCATCCAGGATCTCTTACCACCCCGCACTCAGAAGGAAGTTCGCGGTTTCCTGGGGAGGCTGAATTATATCTCTCGTTTCATCTCCCAATTAACCGACCGATGTGACCCGATCTTCAGACTTCTTAGAAAGAATAATCCTGGTGTGTGGGATGAGAAATGTCAAAGAGCCCTAGAAAAGATCAAAAAGTACCTGACAAATGCTCCAATTCTAGTCGCACCAGTACCAGATCGACCATTAATTCTCTACCTGACAGTTTTTGAGAATTCAATGGGATGCGTATTGGGGCAACACGATGAGTCAAGAAAAAGGGAGCAAGCCATCTATTACCTAAGCAGGAAATTCAATGATTGCGAAACGCGGTACCCGCCAGTGCAGAAGCTGTGTTGTGCTCTAGTTTGGGCTACCAAGCGGCTTAGACAGTATATGCTGTACCATACTACTTGGTTGATGTCCAAGCTAGACCCATTGAAGTTCTTAATGGAAGCGCCAACACTAACAGGAAGGATGGCCCGATGGTAGATGCTTTTATCCAAATTCGATATTATATACGTTAACCAAAAAGCCATAAAGGGGAGTGCCGTAGCAGAGTGCCGTAGCAGATTTCCTAGCTAGTCGTGCTTCGGATGACTATGAGGCATTGAACTTTAATTTCCAGACGAAGACTTGATGTGCATTACAACCGAGGAAGAGGTTTCAGATGATAAATCATGGAAGCTTTACTTCGATGGAGCCTCTAACGCCCTCGGACATGGGATAGGAGCAGTGCTAATTTCTCCTAAGGACGTCTATTATCCTTTCACCAACAGATTGGAATTCTTCTGAACTAACAATATAGCTGAATACGAAGCTTGCGCTATGGAACTGAACTCAGCTATTGAGAGAAAGGTTAAGGAACTTTGAGTGTTCGGAGATTCATCCTTAGTAATTTACCAACTGTGCGGGGAATGGGAAACCAAGGACCCGAAGTTGGTCAAATATTATGAATTAATTCAAGAGCTCACCAAAGAGTTCGAAAAGGTCAGCTTCAATTACATGCCCCGAGAAGAAAATCAGATGGCAGACGACTTGGCAACCTTGGCATCCATGTTTAAAACAAACACCGGGTCAGAAATGAAGCCCATTGAGATGCAGACGTTTGAAAAGCCTGCTCATTGTTGTAACGTACAGGAAGAGATTGATGGAAACCCATGGTACTATGACATCTTGCAATATGTCAAGCTTCGAAAGTATCCAGAAGGGGCAAACGATAATGACAGAAAGACACTCAGAAAAATGGCAACAAGATATGTCCTAGATGGGGAGATCCTATATAGGAGAAGTCATGATCAGACATTGCTGAGATGTGTGGATGCCCGGGAGGCGAAGGAGATTTTAGCTGAAGTACATGACGGGCTCTGTGGAACGCACGCCGACGGGCTATCTATAGCCCGAAAAATCATGAGATATGGTTATTTTTGGTTGACCATGGAGGGAGATTGCATCGATTACGCCAGGAAATGCCACAAATGCCAAATCTACGCTGACAAAATTCACGCACCCCCATCGCCTTTACACACCATGAATTCTCCGTGGCCTTTTGCGGCGTGGGGCATGGACGTCATCGGGCAGATCCATCCGAAAGCTTCCAATGGACACCGTTTCATTTTGGTCGCCATAGACTACACTAAATGGGTAGAGGCAGCGTCTTACGCCAACATCACAAAGACTACAGTGTGTAAGTTCTTAAAGAAGGAGATTATTTGTCGATACGGATTGCCAGAAAGGATCATCACCGACAACGCTTCCAATCTAAATAATAAAATGATGACGGACGTGTGCACTCAATTCAAGATAACACACCACAATTCCACAGTCTATCGTCCTAAAATGAATGGAGCAGTGGAAGCAGTAAACAAGAACATAAAGAAGATCATAGCAAAAACGACGGATACCTACAGGGATTGGCATGAGAAGTTGCCATTTGCCCTTTTCGCCTATAGGACGTCCATTCGCACATCAACAGGGGCAACACCCTACTCCTTGGTATATGGTACCGAAGCAGTACTCCCCATCGAGGTAGAGATCCTGTCTCTCCGGGTCTTAAACGAAGTAAAATTAGAAGAAGCCGAATGGGTGCAGGCTAGACTCGACCAGCTAAATTTCATTGATGAAAAGAGACTAAAGGCCATTTGTCATGGTCAGATGTACCAAAAGCGGATGGTGCAGGCATACAACAAAAGGGTGCGCCCAAGAGAATTCAAAGAAGGGGATCTGGTGCTCAAGAAAATCCTCCCTATCCAGAAAGATTCTCGGGGAAAGTGGATGCCCAACTGGGAAGGATCGTACGTCGTAAAAAAGGCCTTCTCAGGAGGAGCCCTGATCCTAACAGAAATGGATGGAGACGAGTTGAAAAACCCTGTAAATTCTGATGTCGTTAAGAAATACTATCTTTAAAAAAAATAAAAAATAAAAAAGAGAACAAAAATGGAGAGCTCAGGGCGAAAACCCGAAATCGGGCGTCTTGAAGCAAAGGGAGGACCGGAGTTGAAAACCCGTAAAGGGCGGCTCGGGTAAATTGAAAAGTTGAATATCCGAAGAGAAGGGTATCCCCATGAACATCATGAAGAGGAGGCTTCAGGCAAAGAATTCTACACCGGTTGACAGGATCATGTATCATTCATATCGAAGATAATGAGGGATCTTGTATTTCATACTTAACTTTTCTTCTTTCTCATACGTGTCATACCTCTTTTAAGATATCCCAAGCCCTTAATCGTAATAAAATCATGTTTTTGAGCATCCATTCCTTGCCTTCTTGTCAATTTCAGGCAAATAAGCTAACATAGGCTTATAGTAAAACAAGAGATTTCTGAGCATTACTGTGATCTAACCTTAAAAATGCAGGTGATTAAAGAAAATGATGTTAACTCCGCCCTCTAGCTCCCTATATACTGACTGTTGATAGGGAAGGCGGAAAGCTTCAAACAACCGGATAAGATGACCAATGGCGTACGCCCTGTCTATTCAAGGAAAGCATGCGAGATAACAAGAGAGATCTCTTGGGTGAAAACCCAGAAGGGCACCCCTAAAAAAAACTCTCTAAAGTGAAAACCCGAAAGGGCACTTTAGAATTCCAAGTCTTAAATGGAGAAAAAGAAAGGATGGAATGGTTGAACCTGACAGTGAAGTGGGGTATCGACACCCGTGAGAAAGGAGAAAGTGAACAACGAGATCGAATAAGGACCAAAACAAGCCCACCAAGATATTGACACTCATGCATCATGAATAATCAGACATCACTAGGATTAGGAGCATGTCAATTCATTTGTCATAGCATTTTGTTTTATCTTAGACATGTATCTGCGGATTCAAAGAGACATCGATGGCCATCGTGGTGTGAATCCCAAATGAGAAGTCAGTGGTTTTACATACAAAAGGCATATGTTTCCAAGCGCCTGCAGAGAGAGGTTCTATATAGGAAGAATCCTTCGCTCCGAGGCTTCAAAAGCTAAAAGTTTTATATAGGAAGGACTTACAGCTCCAGGGTGAAGACTAGCAGTTCTATATTGGAAGAACTCCCAGTCGAAGGAATTCACCCATGACACACAAGGTTATATAGGAAATCCTGCTGTGTCGAAAGCGAAGAGTTCTATATAGGAAGGGCTCCGAGCTTCAATGTCTTAGAGTAAAAGATTTTATATAGGAAGAATCCGTAGCTCCAAGATTTCAGACGCCAAAAGTTCTATATAGGAAGGACCGACGGCTCTAGGGTGAAGACTAGCAGTTTTATATAGGAAGAACTCCCAGTCGAATGAATTCACTCATGACACACAAGGTTATATAGGAAATCTTATTGTGTTTGAAAGCGAAGAGTCTTATATAGGAAAGGCTCCGAGCTTCACTGTCTTAGAGTGAAAGGTTCTATATAGGAAGAACCTGTAGCTCTGAGATTTCAGACGCCAAAAGTTCTATATAGGAAGAACTGACGGCTCCAGGGTTTGAAGACTAGCAGTTCTATATAGGAGGAACTCCCAGTCGAAAGAATCCATCAGCGATGCAAAAGGTTTTATATAGGAGAAACCAGCGTTGAAGACGAAGAGTTCTATATAGGAAGGACTCCAAGCTTTACTGTCTCGAAGTGAAAAGTTCTATGTAGGAGGGACTCATAACTCGAGGCTTCAGAGCGAAGGGTTCAATATAGGAAGAGCCTGTAGCTCCAAGATTGGAAGGTGATGAAGCTCTATATAGGAAGAACTTACGAGCCTGAAGATTCAGCTAAGGAAGAGCGGAGATTTCCAAAAGAACACGTGTTTCCGAAGCTACAAACAGGGAAGTTTGATAAAAATGAGTGCTTTTAAATCTTTGCTTTGTTTCCCATTCCATGAGAACAAGCAAAGAGGGGCAACTGTAATCACTCATTTTTATCTGGTCTGTAAATACATATTAGTATAATTATTAGTATATTAGTGTTGCATGTATACATTGTATTATATTATATTATATGTTTTTTTATGTGCATGAGTGTTACTAATATATATAAAATGTGTGGTGTGTGCATGTATATTATAAACTATGTATGTATACGTATTAACGGTATGTGTGTCACGCATGTATCTATAGTTAGTACGAGCGTATTTGTTTTTACGGATAATGTGTGTAGATATTATGTTAATTATGTGTATGATTATATATGTATGTATGCTGGTATGTTATATTAATTAATGTTTGCATAGGTATATACGTATGTATTGTTGTATGTGTATTGCTGTTATAATTATAACTAATGTTATTATTATTGGGCTAATATAAAATGAAATCTAAAAAAATGTTAAACCCAAATGAATAAATTGATAGTCCAAGTCCATTACAAATCTGAAGTATAACATTATTACAAGGCCCGGTTGGCCCAAACCCAAACCCTATTTAATTCTAATTATTTTGGTGCAGATGACTATGGGCCGTTGGATCAAGATCTGATCCAACGGCCACGATCAAGCCAAAGATAAAATATCTGCCAGCCACGTGCATTACACGTCTGGACGCTTCGAGTGCCACGCGTGCGTGCGGTCCACGCGCAGACTCTTCGGTATCCCACGCGTGCGTGAGCCCCACGCTCTATAACCCCTCGACTGCTGAGCCACACGTGTCACGATCTGGAGCCGTTTCACCAATCGAGGCTTTATCTGGGTCGTTCCCCCTTCAAGCCAGCCCGACCGTTAGATCAGATCTGATCTAACGGCCGAGAACACCTCTGGCCGAAGACAGAACCCCCACACCGCCACCATGCTTCACCATGCCGATCTCCAACCACCGCGCTCAGACACACCAGACACAAGAAAAGAAATATTATGTCAGTAGCAGTCCAGATCTGAAAGAAAATATTATATTACTTGTACCAAACCAAAAGACAGGCATATATGTATGAAACAAACATTTTGTAAGGGAAAAAAAAGTGGTAATCGAAAGAAAAAATACAAAAAAAAACAGTTTTCAGTGGTAAATACTCGTCTCTTTTCTTATTTTTTGTTGCATGCATACAAAAAAGATACATAGTAAATAAAAAGAGAAAGTTGAGAGTCGTTACCATCGTCGTCTGTGGATCTCCCCTCACTAGTGATAAGCCTCTTCGGCTTTCCCAAGCCGAATATGGTGAACTGAAAGGAGTGGGAGACCCCTTTGTGGCTTCGTTTTGGGTTGAAAATAAAAAAAGGGTTTTTTTGTTTCGTATTTCTTAGATCTAGGACAAATGGAGGCTTTTTCTCCGAATCCAACTTCGGATTCGTGTCAAGGGTAAGGTAAGGCTCATTTTGGTGTGTTTTTTGGGGTTCACCGGCGCCGGCTAGCGCCCGGCGGCGGAGAAGACGGCGGTCGGCCGTCGGATTCTGGGTTCATCAGGGACAGTTGAGAGAAAAATAAGAACAAAGGATATTAAAAAAAATCGAAAAATGAAACGAAATGAGGAAAACTTGAGTCGGGCCAAAAAAATGCGTTTTATAGGTGTTATTATTTTGTGAAATGGGTAAATTACGTACTAAATCCCCCCGCATTTTCAATATTTTCGTTTCTGTCTTGCCGCATGGTATAATTACAATTCTAGTCCCCCTTATATTTCAAAATATTGCAATCCAGTCCCTAAATTACACCAAATCAGTTTCTAAATGGTAAAATTACCCCTTTAACCATCCCGCGTTTTTGAATTTTTCATTTCGGGTCTGCCCCTTAGTCTAATTACAGTTTCAGTTCTTTCAAGTTTGGTCCTGTTTGCATTTTCGTCCTTAAATTGCATATTATTATCCTTTAATTTCTGCCACTGATGTTTATTTCTTTTCATTTCAGTCCTGTTTCCATGTAAATATTCATGTTCGTATTATAATCGTATATGTTGATGTAGTCTTTTGCCTTATTATATATTCTTCTTATATGCCTTGTATTTTATGTTTACATGTATATGTGTGTTAAGTTTATGATGATTATATATCTTTACGTATTTGTTCGGTTATTCGTATTACGCCTATTATGTTCTAGTTGGCTCGTACACAACATGTTTTGTATTTTTTGTATGTATTGTATGTTCTCTTGGCCTTTAGGTTACGTGTTAGTGTGTCTTCTTTTTATGTATAATATATTGTTCTATATATGTTGGAATATGTTTTATTTCTAATATGTATGTCTTCTTGAAATATATGTTTTTGTCCACACACGTATTTATTCATGCCTAGTTATTGTGACATGTCAAATTTGTCTTTATCTACTATTAAGCTTGATATGTATATATGTGTTTTAATTACGTATTTTATTTATGTTAGATCAGTATTCTGTCATGTTAATATTTTTTGCATTTAAATTATTTGTCATGTTTTATATTTTGCCACTAAGATTGCATATCGAGATATAAATTGTCAATGCGGGGCCCTTTTATCCGAGCGTAAACGGGGCCAGTATCAGGCGTAGTGATAGTGGTTGGGCATTTACTCTCGGATAACGGGGCCCTTAAAATTTATTCGCAATTATGACCGAATTTTAAACTAATCGTCACTTTAATCCGGAAAATCCAATATTAATAAAGCGGTAATTATTAAAGTACCAATTTTGGGCGGTGTGGGGGTGCTAATCCTTCCCCATCCGTAACCGACTCCCGAACCCAAAAAATTTTAAATCTCTAGTTTTATGGTGTCCGGCCTACCTAAGTGGCCGGTGGCGACTCCAATTTTTAACAAAATGCGGTTTTTTTTAACCCTACGGAATAAATATTTTAATACTTGAAAATCATAAACACCTTCGAAACTTCGTTTTTTTTAGCGAAAAAAGACATCGCTACACTATGGTTATTGTGTTTTGTGGTTGTGAGAAACTATTGTTTTTTGTTTAGGTAATAAGAGTTTGCACTTTTCTATTCAAGGTTTATTCATTATTGGTTCTTATTCTTGTTTGCGAGTGAATTGGGAGAGGATCTCGTGATTTCATCTATTTATCTAATATCGGGAGAGTTAGATTCAAGAAACGAATGAATATGATCTCTTTTCAATCTATTGATGGTGAAGATTAATCTGGCTTAGGAATAAGTTAAGGATTTCAACGGCTAAGAGGTGCGCAAGATTGGTTGTTGTTCACCCTTGATTCACGCAGGGATGTATTATCAAGGCATGCACAAGTAGCTAGAGTTTCGACTTAGGGATAAGAAGAAACCATTGAAGAACGCTCTGCCGAACCTTGAAGGTTGCTGCCCAGACGCCCAAGTAGTTGCCCAGGCAACCATCGATTAGTTGCCAAGGCAACCCCGTTGTGCAAGTTGCCACGGCAACTGAGTTGCCCGTGCACTCCTTTACCAAAACGATCCAATCAGCTATCACACCTCAACTCACGATAACTTGGCCTATCTCTCTCTCATTTGATCTCATCTACTCTTTTACTTTATTGCTTTCTAGTTTAGTTATTAGTTAAACTCCTATAATCCTTTATTTGTGTTTTTACTTTTCACAGTGCAAGAGACTAGATTCTTGAAGTGGCACCAATCCCTGTGGAGACGATATCTTTTATACTATAACTTGCAACGTGTATACTTGCACAATTGTGTAGCACTTATTACGCGCAACAAGTTTTTGGCGCCGTTGCCGGGGATTGGCAATAACGACTTTGTTTTTATTTTCTTGCACTTTCTTTTTACTTTTCTTGTTTAAGATTCAAAGGGCTAACAAACTTTGGTTTTGCATTGGTATATGACCAGGGCGAGACCGACTACACCAGAATTTCCCTTTGATCCAGAAATCGAACGAACCTTACAAAGACTTAGACGAAGGATAAGAGTAGCAATGGCTAATCAAGACGGCAATAAGAATCAAGATGTTCTAGCAAGAGGATGAGTGATTCTTGCACAAAACAGAACTATTCGAGACTATCTTGAAGAAGATCTTGATGGACTTAATCCAGGAGTTGTCGCACCTGAAATTGAAGCCGACCACTTTGAGTTAAAACCGGTAATGTTTAATATGATCAACACAATTGGTCAGTTTGGCGGCTCAGCAACTGAAGATGCACGACATCTGAAATCTTTCCTCGAGATTCGCAACTCGTTCAAAATACACGGAGTCACCCTCGATGTCTTACGATTAAGATTATGCCCCTATTCACTGAGGGATAGGGCGAAAGCATGGTTGAATAGCATTCCTGCCGGATCAATAGCATCTTGGACCGATCTTTTTCGTGATTTCCTTGCTCGGTTTAATCCTACAAATTTGACTGATAAGCTTTGTAACGACAATACTTCTTTTCGGCAGGCAGATGATGAATCCATGTACGAGGCGTGGGAGCGATATAGAGAACTTCTACACAAATGCCCCCTACACGGATTCCCGGTGTGGACTCAAGTAACAATGTTTTACAACGCCGTGAATACACCAACAAGGATGATGCTAGATGCCTCGGCAAACGGCATACTCCTAGATAAGTCGCCGGAGGAAGCAATGCAAATTTTAAACAGGCTGGCCAAGAATGATTATCAATTCCCATCTACTAGAAGAGGAGGAGTTAGACGCCAAGCCACAATTCATGAACTAGGATCATCAGATTCAATTTCGGCACAATTGGCCACTTTAACCAAGATGGTCCAAAACATGCAAAAACCAAACAACACACATGAAGTCAAGGTAATGGATTCTTTTTGTGAGTTATGTGGTGATAACCATAATTCTTCTGAATGTATGCATAATCCAGAATCCAGCTTCTATGTGGGGAATTACAATCAGAACAACAATGTGATGTCCAATACATACAACCCAGCTTGGAAGAAGCACCCGAATTTTTCACGGAGTAATCCCAACAATGCTCTAAACCAGAACAATCAGAATGCACAAGCATCGGGATTCCAGCAGAATATGCCACAGCAACAGTTGTCGCAGTAACAACCGACAACATCTAGTTCTTTGGAAAATTCTCTAAATGCTTTTATGATGAAAACTGAATCTTATATGGCTGAGAATAATAACTTCATAAAAAGAACTGATGCTTTTATTAACAGGACCGAGATGAGATTGCAAAACCAAGAGGCGGCAATCAAATCATTGGAAAATCAAGTCGGACAGTTTGCTCAAAATCTAAATACTAGACCACAAGGAGGTTTACCTAGCGATACTGAAGTCGCAAGAGGAACTGGCCATGAGCAATGTAAGGAAATCACCACTAGAAGTGGCCAACAACTTAGAGAGGCTCAAACCCGCTCATCAAACAAAACTCCACAAAAAGATCAAGACGAACCTAGCGGCAAAGCCTCAGATGCTGAACCAGGAATTGCCACGGCAACCGGCAATAAGCATGCCTCGGTAACCGACGATAAAGACGCCTCGGCAACTTGCAATAAGCATACCTCGGCAACCCCAGTTGATAACGCCTCGGCAACTCCAGTTGTCCCAGTAATGTCGTCAATCAGGTTTCAAACTAATGAAAGGATCGAAGATATCTGACTTTCACCACCATTCCCACAAAGGTTGAAGCGACAAAAGCAAGAATACCAATTCAAGAAGTTTCTTGATATCCTAAAGCAAGTCCACATCAACTTGCCATTGGTGGAAGCAATTGAACAAATGCCAAACTATGCCAAGTTTCTTAAAGACATTGTGTCCAAGAGAACAAGGCTAGGAGAGTTTGAAACAGTTGCCGCAACAGAGGGATGCATGGCAATGTTGCACAATCGTATGCCACCCAAGTTGAAGGATCCCAAAAGTTTTACAATACCCTGTTCCATTGGAATCCACTATGTCGGGAAAGCACTATGTGACCTTGGGGCTAGCATAAACTTGATGCCTAAATCGGTTTTCTAGAAACTAGGAATCGGGAAGGCAAGACCTACAACAGTTATGCTACAGCTAGCAGACAGATCCTATGTGCATCCAGAGTGAAAAATCGAGGACATACTGGTAAAAGTTGATAAATTTATTTTTCCCACTGACTTTATTGTTTTGGATTGTCAAGCAGATGAGCATGCACCCATCATTCTCGGGAGACCATTCTTAGCAACAGGGAGAACCTTGATCGATGTTGAAAAGGGAGAACTCACAATGAGGGTGAATGACCAGCAAGTTAAACTAAATGTGTTCTAAACACTAAGGCATGCCGATGATCCAGAAGAATGCCAACTACTTCATGCCACGACAGAGTTTAACTTCGACGAGGAATTTAGTTGCCTCGACAACTACATTGCCGATCAAGAGGAACCTGAGGAGTATGAAGAACCGGTCAATGAGGAACAACAAGAAGAGGCAAATTGGCTAGTCAATCGACCAAGTACATAATTTGAACCACTGGATTACTCAGGTAAGGAAGGTAAACTCGAAAAAACCTCTATTGAACAACCATCGATTCTTGAGCTAAAACAATTGCCAGAGCAACTAAAATATGCATACTTAGGAACCGATAATACATTACCTGGAATTATTTCTTCTAAGTTACAGCCTAAGTAGGAAAAGAAGCTGATCAAGATGTTGAAGCTACACAAAAAGGCAATAGGGTGGACAATTGCCGACTTGAAGGGAATTAGCCCGGCAGTGTGCATGCACAAGATTTTGTTGGAAGATGATCACAAACCTTCAATTGAGGCCCATAGGAGACTGAATCATGCCATGAAAGGGGTTGTAATGAAAGAAATCATCAAGTGGCTTGACGCCGGCATTATATACCCTATCTCTGATAGTACGTGGGTAAGTCCGGTACAATGTGTACCAAAAAAAGCAGGTATAACGGTGGTAAGTAATGAAAACAATGAACTCATTCCAACCAGGACTTGACCGGTTGGAGGGTTTGTATGGATTATCGAAAGCTAAACAAAGCCACTAGGAAAGATCACTTCCCATTACCCTTTATTGATCAAATGCTTGACCGACTTGCAGGTAAACCCTTTTATTGTTTTCTTGATGGTTATTCAGGTTACAATCAAATTGCTATAGCACCAGAAGATCAAGAAAAGACAACCTTCACATGCCCATACGGTACTTATGCCTTCCGAAGGATTCCGTTCGAATTGTGTAACACCCCGGCAACCTTCCAAAGATGCATGATGGCACTCTTTTCAGACATGGTCGAAGACTTCCTTGAGATCTTCATGGATGATTTTTCTATTTTTGGTAATGACTTCGACGACTATCTCGGCAATTTAGAGAGGGTGTTGGCAAGATGTGAAGAAACTGATTTAGTCCTGAATTGGGAGAAATGCCATTTTATGGTAGATGAAGGAATAGTGCTCGGCCACAAGATTTCATGCAAGGGAATTGAAGTAGACAAAGCCAAGGTGGACGTGATCGAGAGATTACCCCCACCAAGTTCGGTTAAAGGAATTCAAAGTTTTCTTGGACATGCAGGTTTTTACAGGAGGTTCATTCATAATTTTTCTAAAATCACTAAACCCTTGTGCAATTTGCTTGAACAGGATAAAGTCTTCGATTTTGATTATTCTTGCACCCAAGCATTCGAAACCCTAAAGGAAAAGCTTGCCTCGGCACCCATTGTCGTTCCACCAGATTGGACGCTACCTTTTGAGCTCATGTGTGATGCAAGTGATTTCACGGTAGGAGCAGTCCTAGGCCAACGCACATGTAAGACCTTCCATGTGATATACTACGCTAGTAAAACTCTTAATAGTGCTCAAGTGAATTACACAACAACGAAGAAAGAGTTACTAGCTGTAGTTTTCGCATTTGACAAGTTTCGATCCTATTTGATTGGTACAAAGGTAATTGTTCATACGGACCATTCGACAATCAAATATCTATTTGCTAAAAAGGATGCCAAGCCTCGTTTGATTCGTTGGATATTACTTTTACAAGAATTTGATATTGAAATTAAGGACAGGAAATGAACAGAAAATCAAGTGGCCGACCACTTATCACGTTTAAAACGCAACAGGGAGGAGGACGTGGATCTAGAGATATGCGATGCATTCCTGGATGAACAAATTTTAGTTGCCTCAGCAACCATGGAAGCGCACGCCTCGGCAACCCTCGACGCCGCAGCAGCCTTTGACGCGCACGCCTCGGCAATTTTGGGAGCAGTCGCCACGGCAGCACATGCCTCGGCAATACCCTGGTACGCAGATTTAGTTAACTTCCTTGTTTGTGGTATTTTACCTTATGGCATTACTCACCAAGGGAAGAAGCGGTTCCGCCATGATGCTAAGCATTACTTTTGGGACGAGCCTCTTTTGTTTAAACAATGTGCAGATCAGGTTGTACGCCGATGTGTCCCTGAAGAAGAGCAACATAATGTACTCTAGCAATGCCATTCTTCACCCTATGGAGGACATTTTGGAGGAACTCGTACCACTGCCAAAGTTTTGCAATCCGGTTTGTATTGGCCAACATTGTACAAAGATGCCCAAGACTTTTACAAGCAATGTGATCGTTGCCAGAGAACGGGCAATATCTCTAGACGACATGAGATACTGCTTCAGAGCATTATCAAGGTGGAATTGTTCGATGTGTGGGGGATAGATTTTATGGGACCTTTCCCATCTTCATTCGGCAATCTCTACATTCTACTTTTCGTCGACTACGTGTCTAAATGGGTTGAGGCAGCTGCAGTTCCCAACAACGATTCCAAGACCGTGCAACGATTCTTGCAGAAAAACATATTTACACGGTTTGGGATGCCGAGAGCAATTATCAATGACGAAGGCAAGCATTTTGATAACAGACTAATTGCCAAGATGTTGCAACGCTTCGGCATATCACACAAGACCGCCACGACATATCACCCTCAAACCAACGGGCAAGCAGAAATTTCCAACCGGGAATTGAAGGGTATACTCGAGAAAGTTGTAAATCCCTCTAGGAAGGATTGGTCATTAAGACTAGATGATGCACTTTGGGCATATCGCATTGCATTCAAAACACCCTTAGGTATGTCCCCCTTCCAACTTGTCTATGGCAAGACATGCCATCTACCGGTGGAAATCGAACACAAGACATACTGGGCAATCAAGACCGTGAATATGGATTGGGAAAGTGCCGGACAAAAGCGTTTGTTGGACCTCAATGAGATAGAAGAATTCCGTGCACTCGCCTATAACAATGCACGAATCTACAAGGAGAAAACAAAGCGATGGCACGACAAGAAACTATTGCCACGGCAATTCATGCCAGGGCAACTAGTTCTCTTATTCAATTCTCGGCTAAAACTTTTCCCGGGAAAGCTGAAATCAAGATGGTCGGGACCATTTGAAGTTGTCAAACCATTCTCCCATGGTGCCGTGATAATCAAGTCCATCTCTGACAACCATGAATTCAAAGTTAATGGACAAAGATTGAAGCACTACAATGGTGCCCATGTGGAACGTAACAAGGAAGTGGTCAACTTAGGAGATGCATGAGCATGCTCTCCCTTTTGATATTTTTATTTTTATTTTTATTTATTTATTTTTATTTTTATTTTCGATTAATCATTTATTTTATTTTTTCAATTTTTTATTTTTTATTTTTTTATATATTTCCGATTTTAGTAATTTTCTTCAGGATAGATTTTTTTTATTTAAGTTTAAGAATCCTATTACACATCTTTATTTATTTTCTTTATTAGTTTATCTTTAATTTTAATCCTTATTTGATTTGTCTTTGAATTGTAGGAAAAAAGTTCAAGATAAAGAGGAATTTTAATCCAAGTAGGAAAACATCTTCAACAAGGAAACTAATGGGCTGAATCTAAGGCTTATATAAAGCCTCCAATTCACCTTAATCACAACCCCTTGTCGACAACTTCTCCCTCACCCTAAACCCTTTTTCGTTTTCCCCTAATCCCACCCACCTATCTTTTCTATAAAACCCATCACCCTTAACCTATTCCTACTTTATATCTTGCAACTTTTTAGTTTCTTTTCTTTTCTTTGTTTTTACAAAACTCACAACCAAGATCATCCATGGCATCCAAGATTAAATTTTTAGTTCATCCAAGTTCCTCCAAAGAACCAAGATACAAGAAGTTTGCTACACCGGTGGTTCAAGAAAGATTTCAATCCAAGTTTGAAAGCCGGAAGATTCATGAAGAACAAAGCTTTGAATACTCCAACTCTCATCAAGATTTCGGCCTTGAACCATTCATCTTTGAGAGGATTGCACATCAAAAGTGGCAAATCTTTTGCCATCAACCGGAACCGGGTAACATCTCATGGGTAAGAGAATTCTATGCTCACTCACCTAACCCGGATAATCCTTATGTTTTTGTTCGTGACAATGCCATACTCATAAGTCCCAAAAACGCCAACACCTTTTACGGGCTTTACATTGAGAAGGACGAGCATCAAGCCTTCGTTGATCAAATCACTCCCAAGCAACTCGACAAGGTGCTTCAAGAACTCACTCAATCGGGAACTCATTGGAACGACGGTAAATACAAGGGCACGGTAAATCACCTTCGGCTTAAACACGAGGCAAAACTATGGAATAAGTTTGTTAAAACTTCTTTAATGCCCACCACACACAATACTACCGTTGATATACCACGTCTTTTGCTCATACATTCTATTTTGCATAATCGCATCATTAACATTGGAAAAATTATTTGTGATGAGATTTTTGTATGCAGCTCAAAAGATAAGGGTTATCTTTTCTTCCCTTGCTTAATTTCTAATCTTTGCAAGGAGATGCATATCCCAAGTGAGTCCACCGATGAAAAGGCCCTACCCAAGTCTGGTTGGAATCAAGCACTAATCCGAAAGCTAATGAGAGAGGCACCGGGAGATTCTTCAAGGCCTCCAATTGCCACGGCAACTCCTGCCGCCCCGGCAATCCAAAATGCCCAAGCACCTAAAGCCCGGGCAACTCGGCCATCAACCCCGGGACACTTTGAAGAACTTTTGCACCCATTGGCAAGCCACCTAAGGCAAATTGAAGACCGGCAACTAATGTTCATGCGGTACATGAAGGAGCACAACAATGCCATCACCCAAGTCATCCTAGAAAAGTACCCGGACAATCGCGTGCCATTTCCAATCTTTCCCGCTGAGATCCTTGCCCCGGCAACCAATGGAGCAGTCACCACGGCAACCGCAACAGATGATGCTGCGGCAACCTACATCGTGCCTGCACAAGCTGATGCCACGTCAACCAACCCTGAAGATGCCACGGCAACCAAAGCTAAAGACATCCCGGCAACCACTGCAAAAGCCAAAGGTAAAACACCTATGCCCGAATCAACTCCTACGGAATCATTTTCTGATTTTTCAGATCCGGACGAGTCCTCCATTGCACCAACAAAGACCGCACCAATTGAATCCTCCAAGCAAAAAGCCAATGACATTGATGAAGAGGACGATGAGCACAACCCTGTAAGAGGATCGATTCCACCACCGGCAACAAGAAAACAACCATCGCGTTCAATCAAGAGAATCAAGACACCGACCAAAAGGAAACTAATCATCTACGATGACGAACTCTCGGAGTAAGTCCTCGTATGCATTTTATTTTTCGTTAATTTTATTTTTCTTTAAAGCATGCATTGAGGACAATGCCTCACTCGAGTTTGCGGGGGATTGTTATTAGTAGTTACCATGTTTAGTTATATTCATCTTAAGTATTACATTTAGGATACATAAATTGCTTGCCATACCTTTAGTTGGAACAAGAATTGCTTAGATTTGATGAATATCCGATGATGACTTTGACAATGCACTTAATTGATAGAATTTTTATTCTAGGATAACCATGGAAAAACTTAGAATTTTACTATGATGCTAAATTTGATGAAACACTGTTGTGGTTTGATTGATTTAAGGAATTCTAGTGAACTCAGGTTGATAATTAACAAATTGGGGGATTAGAATAAAAATTGGATGAATGCTAGAGGTGCCCGAAATTGGCTCTATCATGTGCTAAAAAAATTGATCACTATAGGTGCCCGAAACTGGCTCTAGTATGTGTTAAAAAAATTGATAGCTAGAGGTGCCCGAAACCGGCTCTAGTCGAATAAATTAACTTAAGAAAACTAAAAACAAAACACTAGAGGTGCCCAAAACTGGCTCTAGTTAAAACATGTTAAAAAGAACCCAATGAAGTAATTGGAAAACCTATTTTGTTTGCATAGAATCCGAAAAATCAACTTGCACACAACTCCGCACACACTCACAAGCATTATAGTTTGATTCCGAGTAACTCCTAAGTTTTTCGAAAAATAAAAAGCCAATCATACTTTGTGCCCCGGTTCAGAGAATTGAAATCATGTTCAAAGCTAAGTTTGTGAAAATTGAAGTCTTGGCAGGTAATTGTTAGTTTGCATTGCTTGAGGACAAGCAATAGTTCGAGTTTGGGGGTGTGATACGTGTTCAAAAGTACTATTTTTCTTACCCTTTTTACTCATATTATTGTTAGACTTAGGCTCATATTAGTTGCATAATTAGCCATTCATGCATTAATCCATGTTTCCTTCCATCGTTGAGCTTGATTACATAACTTGGTAGTTTTTGTGGGAAAAGACGCTGCTTTGGTGTGTTTTGTGTGTATGTGCAGGATCACTTGCCAAAGCAAGGCTAGAGCTAGTTGCCAGGGCAATACATGAAGGAGATGCTGAGCTAGTTGTCAGGGCAATGCATGAAGGAGACGCCGAGCCAGTTGCCAGGGCAATTGTCGACAAGAGCAAAGGTGATATGGTAGTCGAAATTGATGACTAGACAAGCCCAAGATGACGTGGAGCATAGCCCAATCCCAAAGGAATTTGATTTCCATGAAGATAGGAGAAGTTCTAGTAGGAATATAATTATAATAAAGAATTATATTCTTTAAAGATAATTTAATTCCAACTTAACTTCCTCCTCAAAGAAGGACTTTGATCTAACCTTATAAATAGAGCACCATATTGTCAACTTGGAGAGAGCAAGAGATGGGGGATTTTGACAACTCCAAGGAGGGCAAGAGGAGAGAATTTTTGACAAACATCTAGGGCAAGGAGGATTTCGACAAGCCTCATTCTTCATCCTTTTCTTTCTTGTTCGATTGGGTTCATGCTAGGGATTGTTTATCTTGTGTTTCTTTGGAACCTAGCCATGAACTAAATCTATTTGGCTATGGTTATTGTGTTTTGTGGTTGTGAGAAACTATTGGTTTTTGTTTAGGTAATAAGAGTTTGCACTTTTCTATTCAAGGTTTATTCATTCTTGGTTCTTATTCTTGTTTGCGAGTGAATTGGGAGAGGATCTCGTGATTTCATCTATTTATCTAATGTCAGGAGAGTTAGATTCAAGAAACGAATGAATATGATCTTTATTCAATCTATTGATGGTGAAGATTAATCCGGCTTAGGAATAAGTTAAGGATTTCAACGTCTAAGAGGAGCGCAAGATTGGTTGTTGTTCACCCTTGATTCACGCAGGGATGTATTATCAAGGCATGCACATGTAGCTAGAGTTTCGACTTAGGGATAAGAAGAAACCATTGAAGAACGCTCTGCCGAACCTTGAAGGTTGCTGCCCAGACGCCCAAGTAGTTGCCCAGGCAACCATCGATTAGTTTCCAAGGCAACCCCGTTGTGCAAGTTGCCACGGCAACTGAGTTGCCCGTGCACTCTTTTACTAAAACGATCCAATCGGCTATCACACCTCAACTCACGATAACCTGGCCTATCTCTCTCTCATTTGATCTCATCTACTCTTTTACTTTATTGCTTTCTAGTTTAGTTATTAGTTAAACTCCTATAATCCTTTATTTGTGTTTTTACTTTTCACAGTGCAAGAGACTAGATTCTTGAAGTGGCACCAATCCCTGTGGAGACGATATCTTTTATACTATAACTTGCAACTTGTATACTTGCACAATTGCGTAGCACTTATTACGCGCAACAGTTACCGTTGTTGCTTACTAAAAAGGATTCCATTTGGGTGATTGTTGATCGGTTTACAAAGTGTGCATATTTGTGCAGTGCATACAACGTATACCTTGGATAAATTGGCAGAGTTGTATTTTGTTGATATTGTACGTTTGCACGGAGTGCCTAAGTCTATTGTTTTGGATAGAGATCCATAGTTTACGACGGGGTTTTGGGAGTGTTTGCATCGAACTTTAGGTACACGATTGAATTTTAGTACTTCGTATCATCCTCGAACGGTTGGTCAGTCTGAACGTGTGATCCAAGTCTTGGAAGATATGTTGAGGTGCAGTATCATTGAGTTCCAAGGAACTTGGAAGAGACAGTTGCCTTTGGAGGACTTTGTCTATAATAATAGTTGTCAGGTTAATGCGCAAATGGCACCTTATGAGGCCTTGTGTGGTAGGAAGTGTCGTACGCCTTTGTGTTGGGCTGAGGAGGGAGAAAAGCATGTTTCTTTGCCGGATGTGTTGAAAGACACAAATGAGAAAGTGAAGTTTGTTTGTGATAGCTTGAAGGTGGTTTCAGATCGTTAGAAATCCTACGCGGATTTGAAGCATAGAGAAATTGAATATGGGGTTGGTGATCACCTGTTTTTGAAAGTGTCACATTGGAAGAAGGTGATGTGGTTTGGACGAAAGGGTAAGCATAGTCTGAGGTTTTTTTGGTTCATATGAGGTTGTGGAGCGTGTGGGTCCTGTGGCTTATCGTTTGAGGTTACCTCCTGAGTTGGAGAAAATTCATGATGTGTTTCATGTATTGATGTTGCAAAAGTATCAGTCGGATCCATCACATGTTATGTCGGTGGAAGACATTAAGTTCCAACCAAATATATCTTATGATGAGGAACAGGTAGAGATCATTGATTCTAGCAACAAAGTTTTTCGTGGCAAGAATATTGAGGAGTTGTGGTGACATCGTGGAGTTGAGGAGGCCACGTAGGAGAGCAAAGCGAACATGATGAAATAGTTTCCGCATTTTTTTCCTTCAGGTAAAATTTTGAGGACGAAATTTCCTCAGCGGGGGAGAGTTGTAACACTCCAGTTTTGGGCCTAGGAGTTTGATAGGTTGATTAGACGGTCTGGTAGACTGAAATTAGAGATTCGAATCGAATTCAGGATAAAAATCAAAATAAATATTTTCAAGTGAGATAAAAAAATATGGGAAAATATCCTAAAATCATTATTTAATATATGGATATATTTGGTGAAATCAATTCTGGAAAATAGGTTTTTGGACATTTGACATTTTGGGTCAGTGACCAAAATGTAAAGAATGAAAACTTTTTAGTGACTATTTTGAAGAAAGGGTCAAATATTATAATCTTTAAGGAGCCAATTTACCAAATGCTTTTATAAGATTTTCCTCTCAATTAGGATCTATTTTAAAGAGTTCTAATTAAGGAATTAAAAGAGGATTTAATAAAAGAAGGTAGTTATTTCCTTAAACTATTATTGATGTAACTTTTGCTCTCAAACTTTTCTCTCAAAATTTCTTCAGCCAAACACTCTCTTTTTCATCAAAGATTTCAGGTAATGATCTTGATTTCTTAAACTTTTGATTTCCAATGGATTCTTCAATCTTGTTTTCTAAAATCTCATTGTTTTTCTTTGTTTTTCAAGAGTAAAACATCCAACTGGGAGGAAATTCACTCATTGGAGGTAAGGTTCATTCTTCTCCTCTAATGAAAGGTTCTTTACTGAAATTCTCAAGTATTTGATCCTTATTTAATGTTTTCTAATGAGTTTTGATGATTTAATAATGGAAATTGGTTTAATCAAGGTTTATTTGTTGAGATCATGTGATTTTCATATTGGATCTATTTTGCTGAGTTCTTTATTGGTTTTAATCATGATTTTGATGTTTGATAATATTAATAAGTTGGTTTTAACATTGGAATCCCGAAACAAGGTGAATCTCTAATTTTTTAGGTTGTTAGTTAAGTGTTTTTGAGGAGTTGTGGGAGGTTTATGGATGTTGGAGGTATAAGGATGTTATTAGGTTGTTTTTGGATGTTAATTGATGGGTTAAACCATTAGGTTTTGGATGGGTTAAGTTTGGAAGGTGTTTGATGTTGTTTTCGATAGTTTCGACTAGTTTTTGGAAGTCGAATGTTGAGGTTGCAGGGGATCTTTGTTTAGCAGTGAGTTGAATTCGCAATGATGCATTTCCCTCTATTTTTATGTGGTTAAATCAGGGGACGATCAAGGTGGGTTTGCCTACTGGTGTACGTTGTTTATCGGAGGCTCAATTCATGTTGGCAAGCGAGGCGAGGTGAATCGGTGAGTGAAAATGGGTTTAATCTCTTTAAAAGGTTTGATCGTTGGATCATGGGGGTTTAGTTATATCCTAAAAGGCTTAACTAAGCTCAAGCGTAAGTCTTTCTTACTTCGTTTGATTGTTGGTTTCATGATGAGCTTGCGGATTTCATGTTGGTTTAAACATGGTTGATTTTCATGTTTTGGTTTTAAACATGGTTTGATTTACTTACTGTAAACGCATTGTTTTGGATAAATATGCAATGTTAATCAAAGTATTTGAATGCATATGAGCATTAAGAATTGTTCCTAAGAGGAATATGATGTTGCCTTTGGCAATGTGGTATTGCATATGAAACGGTTTTATGAAATGCATTGGAAAACAATAAGTAAATGTATTTGGAACTGATATATTGACTTTGTGACGTAATGACAAAGTTTCAGATATAGTTAGCTAGCCATAGGATGAAAGTGCACTATAAATACATAATCGATCGTGTGAAATTCTTCGGTTACGCAATAGGGGTAGGGCTATTGTGAAGTGATGGGGGTAGTGCTATCACAACGAGATAGGGGTAGTTCAATTCCCAGCCGAAGTGAGTTAAGGTGGGGGTAGTACCGCCATGAGACTTGATGGGGGTAGTTCCATCAAGGGAATATGTGTATCCGAACATGTACGAATAGGTGTTGTGTTATCCAAGGATGGGGGTAGTGCCATCTGGGCCACTTTAATTGCCAATATATGTGAATCATTGAGATAAATGATGTTTATATATGTTTTGATGCATATGGTTATTATGCATGATTTGTTGTGGAAACAAATGAGATAATGCTTGGGTAGTAAAGCATATTTTGAAGACAAGATGGGTTACTGTTTTCAAATGGATTTTTAATCAAATGTGAAGTGCTTGGAAAGTAAGGATGCTTTGGTTTAAAAGGCATAATAATGTTTTGAAAGTGGTTTTAAATGATGAACTCTTTGTGAGTTGGAAACTAGTTTTAATTGCATTGGTGGTTTTGTGTTTTGAGCACTCCTCACTAAGCCTTGTGTGCTTACGCTCTCTTTGCTCATCAATACAGAGAATTAAAGGTTGGAGGCAGGGAGCAAGCGAGGGAAGATCCAAGGACTTGTTAATGCAAAAGTATGACTCTTCGAATTATACTTGTAGTAATAAAGGCAATGGGGTACATTATTGATTAGAGAGGGATTTTGCTAAATTCCTTATTTGGACAAGTTTGTATTGCTATTTGGGGTTGCAATTGGCCTCATATGTTTGGTTGTTGCTTTAGATTTATATTTCGTATGGTGGTTGGATGTTTTCTAGGAAGCATGCCTATAGATTTTCGTTTGAAGTATGATGCCATGATTTGATCATGTTTCTGAGATGTTTTAACATGGTTTGATCTTTAGAATTGTTGTGTATATGTTTGGGGATTTGATAAAGCATGTTTGGACCCTTGGATTGTACGAAAAACCAGCAAAATTGGTAACATCATCATACATCCCATAAATATATCAAGTCTCATGATACCAGTCTCACAACATGCTTATTCATCGTCTATATTTTGCGAACACTCACAAGCAAGGCAATCACATTTATGATGCTCATGAAGCAATAGGAGTTCAAAGTGTACTAACCATAAGTCGTTATCGCTAAACTACTCATCCAAGCTTCCCAAATATTCAACTTGACCTGATATCTAATCCCAAATAATCCTCGTATATCAATTAATACCATAAGTATCACTTAATCGCATACTTTAATGAATTTGAAGGGTCAAAAGCATAAAAATAGCTTATCATGTTCGAATTTGGTAAAACAGACTATGCCAACAGACTTAGAACGTCGAGAAACCCTTAGATAGGGTCCCTCAAAAAAGTCAACATCGGTCAACGAAGGTTGGCGGCGCGACGGTTGGCTCGACTTGCGACTCAAAAGGCTGGCTCGAGGTTGGCTAAATAGGCTGCCTTGGTGGCTGGTCCAGCGGCTTGTCCCAATTGGATTGATAGCTCTCCAACGAGTTGATGCACGCCCATAAGCAACGACGACGCGTAAGGGCTGCTCTAGTGGTTGGACGGTAGCGGCGAGCTCTAGATCTGCAGTTCTGATGGTGGTGCCCTCAGATTTGGGTTTTGACAACCAAAACCCCTTCATTCTGAAATGGTCGGAACTTCAACTCTCTCACCCCCTCTGACAGCGGCTCCAAAGGTGACACTACGGTGAGGTGAACACAATGGCTTAGAAGGTGTCGAAAAAGGACTTTTCATTGGCGATAGATCGAACATGAAAAAAGAGAGTGAATGAGAAAAGAAAGAGAAAAGGAAAAAGAAGAGAGAGAGAGAGGAAAAATCTGATTTTCCCTCTTCTCCCACACCCATCTCTTTCAAATATTTAGCTTTGGATAAACTTGGGTGAATTTCACCTAAGCCCTCAACCTTTAATCCATTTTCCAAACAAATCCTTAGATTCCTTAAATCGAGCTTCCACCAATAATTTCTCTCAATTAATATGCCCACTTAAAAGATCCAAACCCAGATCCAAAGCCTAAAATATTAATTCGGAATTTGGTTCGTTACAACTCTCCATTCCTTAAAGAAAATTTCGTCCTCGAAATTTGTATCCACAACTCAAAGAAGATACTCAAACCCTTACAACTCTTCGACATTCTCAAATATTTCCCGCTGTGCTACTCAAATCTCTCCTACAACACTTATCAAAAGTAACCATTGTCTTCTAACGGTACAACATAAACTCGACAGATTCTTTCTCTTAGAGTGAATTCATCTCCGCTCAGTACATTACAGACAACAAGCAAAACCTAACGGTACCCCAACAAAACTATCACACGAATACGTCATCAAAGAACTTACGCCGTAGAACCACAAAAGATTGCTGCACAACCAAAATATTTCTACAACTCCACACAATCTAAAAGAATAGGAGGTTACACAGCCATTGTAACCAAAAAGAACGATTTCTCTCGTGTTGACTCCCTAAAGGAGACTCTAACTTTGATGATATCCTTTATCAAAATCATCGCTTGCCAGTACGAGACTTCTTAAAGAAAAAGACGTCTATACGAGTCTCAAGACTGAACTTAGATCTCGACATGCTTTACATCAAAACAGAAACTAAAGCAACTCATACTAACTCGGTTCACACAAGAGCCTTACACTACAACTATAACGTGCCTGGAAAACATGCCATCTATACCCATCGTAGTGTCATACAACCAAACCCTCAAACAAGCCAAGTGGACTTCCTATCTGGATCTCAGCTTTGCTGGAAATATCAATCGGTACCCACCAAGGACTATTTTATTATTCAACAAAATCTCATCGAAACTATGCACTCACAATTCCTTTACAAGTTCTATGGTCATCCATTTAATTTCCACTGAGGAACATTGAAGCATCACAAAAACTCTGACAAACTCAATGTTAGACTCCCAACTAATGGCAAGTCAACCAGTTATCACTACCTCAAACAAACGACTCTCCATTGTTTCCCAAAACATGAGGCAGAATTTTGGTACCAACTTTTGTTCTCAAAATTCACCATATTCTAACCACCATACCATATACGAAGAATCCCTTGCCTTGACATGCCTTTCCCTAAAACACCCACAACAAGATCTCAAAGTCCATCAAAAACTATCGGACGTAAATCCAATCATAACACTATGACCTCTTAATTAAAATCAGGTGCTTCTTACCATAGCTTTCCAAGCAAATCAATCCTTAAATAAAAGCTTAACTAACATATATACGTGCAACAATACTGACCGATCAACACCGACACCAGATGAAACAAGTATTGGTACCGCATAAAGCTAGTATCGATACTCCCTTACACATCCATCGTTGTTAATCCTCGATCTCCCCACACAGATAGCCTCACACTCTAACCCAAACTTACTCCATACAATCCATCACTTATCAAGTTCACTTTACTTAGGTGATGATCGATCACTTGATCAACAGCTCTTAATTATTTTGACTCATGTCGTTGTCCAAAACTCCAATTCCTTAAAGATCAAGTACCCAAAATTCACACTATTAGAGTAGGCACACCCTTCCCTCTTCTTGTAGAAAAATATAGTCCTAACAAACAACAAAACATCCTCGAAGATCTCAAAACCTTACTCGACTTTAATCGAGTCAACACAACTATCGAAACCAAAATGGTCTCCCGCAACTCAGATCCTCACTGATGTTCTTTGGCTTGTTCCAAGGTAACTGTGATACAAATCAAAAGCATTTTCGAAGTCCCAAACCCTTGCTTCATTAACTAATTACATGGTAGCCAACCTTTCCCATACACAAGACCATTATCTCGTCAACGCTCATATTTCCATTTTCTTATACATTCACACGTGCCACACAATGCACCAACTTACATTTGAGGGACAACTCGGTGGTCCTCACCTTATCATAGCTGAAACACCTCAAACGTCACTGAAGACATCAAATGTTACCACGACACACCATAAAGAGAGAACTCATCATTCAAAAAATTCATTTTAAAACTACTAGCCTCCAACACTTTTAAGACTGATTCCAATAATCTACTAACTTTTCGACGTTTCATGTGTTCACACACACACACATATATATAATTACTCATAGGTCAGTCCATTAGGTATTCATATACGTACCAAACAATTTATTTCAAAAATACGTACTTGTTCACCTATACAATCAGTTCACTACATGACTATTTGCACACGAAATAGTGCAATTGGAATCATATACTTCTATGCATACCATAACAGCCCACAAAATTTTATATTTATGCCTATTAATCCCTCATACTTTCTTATAAGTTTTCATGCATCAAAACAATTTCCATTACATTCAAAATTTTACAAGGTAGCCCTTAATATACATGAATACACATAATTCATCAAAACAATTCACTAGTTTGTAAAACAACTCATATATGCACTCCAAAAACATATCCCTTGATCAACATTTCAAAGTAGGGCAGCTTCATAATCATACATTTTTGTATATTTAAAATAGTCTTCTTTTTATCTACACAACTACAAAAAATTGGACAGCTTCTTCATATACATTTATTCAATCAAACAACCTCTTCTCAAACATGTATTCACAATTACCCCTTTCGTCAAATCAAAATAGTCCACACGTATTCAAATATATTCAAGACTGCATTTTAAGCATGTTCAAAACTACATTCTAAATATGTTCAAAACTGCCCTATTCTATTCCATTCAAAATTGCACATGTTAACATTAAAAACTGCATAGTTTTTGTTAAATTTTACATTGTTTTACCTATTTAAAACTGCATTTTAATACAATTCAATTCTACTCCTTAGTTCATTTTTAAAACAACATCATTTTAAGTCTAATAAAACAGCTTCCATTCGATTACATACACAGAAACATATGAGTTAAAACAGTCCATTACTTGTCTAATATTTCAAAACTGTTCGAGCAACCCCTAAACTTGTATAGTGTACTTTCATATAAGCACTCAATTATATCTCATAATCCAACATACTTTTCCATCATGCAATAACAATCGAATATTGTTTACATCTATTGTTCTATAGTTAAAAGTTCATTCAAATATCTCACACACAATTCACTTAACCCCCTTAAAACAGTCCACACAACTTCTTAATTGCTCAAAACAGTTTCCATATGTCTTGCATACAATACACATTCAATTCAATCTTCTTATGCCTTTGAAACATATTTAAACAGGCCATTACCATCAAATCCTTATTTAAAAGTATTCAAGCAGCCGCAAAACAAGCTTATACATGTTTATACTTAAAACCAGCCCACTATACATTTGTATTGATTCAAACTATCCTAAATGTTTATATTTCCATACAAACATTCACATAACTTTATATACTCACTAAAGACATACCACTCCTAGTTACTTTCATGTCTAGTTGTCCATTAAACTTGTATACACAATCATACATTACAAAATAGTCCACTTGTGTTCTCTTCATGGCAAAACAATTTCTTTAGACATGTATACACATTTTATCATGGCAAATCCACCTAATAAGATCACCAAAACAGTCCCAAAAATTGCATGTACAATGCAGTTTAATTTTAATACAAAACAACCTTGTTTTATTACAAAAACAGTCCCAAAAACTCAGTATATAAAATTGTCCAGTTTTAATACAGAACAACCCTGTTTCCTATTCAATTTAGGCCTAAATTCCACCTAACTATCCACCTTTAAACACTTGATAACCTTGTGACCATATAACTAAATTTTCTAGCTTAGTTAACATTTCTAACAATTTTTGAGATTAGACTATAATTTCTTGATATACAAAGCAAGTTTCAAATGAACATTCTAATCTACTATAAGGTCATTCAAACACTCCAAGAAAGATGTTATAGCATTGCTTTGCTTCTACATCAATTATACACTTATATACATACTCAAATGTAACCATAATTCATACAAGTATACTAGTATTCAAAGTTGTCCAGAATATTCAAAACAAGCATGTTCCTAACGTCATCGGTTTACTTGATTTTGAGCCACTCTGTTAATCTTTACAATACTAGGGTTCAATTTCAAACAATCAATGAAATTCACACACATGATATCAAACTCGAAAGGTTTAAACGTTCCATTACATGCATCATTCAAAGATCTACCAACTTCTCCTAATATCACAATAAAACTTCTCAATTATCTTCAATGTAAGAGGGAAGGAAGAGCATTTCACCTTTTTTCCTTAACAATTCGATATAAGAATTCAATCTAATTAAGCTTCAACTTCATCGTCCATAGTTAGATTTCCAAGCTTTCTCTTTCCTTTCTCTCAAGCTCAATACCCGGTTAACTTAGATGATGAAGAAGATAGTATTCTTTTGGGATTTAGCACCCCTTAAGCGAGATTAACACATGTTTTCCCCATTATGGGACATGTGTTCAAGTCCCCAAAATTCTAAAACCTTAGCTTGCAATCATCTATTTCCAATAAGGATTCATTTTAATCCTTTTTAATTTAATCAACCAATATTTCTCATGATTCTAATTTGGTCCTAAGCCCTTAATTTTTATTCTAAAAAATGCCTTAAACAATTTATGCCACATTCGAATTTGTAACCCCCTTGACCCGGTCAAATCGCAAGACTGAATCGAGCGAGTCACACGAGGAATAATGGAGTAAAAACCGAAAGTTTCACTTAAATAAACAACCCTTTTTTTATCTTTTCTAAATACAACTTAGTTAACCTAAGCATGAGAGAAAGCAGCGGACAAAATCTCAACTCAATTGGGCGTCAAATCGACATCCGAATGTCCCGTTACGAGAAATAGGGACCAAATTGTAAAACTATACAAAAATAGGGTCTTTTTACCAAATTGATATTACCTACATTTAATTAATCAGGTTTCATGCTCATATGAAAATTTTCAACTTGATTCGATCAACCAAACATCGCCAATTGTAATTACAAACATTCAGGGACTAAAACGTGAAGAATAGAAACTTCAGAAGATGATTTTAACCAACTTTAACTAACAGGGTATCAATACGCTTAACCACGGTATCGATACGGTCCTTTGTATTTTAAAACCCAAAATTCCAGTAGCGTAAAACTATATCGATACGGTCTCGAATATTGAGACACTTGGCCAATTTCTTCTTACGCCATATCGATACGGTGCTCACGGTATCGATACCCCATGCCTATTTCAGCTATATGGTATCGATACGGTGACTCGAGTATCGGTACGCCTAGGCCTATAATGTCACTTTTTGCTCAATAAACAATCTGTAAACCACATTTAAACCCCTGGGCATGCTCCTAACATATAACAAACATATTCAAGGATCGATCCACATCATTTTTCAACGAAAACATCAACCATATAAGCCATCATAATCCAAATGAAATCTAGAGGCATGCATCCTATTAAAGTAACCACAGAGACCTCCAAAACTCCAACCAACCAAAAACCAGCATATAAGGGCCATTTACAACTCATATAGGCACTACACAATTGTGCCAAACCAGGGAGTTCACAACATACGATCCCAAAACCAAAATGTGTTCTCCCATTGCCAAACTTATTACAATTGAAATTTAAAACCATACTTGAGGTATGAGCAACGCTTGGACTCGTTCGCTTGCTACCTTGCTCCCCAATCTTTCTACTTATCTGCATTGTTAGAAAAAGAGAGCATAAGCAATAAGCTTAGTGAGGCTGCTCGAAAACAAAACCACTAACAATACATTTCCAAAAAAACCATTTCTCAACAAATCATTTCTCATCATGATCAAAACAAGGCTTATGCTTTAAAACCCATTAAAGCAAAATCATTTGTCTCATTACACATGTATCATGAAGGCTCATGCTTTAAACCAAAGCAAATCTCAATGCAAGCTTCACATGCTTAAGCTTTCCACACATCTCAAGATATAATCCCGTGTATAAATCTCATATACAATTTCATTTCGAGCCATAATACATGTAAAATCATATATTGGCATTCAAGTGACCCGGATGGTTGCTTCGCCATCCCAATACACAAGGAGCTTGTTGCACTCTCCTTAAATAAACACATCGGATATGCAAATACTCATTGATGGAGCTTGCTGCTCTCTCCATCAATACTTATGGAGCTTGTTTCTCTCTCCATAAGGTAGATCTCATGGTGCTTGCTTCTCTCACCATTTAAGGATCTTGTGGTGCTTGCTGCTCTCACCACTTATACACTTCGGTTACCCTCAACACAATAGTTGATCAGCTATTGCAGAGCTGAAGGCCACACGCACATGAGAATTTTGCTACATTTTTATAGTGCACTCTCATCCTATTGGTCGACCAATTATATCCGATTATAATAAGCATCACCACTTGCCAATATATACTTTAAAACCATGTTAACCTACTATTTTCCAATTCATCAACATAAACTAAAGCATATCCCATTTTAAAAACACAATCAATGCATAGCATTATCTCATCAATATGTAACCTCTTGAAAACCATAAATCAACCTCATGGGATAACATGAACCATTTCTCAATTCATAAAAACATGTATAACAGTATGTAACAAAACCATTTTCAAAACATGAGCATGATTAACCAAAACAATGGGAATAATTGAGAAACGAGAGCGAAACATCTCATACTTACTTCCGAGCTTAGATTAGCATTTCAAGCTTAATCTAAACTCCCAAACCTTGCTTTTAAACGTTTGAAAAGCTTAAAACCAGTGCCACTCCCCAACTACACCTCGCTCGCCTTGCCGAAGCGATTTCAAGCTTCTGAAACGTTCACCACACCCTCCGAAGCTAACGAATAAACATCCCCTTCTTCTTACCAAAGCAAAATTGAGGATTAATGCACTTCTTTGCATCAAAACCTCCAGCAACACACAACAACACTTTCGCCTCAACTTAAACAAGCTTTCGCCTAATGAAACACCGGCAATACCTTACTAACTAATCTCTAGCCAATACCTAGCGAGATTAGCAACAAAACAACATCAACATACATCCTCAACACCCTATTATCAACAGCCATCAATTAACCACATAAACAAGCCATAACCTCAAAGATATCAACATCAAAACTTAGCAACCTACCTAGTTTCAGGATTCCATTGATAAAATCACTTATTCAACATTATTACCCATCCAAAATATCACAAATCTCAATCATAAAACCCAACATTAACAGATCGTAGCAAATCTTTACAAAATCCATCAATTAACATCATTTAAACCAATTTTTTCCATAATCATATTACCAAAACCCATTAGAAAACAATCATAAAAGATCAAGAATTTGGGAATTTTAGTAAAGAACCTTTCATTAGAGGAGAAGAACGGACTTTACCTCTAATGATGACTTTCCTTTCAATTGAGAAGATTTACATGAGAAAACAAAGATAAAACAACAAGGTTTTGTTAAGAATACATTAAGAAACCATTTGAGATTAAAAAGATAAATCAAATATGATGTTTACCTTAAATATTTGAAAAGAATGAATGTTTTGCTGCAGAGAATTTGAGAGAAATTAGAAGAGAGAAAAGGTAGTTACGTAAAATGTGTTTTGGAAAATAAAGTGAGTAATTAATTATCTCCACATGTTTTATTTAATTAAAACCATTTAAAAGTTATCCAATTAGAAAGGAAAAGCCTTAATTATACTCTTGGTCAAAGCTCCTTAAAGATTCAATGTTTTGATCTTTTATGATTCAGTCACTAAAAATAGTTTTGCACATTTTACATTTTGGTCACTAGTCCAAAAATGTCAAACTCCCAAATCACCTTCTCCAAAATTGATTTCACTATAATCACATATATATTAAATAAGGATTATAAAATATTTTTCCATAATTTATTTTGTTGAAAAACCATTTTTACTGAATTAATCCCGAAACTAGTCCAAACCGCTAAAATCGGTTCAACTGAACCCTCAAGCCACTCCGGCTAATATCTAGGCCCAGATTCGAGGCGTTACAACTCTCCCCCACTTATAAAATTTCATCCTCGAAATTTACCTTGCGAGAAAAGATGAGGAAATTGTTTCTCCATGTCTTCTTTTCTTTCCCACGTGGCTTCCTCGACAACACGTCACGTCCACAACACCTTGACCAACTCAATGGTCTTTCCGTGAAGCACTTTACTATCCACGTCTGAGATTCTGACCGGCTCTTCATCATATGTCAGATCTGGATTCAACTCAATCTATTCTATAGGCATAACATGCGACGGGTCTGATCTATATCTCCGAAGCATGGATACATGAAAAACGTCATGTATCTTCTCCAACTCAAGCGGCAACTTCAACCTATAAGCAACCGGACCAATTCGCTCCAATATCTCATATGGTCCAATGAACCTCGGACTCAACTTGCACTTCCGGCCAAATCTCAGCACCTTCTTCCAAGGCAAAACCTTTAAGAACACTTTATCCCTAACCTCAAACTCTATCTCCTTACGCTTCAAATCCGCATAAGACTTTTGCCGATCTGAAGCTTCCTTCAAATGATCACAAATGATCTTTACTTTCTCTGTTGTTCTCTTAAGCATATCCGGCAAGGAAACCAAGTTTTGCCCCACTTCTGCCCAACACAAAGGCGTCCTACCCGTTCTCCCATACAAGGCCTCATAAGGCGCCATTTGTATACTAGCCTGATAACTATTGTTATAGGCGAACTCCACCAATATCAAACACTTCTCCCAAGAACCTTAGAACTCAATAACACAACAACGAAGCATATCCTCCAGCACTTGGATAACTCGCTTGTATTGCTCATCCGTCTGAGGATGATAAGATGTACTAAAACTCAACCACGTACCCAAGGCTCGATGCAAACATTCCCAAAACCTCGCGGTAAACCTCGGATCCCTATCCAAAACTATGGACTTAGGTACATTATGCAAACGTACAATCTCGGTGATATACAAGTCCGCCAACCTGTCCAAGGTATACGTCGTATGCACTGGCACAAACCACCCAAATAGAGTTCTTCTTTGACGATGTCAAAGGCAAACATGACACAAAATCCATGGTGATTCTCTCCCACTTCCATTTCGGTATCTTCAATGGTTACAACAACCCGAATAGAAACTGATGCTCACCCTTCACACGCTGACAAACCATACACTTGCCCAAAAAATTACCAATATCCCTTTTCAACCCAACCCAATAGTACTCATCTTTCAACCTACGATACATCTTGGTACTACCGAGATGCATAGCAAAATAACTACTATGCGCTTCCTTCAAAATAATGCTCCTCAACTCAACATCTTTCGGCACAACTATTCGTCCCTTAAAACACAAAACACCATCATCATTAAAGAAAAAATATGTCGAATTACCCTCAGCAATGTCTGAAACATGCAGTACCAACGAATCATCGCACAACTGCTTCTTCTTGATCAACTGAATCAAGGAAGGTTTCACTTGCAACTCAGCCACTAACCCACCATCACGTTATACACTCAACCGCGCAAACATGGCCCTCAACTCCACAACCATCTTCCTACTCAAAGCATCGGCCACCACATTGGCCTTACCAGGATGATACTCAATCAATAGATCATAATCCTTAAGAACTCCAACCATCTTCATTTCCTAAGATTCAACTTCTTCTGTGACATCAAATACCTCAAGTTTTTATGATCCCTATCCACCACACACTTCTCACCATATAGGTAATGTCGCCAAATCTTCAACGCAAACACCACCGCATCCAACTCAATGTCATGTGTGGGATAGTTGTGCTCATGAAACTTTAACTGCCTTGATGCATAAGCCACCACCCTATCATCCTGCATCAACACACAATCTAACCCCACATAGGATGCATCGCTATAAATCACAAACTCCTTCCCCGACTCAGGTTGAATCAAGATTGGAGTCCGTGTCAAAGCCTCCTTCATCTTCTCAAAAGCTTGTTGCCTAACATCCGTCCACTCAAACTTAACATCCTTTTGCAACAATTTTGTTAACGGAGCAGCAACCTTAGAAAAACCATCAACAAAGCGACGATAATAACCCGCCAAGCATAAGAAACTACGTACCTTCGACACCGATTTAGGTTGTTTCCAACTCACAACCGCCTTAATTTTCTGCGGATCCACACGAATCTATTTTGCTAATACAACATGACCAAGGAACACCACTTCTTTGATCCAAAACTCACATTTACTTAACTTGGCAAACAACTGTTTATCCAACAAGGTATGCAACACAATTCGTAAATGTCTATCATGATCCTCCTCGGTACGTGAATACACAAGAATATCATCTATAAACACAACCATAAACTAATCCAAAAACTCATGGAACACCCAATTCATCATGTCCATGAAAGCTGCAGGCGCATTAGTCAACCCAAAAAGCATCACCAAGAACTCATAATGCCAGTAACGAGTACAAAATGCTGTCTTCGGCACATCTTTGTCCTTCACCTTCAACTGATAATATCCTGATCTCAAATCAATCTTAGAAAACACCGTAGCACCACGAAACTGATCAAATAAATCATCAATTTGCGGTAAGGGATACTTGTTCTTTATCGTCAACTTATTCAGTTGCTGATAATCGATGCACATTCTTATAGTGCCATCTTTCTTCTTCACAAACAACACCAGAGCACCCCAAGGCGACACACTAGGCCGAATGAACCCATGATCTAGAAACTCCTAAAGTTGTGTCTTCAACCCCTTCAACTCTTTGGGTGCCATGCGATACGGAGCAATAGACACCAAAGCCGTATTTGCGTACATCTCAATACAAAACTCTACCTCTCTATCCGGTGGCAAACCAGACAACTCTTCCGGAAATATTCCCGAATAATCACAAACTGTCCGGATATCCTGGGGATGCGCCTCATTCATATTTGGATTCATGACATACGCCAAGTATGCCTGACATCCTCCTTTCATCAACCTTTGTGCCTCCATCGCTAAAACAACATTGGATAAGAACTTAACATTCTCACCCACCACCACTACTTCATAATCATCGGCAAACTTCAACGAAACATACTTGCTTTCACAATCTACCACAGCCCTATGCTCAGACAACGAATCCATCCCAAGAATGACATCAAAGCCGTAGAAAGGTAACTATATCATATCAACGGCAAACACATGACCTTGAACCATCAACGGACACCTTCTATACAACTTCATAACTATGACTGTCTCACCAAATGAACTTGTCACTTGCATACGCACATCAAGATATTCAACTAGTATATCAAGCAATGTGCATGCTCGTGCAAGATGTAAGAATGCATGGAACCAGAATTAATCAGAGAAAGTAATGACAATGATTGCAAAGTAAAAGTACTTGCGATCACATCTGTGTCATTCCTTCCCTCGCGGTATGCATACACCCTAGTCGGTCCACCTCCCTCAGGCTGAACCGCCACAACATGAGCCACATTCCTCTGAACATCCTCCTTATGCTGAAAATTACCTCAGTCGCGCCTACGACCCCTCTGAGGCTTAACAGCACGCACCGGTGCCTATCTCGCAACTTGAGGGCAATCATGCCTCATATGACCTTGTGAACCGAAATTCCATCAATTCCTAGAATTACCCCAACATTCTCCAACATGATACCTACCAAAACGACCACACTCAAGTGCTCGAACACCAACATTCTGGCCTTGCTGACCATGACCCATGTTACCACCTCCACCACGCATCTGATCTGGAAATAATCTCCCTTCTCATTGCCTCTTGCCATGATCTCTACAACTACCAAAATCAGTAACCCTCTTCCCAGTACTAGAATTCCCTCTGTGAGAGACCAAACCCAAACTTTGTCAATGTCCTTGGCACGACTGACGAAAACATCAAAATCCAAATACTCAGAAGCTAGCATATATGTCTTCTCTTTCCTTTACCAAACCATAACAGAAATGATCACATCTCTTTTGCTCATCAAGAACCAGTTTAGGGGTGTACTAGCTCAACTTAACAAACTGAACCTCGTACTCAGAAACAGACATATTGCCTTGCACCAACGCCATGAACTCACGCTTCTTTTCATCTTGATAACGAACACCCAAATATTTCCTTTGGAAAGCAACTCTGAAAAACTTCCACGTCATATTCTCGGGTGCCATTCCCGCAACAGTGGTAGTCCACCACGAATAAGCATCTCCCTAGAGAAAAGATACCACACAACCCAGCTTACGCACATCTGTGCACTCCATCTGACCAAGAATCCTCTGGGTACTCTCAAACCATGCCTCGGAACCCTCCGGAGACAAAACTCTAAACTCGGTACCACCCAGGCTGCGCAAACGCTCCAAAGGCAAGCTAGAATTAGCCACAGGCTGTGGCACAACAGCATGCATACCTGCCACTGCAACCTGAAAAGCTCCCGTAATAGCCTGAACCAACAGTGTCATATCACCCATAGCCTGCCCCTAAGCTCCCCAAGGTCCATCTCCTCCCGTACCAACTTCGACTCCCTCACCACCAGATGGGGGCAGTATAACATCCTCATTACGCTCTTCTTCTATCACAGTACGTACATTCCGTACAAGCTCTCATCTCGGTCCCATAATGAAAATAGTATGAATCTCTAGGATATAAAATGCAACAATAAAAATAGTCAAGCCGACAAGTAGCAAGGATCCAAGATGCTCAAATTTTAAAACAATCTATTTACATCAATAGTAATAATGGCAATGGGTACCCCAATCTCACCCCAAATCACATTTAACATATCAACAACATGTTATCAAACACCGTGCATAGCAAACATCATGGAATCAACCATCTTACCTCCCAATTTTTTTGTGAACTTGGCTCTAATACCCACAAATGTAACCCCTTTGACCTAGTCTAATCGTAAGACCGAATTGAGCGAGTCACAGGGGGAATAATGGAGTAAAGCCTAAAAGTTTCACTTCAATAAATAAACCTTTCTTTATCTTTTCTAAATGAAACTTAGTTAACCTAAGCGTGAGAGAGAGCAGCGGACAAAATCTCAACTCAATCGGGCGTCAAATCGACATCCGAATGTCCTATTACGTGAACTAGGGACCAAATTGTAAAACTATACAAAAACAAGGTCTTTTACTAAATTGATATTACCTACATTTAATTAATTAGGTTTCATGCTCACATGCAAATTTTCAACTTGATTCGATCAACCAAACATTGCCAATTGCATTTACAATCATTCAGGGACTAAAACGTGAAGAACAAAAACTTCAGAAGATGCTTTTAACCAACTTTAACTAACAGGGTATCGATACGCTTAACCACGGTATCAATATGGTCCTTTGTATTTTTAAACCCAAAATTCTAGTAGCATAAAATTGTATCGATACAGTCTCAAGTATCGATACACTTGGACAATTTCTTCTTACACCTTATCGATACGATGCTCATGGTATCGAGACCCCATGCCTATTTTAGCTATACGGTATCGATACGGTGACCCAAGTATCAATACACCTGGGCCTGTAATGCCATGTTTTACTCGATAAACAATCTGTAAACCACATTTAAACCCCTAGGCATGCTCCTAATATATAACAAACATATTCAAGGATCAATCCACATCATTTTTCAATGGAAACATCAACCATATAAGCCATCATAATCGAAATGAAATCTAGAGGCATGCATCTTAGCAAAGCAACCAAAAAGACCTCCAAAACTCCAACCAACCAAAAACCAGCATATAAGGGCCATTTATAACTCATATTGGCACTTCACAATTGTGCCAAACAAGGGAGTTCACAACATACGCTCCCAAAACCAAAAGGTGTTCTCCCATTGCCAAAATTATTACTATTGAAATGTAAAACCATACTTGAGGTACGAGCAACGCTTGGACTCCTTCGCTTGCTACCTTGCTGCCCGATCTTTCTACTTATCTAAATTGTCAGAAAAAGAGAGCGTAAGCAATAAGCTTAGTGAGGGTGCTTGAAAACAAAACCACTAACAATGCATTTCCAAAAATAACCATTTCTAAACAAACCATTTCTCATCATGCTCAAAACAAGGCTCATGCTTTAAAACCCATTAAAGCAAAATCATTTATCACATAACACATGTATCATGAAGGCTCATGCTTTAAACCAAAGCAAATCTCAATGCAAGCTTCACATGCTTAAGCTTTCCACACATCTCAAGATATAATCTCGTGTATAAATCTCATATACATTTTCATTTCGAACCATGATACATGTAAACTCATATATTGGCATTCAAGTTACCCGGATGGTTGCTTCGCCATCCCAATACACAAGGAGCTTGTTGCACTCTCCTTAAATAAACACATCGGATATGCGGAGATGGAGCTTGATGCTCTCTCCATCAATACTTATAGAGCTTGATGCTTTATCCATAAGGCAAATCTCATGGTGCTTGTTTCTCTCACCATTTAAGGATCCCGTGGTGCTTGCTGCTCTCACCACTTATACACTTCGGTTACCCTCAAAACAATAGTTGATCAGCTATTGCAGAGCCAAAGGCTACACGCACATGTAAATTTTGCTACATTTTTATAGTGCACTCTCATCCTATTGGTCGACGAATTATATCCAATTATAATAAGCATTATCACTTGCCAATATATATTTTAAAACCATGTTAACCTACTATTTTCCAATGCATCAACTTAAACCATAGCATATCCCATTTTAAAAACACAATCAATGCATAGCATTATCTCATCAAGATGTAACCTCTTTAAAACCATAAATCAACCTCATGGGATAAAATGAATCATTTCTCAATTCATAAAAACATGCATAACAGTAGGTAACAAAACCATTTCCAAAACATGAGCATGATAAACCAAAACAATGGGAATAACCGAGAAACGAGAGTGAAACATCTCATACTTACTTTCAAGCTTATATTAGCATTTGAAGCTTAATCTAAACCCCCAAACCTTTCTTTTAAACCTTTAAAAAGCTTAAAACTAGTGCCACTCACCAATTACACCTCGCTAGCCTTGCTGAAGCAATTTCAAGCTTCCAAAACGTCCACCACACCCTCTGAAGCTAACGAATCAACATCCTTTTCTTCTTACCAAAGCAAAACAGAGGATTAATGCACTTCTTTGCATTAAAACCTCCAGCAACACACAACAAATCTTCCGCCTCAACATAAACAAGCTTTTGCCTAACGAAAACAACCGAAAGCACTGGCAAAACCTTTCTAACTAATCTCCAGCCAATACCCAGTGAGATTAGCAACATAACAACATCAACATAAATCCAAAAACACATCCTCAACACCCTCTTATCAATAGCCATCAATTAACCACATAAACAAGTCATAACCTCAAAAATATCAACATTAAAACTTAGCAACCTACCTAGTTTCGGGATTCCATTGATAAAATCACTTATTCAACATTATTACCCATCCAAAATATCACAAATCTCAATCATAAAGCCCAGCATTAACATATCATAGCAAATCTTTACAAAATCCATCAATTATCATCGTTTAAACCAATTTTTCCATAATCATATTATCAAAACCCATTAGAAAACAATCATAAAAGATCAAGAACTTGGGAATTTCAGTAAAGAACCTTTCATTGGAGGAGAAGAACGAACCTTACCTCTAATGATGACGTTCCATTTCAATTGAGAAGATTTACATGAGAAAACAAATATAAAACAACAAGGTTTTGTTAAGAATACATTAAGAAACCATTTGAGATTAAAAAGATAAATCAAATATTTTTTTACCTCAAATCTTTGAAAAGAATAAAGTGAGTAATTAATTCTCTCCACATGTTTTATTTAATTAAAACCATCTAAAAGTCAGACAATTAGAAAGGAAAAGCCTTAATTAGACTCTTGGTCAAAGTTCCTTAAAGATTCAAAGTTTTGATCTTTTACGATTCAGTCACTAAAAACTATTTTGCACATTTTACATTTTGGTCACTAGTCCAAAAATGTCAAACTCCCAAATCACCTTCTCCAAAATTGATTTCACTATAATCACATATATATTAAATAAGGATTATAAAATATTTTTCCATAATTTATTTTGATGAAAACCATTTTTACTGAATTAATCCTGAAACTAGTCCAAACCGCTAAAACCGGTTCAACCGAACCCTCAAGCCAATCTGGCTAACATCTAGGCCCAAATTTGGGGCGTTATAGAATTAGTGACATAGTTATAAGCCACAAATTGGGACATTACAATCACCACGGGTAATGGGGGTAGTGCCAACCCAGCCGAAGTGTGCAATATGGTGGGTTGTATCACCATAAGACTTGATGGGGTTGTAGCCATCAAGGTGTCTATATATTCGAACATTTACAGAAAGGTAGATTATTTTGCTTTAACGAGTTTAAAAGCATGAGATAGATTTGAGCATGATGTAAAATGATTTATTGGGGAAAGGATTTTCAAAAGGCATTGTTAGTGGTTTACTTTTGAGCATCCCTCACTAAGCTTATTGCTTATGCTCTCTTTTCTTAACAATGCAGATATTTAGCTTATTGGGCAGCAAGACGGCAAGATTGAAGTCCAAGAAGTTCTCTTAGCTCAAGTATGGTTTTGAACTAATCAATAGTAATAAATTTGGCAATGGGAGGGTACCTTTATGATTTGGGAAAGTATGTTGTGAACTCCTTGGTTTGTGGCATGTTTTTATTGCCTTATTGGTTTTGTAAACGGCCTTTAATGTTTGATTTGAGCTTTGATATGATTTTTGGTTTTGACTTGGCTTAGCAATAGGGTGTATGCCTATAGATTTCCCTTTTGCATATATGATCATGTTTTGGTCTTGTTTCTGGTGCTTTGGGCTGAGATTTGATCTTTGAACATGTTATGATTGCCTTGGAATCATGTTAGAATGGTTTGAATGTCTTTAAGGTGTGTTTATTCAGTGAATTAAGACATTGCAGGCCCAGGCGTATCGGTACGGGTAGGCCAAATCAGGCTTAGCGTATGGTACGGATAGACCCGTGCTAATATGGTCTTAGAGGAAAAAAGTTGGGCGTATTGGTACACGGGGTTGTACCGATACAGCTTCGTGCAACATGGAATTTTGGTACAATTCGTACCGATACGAGGAACAAGTGTATCTATACGGTGTTAGATAAGTTGGTTATTTGGAATCTTATGATGTTCTGTTTTCTTACATTTTAGTCCCTAAAAATTGTGAATGTAATTGAGCGTGTTTGGATGATCAAATTGAGTTGAAATTTGACAGGTGAGTATGAAACCTAACTAATTAAATATTGGTAACCTTAATTTCACAACAAGCCCCTTAATTTTGTGAGTTTTACAAAATGGTCTCCAAATGATAACTGGAGCAATTGGATGTCGAATTGACGCCTGATTGAGTTGTAAATTCACCTGCTGCTAGCTTGTACAGATAGGTTAATAATTTTGTATCTAGAAAAGATAAAAAAAATGAGTTTGTTTTTTGAAGGTAAACTTTTGGGTTTTTCTTCAATATTCCCCGTGTGACTCGTTTGGTCCGATCTTGCGACTAGGCTGGGTCAAGGGGGTTACAGTACGTGGGGTTGGTTTGTGTGTCGATGCAAGAAGGAAAACTTATGGCTTATGCATCTAGACAATTGAAGGTGCAAGAGGGTAATTATCCTATGCACGGTCTTGAGCTTGTTGCGGGTGTGTTTGCGTTAAAAAATTGGAGGCATTATCTCTATGATGAGGTGTTATGTACACAGATCACAAGAGTTTGAAGTATTTGAAGACTCAAAAGGACTTGAATCTTAGGCAACGTAGATGGTTGGAGTTGCTTAAGGATTACGATTTGACGATTTTGTATCATTCGGGAAAAGCTAATGTTGTAGTCGATGCTTGGAGTAAGAAGGTTGTGGTGGAGTTGAGGATGATGTTTGTGCGACTGTGTGTGATACGGGATAGAGGCTTGTTGGCCGAGTTGCAAGTAAAGCCATCTTTGTTGCAATTGATTAAGGAAAAGCAACCTTATGATGATGCTTTGGTACCGCATGTTAAGGATATCATGGATGGGAATCCGATGGATTTTCATTTTAATGATGATAGGGTGTTGTGTTTTAAAGATCAGATAGTGGTGCCTAATGATGATGAGTTGATGCGTACCATTTTGACTGAGGCTCATGCTAGTACTTTTGCTATGCATCCCTGTAGTACTATTGGGTTGGTTTAAAGAAAGATACGACTGATTTTGTTGCTAGATACATGGTATGTCAGCGTGTTAAGGCTGAGCATCAATTTCCTTCCAGGTTGTTGCAACCGCTGAGGATACTAGAATGGAAGTGGGAGAGAATCACCATGGATTTTGTGTCTAGGTTGCCTTTGACGCCCACTAAAAAGGATTCCATTTGGGTGATTGTTGATCGGTTTACGAAGTGTACACATTTTGTGCCAGTGCATACGATGTATACCTAGGATAAGTTAGCATATTTGTATATTGTTGAGATTGTGCGTTTGCACAGAGTGCCTAAATCCATAGTTTGGGATAGAGATTCACGATTTACAACAAGGTTTTGGGAGTGTTTGCATCGGGCTTTGGGTACACGATTGAATTTCAGTACTTCGTATCATCCTTAAACATATGGTCAATCTGAATGTGTGATCCAGGTCTTGGAGGATATGTTGAGGTGTTGTAACATCCCAAAATTGGCCTAGAAGTATGTAATTGGTTAGATTGTTAAATTGAATGTTTTAAGGTGTCACTTAATAAATTCATTAAGTGGATTAGTAAGTAAATAAAATATAAGTTTTATTTAGAAGTTTGCTACAAATTGATTTCTAGCTGAATTGTTGTAAACTTGTCACCTACTTGATTAAATAAGTGAATTGGGACTCAACTAGAAACAAAGAAGAATTAGATGGGCAATATAAAAAAGGGACTAAAATGATTAACATGGTAAAATCAGAATTTCAATGCTAAATAATTGTAAATCCAAGGATGTGTACACTTGGCAAAACAATATGAGGACATGGGGGGAAAAGGTTCGGCTACCTAGGAGGATTGACTCCAAACCATCTTCTTCATTTTCTTTGAACCGATTCAAAAATAGAGAGTTTAATAGGAAATTTAGAGTTGCCATGGAATTTTGGAACCTTTGAGTTCAAGCTCATGGATGTGGTTTCTATCTTCTTAGGGAGAATGTAAGTATTCATGTTTTCCTCTTGCTTAGAGCTTAAATCGAGAACCATATATGAAAATCTATGTAATTTGTATGTTGGTGAATCGGTTAGAGAGAGAGGGAGATACATGCTATGAACGTTTTCTTGAAACATTTGATTGTTTCATGCTTTGAGAATAAACTATAATATAATTCGGTTGTTCCTTGAAAACAGATTTTAAGATGGTTGAGAATGAAGTATTCGATTTGCTTCTTTGTTGTTTGCACAATTGATGTTTAGTGGGCTATCTTGTGATTAAATTTGTGAAAATAGGTGTAATGAGGGATGTTGTGTGATGAGATAATTATATATGGACTGATTTTGAACATGAATAGAAATACATATGATAACAGAATGGAATTTCACATATATGAATCCTAGAGGGCTGTTTTGATGCATATGAAGATGTACATAAGTTGCTGCCCTGTTTTGCATCAAGTCATATGTGTGTATAAATATGTATATATGTCGCTGCCCTGTTAAGTGTACATATGAAAATGCACGGTGTATGGAATGTCATGGCATTGTATAACGGGATTCAAGACTATTTTAGGGGCACTTATATGCATAATTATGTAATTGGACAGCTTGAGTATATATAGAAATATGTGAACATGTAATGCTGCCCTGTTTGAGTGTATAAGTGTATTGATATGAAAATTTGATTGTATTGTGAACATGTATAAGTAAGTTGCCCTGTTTTGAGTAATTAACCAAGAGAAACGTTTTGAGAGTGCATTTAGGGGTTGTTTTGTATCAACATGAATGTTGGTATGTTGTTTTGAATTAAATGATTGAAAATCTAGGAATCACTATTAATGTATGACTAATTCCTTCATATAAATTAGATAGAGGGGATTGAACAACTGAGGCCTAAGGTAGATCAAGTTGTTGATAAGAAAAATGAGAGGATCGTGATTCGGGAACAAAACAAACTCAGAGCGATCTGTGAGTGTAGTTTAAAGTCTCGGGATAGATTGAAAACTATCCCGAGAATCATTATTTACCTTAAATTACATTGCTTTCTATTAAATTGAGTAAATTTTTGCAAATTTAAGCTTGGACTCGAGGTGAGCACTTAAATAGAAGTATCTTATGAGGTGAAATACATGATGATGGCATGATATTTATTTGAAATATACATGAGATTCTATATGCTTGAGATGATATGGTTTTGTGATCTTGTGAATAAGCTTACAATGGAAACTACATATGATACTTATTGATGTTCATCTTTGTTATAATACTCTTCGAATAAGAGGAATGAACTAATGAGAAATTCGCGAAGGTGAATATATATGTTATCTTGAAAAACGCAATAAGACGAACATTATGATATGATCATGATAAGGAGCTATGCTCGTCATGTGCTAATAAAATGTTTTAATTTGAAAAACTTGGTCCCGAGTTAGTCTTAGGTATAGTTGGTATGCCATAAAGTCTATAGAGCTCCTTGATAGTTTGGATTTTGGTCCCTTGTTTGGACTACGGTCCCTTGTTTGGTACTTCGAGTACCCTTGTTTGACGGCAGACGTCATAAGATTCGTGTACCTAGGCTGTTACTTGATTCTCAAGGCTATTTAAAGATTGAATAATGAAATTCATGAACCATGTAAAGGGTTAAACTCGATATCTTGTATACTACAAAATCTATAACTATGATATGTTACGACATGATAACTTATGAGATAAGCAAATTATAAGAATGATATGATTTGATTTGATAGCTTGTAAGATAAGCAAGATTTAAGTATGATATGTTATGCTTGATAGAATGCCTAGTGATTTACATGTTTGTTTAAACGTTGTGAAATAAGTATCACCTAACTGTATACATGCTATATAGGCTGTTTTGGTGATGATTAATTGTGTATACATGCTATATGGACTGTTCTGGTGATGATAAATTGAGTACACATGATATATGGACTATTTTGGATAAACATGAATAGTATGGATTGTTTTGGTGATGATTAATTGTGTATACATGCTATATGTCATGTTTTGGTGATGATAAATTAAGTATACATGCTACATGGTCTGTTTTGGTTAAACATGAACAATATGGACTATTTTGATGATAATAAATTGAGTACACATGATATATGGACTGTTTTGGATAAACATGAATAGTATGGACTATTTTGGTGATGATTAATTGTGTATACATGCTATATTGACTGTTTTGGTGATGATAAATTGAGTACACATGATATATGGACTGTTTTGGTTAAACATGAATAACATGGACTGTTTTGGAGATGATTAATTATGTGTACATACTATATGGACTGCTTTGGTGATGATAAATCGAGTATACATGCTATATGGATTGTTTTGACTAAACATGAATAACATGGACTATTTTGGTGATGATAAATTGTGTATACATGCTATATGGATTGTTTTGGTGATGACAAGTTGTGTATACATGCTATATAGACTGATTTGAAATGATAAAAGGTGAATATATGTTAAATGGATAGTTTGATAGAAACGAATATGCCTGGGAGTGTTTTGTAAATGTATGAGTAGTTCATGAAGGTGATTTGATATGACTAGGCCATATGTGACAAGCATTTTTGATTGTCCATGAACGAGATTGTTGGATTATAAGCCAAGTAACAATGTGAATAAAATGCTAGTTGGTATTACTATGTGTGTGTACGTACATGTCTGATACAAATACCTTGTATAAACATATGTGATTGCTTGCGTACCCTAAATGGGCTAAATTCTTGTCCAAGCCTGGTATGAAAGAAGTAGGTTGTATAGTGTTTTTGGAAAGGATAGTTTACTGTTTCATACTATTAATTCCCTTAAGCTACCTCACTAAGCCTATGCTTACTCTATCCTTTCAATATATTTCAAGATGAACTTGTTTGTGAGAATTCTGAGCTCGAATGAGATCACGAGTATCAGGTTGTTTATGGGTATTCCTTAGAAGCTTCTAGATGGTGGCACATAGTTTATTAGGAATGCATTGTGCATTACAATTCATGTTGTTTTCATATGCTTATAAGCCGTTTAAGAGTTCAAGTTTTGTAATGGGCCTCTAATTATTATATGATTGCTTGTTATATGATTGGTATGATTAGCATGATCGTTTAGTTGACTAAATATTTAATTGTAATATAAGGAACTAGGCCACCTTGATGACATGCGCGTATGAGGGCAAATTCTATATATAAGTCTATTAAAAAGATAACGTAGTCAAATGATTAAGCTAGGTTGGTCTTGTTTTTAGAATGCTTATTTCTATGCTTGCATGTTAGTTGTGATGAGTGATGCTTAAGATGAGAATTGGATGTCTCCTGGCTGCTTACTAGTGAGTTATAATTGTTAATATGATTGTATGATTGTGTAGACATTTATATGTGCTTTAAGTTGCTTGACTACCATGATGTCATGTGTATATGTGGATTGATAATTATATATATGTCTAGTAACATTTGTTAACTTTAAATTGGTAACATAGTTCATGTGAATAAATCAATGGCCAACTAAACAAATGATAAGTATGTCGATGTCGCGACCATTTTAAAACCGAAGTGTGGAAAATAGCCTGACGATTGATCTCTTTAGGGTTTTTGTCCATTTTAACTCATTTAGCCTTGAAATTAGGGTTTTCATGTTAAATTAGGTTTTTCACTTAATTAACCATAAAAATGATTTTCTTCCATTTAATCTTAGAAAATAGGGATTTTATATTAAATCAGTTTTATTAATTAATCATGAAAATTACCCATTTTATTTGATCTTGAAAATATTTTGGAGCCGCCACCGGTTACTTTGGTAGACTGGACACCATAAGAAAACAACCAAAGATTCATTTCTTTAAAATTAGGGTTCGGGAGTCGGTTACATGTGGGGAAGAATTAGTACCTGTTATCGGTACCTTATTAATTCCACGTGGCATATTGGCATTTCGAACAATAATTTGAATTTAATTGGATCCTTAATTGTTAAATGAATTTTATTTCGAATGGAGGTGTCCTTTTGTAAGAAAATACATTTTAACGAATATGAGTTTTGAAACATCCAGTTACTTTAGGATACTTCAATTTATATTCAAAAATGTACTCAACACAAAAGGTTTTCTATGCATGTCCTTTTATTTTCTTGTCAATTTTAAGTTCAAACCTAATTAGGGCTCCAATTAATTTATTAATTAAGAATATATGAATATTATTCAATTTAGGGATTTATGTGACAACACCCAAATGTTTGGACGCTATCCATATTAGGCCCTAAATTAATAATATTCCTAATCATTATTGACACTAACTACTTAAATCTTATCCTAATTTTATTTTAATTAAACTAACTATGTGTGATTTCAATGTTCTAAGTTAAAATGAGATATTAAATATTTTACTAAAATACCCCTTGAATAACATCACATTGCAATGTGACACTAATCAACTTAGGGCATTAAAGTGTCTATTTAATATTCATTTATTTTCTACAATGATCTCACCTATTTAAATTAATTAAAGGACCTAAATTCTAAAGGCTCTAATTAATTATACTAAATGGTTAAAGTCTCCTAACAAATATACTATATGTTAATTTTAAAACATGCACACATATAAATTAGATAAATAAAAGCTGAAACAAAGATCAAATTACATTAAAAGTGAACTAGGGTACCCAAATTACAATTGTTTGGTGACTAAATTGAAAAGATACAAAACAAAGGGATAAAACCGTGAAGGTATGAGAGTAGGGTGTGGGTCATTAACTCCCGACCCGACTCACCCGCGGGTCAACTTAATCTGCTACCAAAACACCGCGTTTTGGTAAGGGTATTTAAACCTTTTTTCCCAAAAATTTGCCCTTCCTTTTCATTTGTGTTTAGCCCTCTCTCCATCTACAACCCGATCACTCTCCCCTCTCTCTAAATTCTCTCCCACAAACACAACTTACCTAGAATCCCTACACAATATCTATCAAAACCAAAGGGTTTTTGCTTGAATGTTCATCCAAGTTCTTAAGAAATAGATAAACTTCAAGTATTCCGACCGAACTCCATCGTGGCCTTCGCCATTCAAACTTGATATGTCCTGCTCCGACCAGCCCAACCTGTTCGTCGGCTGTCGCAGGCGTCGTCGGCGAACCTACGATCATCATCTTCCTTATTCCGATCATCTTCTTCTGTATTCTGGCCACCGTCCGCCACCGTGTCTGCCACCACTCAAACCCTAAATCATTCCAAAAATAGATTTTTAACCCTAAATACCTAGATCTACTTCTGGTTCGATAGAGCCACCCTTCTTCTCCCTTTATACCTAGATCTACCCTTAACCTGAGCCCTTTTTGACTCCACCATTCCCTAAAACAAACTCCAGCAACACTTCAACCAAATTGAGATGAGCTTCGATCACTATTTCCAATCTTGTTTCATTTTCAGTTTCGGTTTTGCATGCATACAAACTGATTTTTTCTTGTTTTCATAGGAATTAAAGACGTGGAAAGAATATACCATTGCGACAGCAGCTATGGAGATTTCGGTGATCTTCTCGGTGTTCGATCACCTTATCTGGTGTCCTTTACGCTACAACGGCGGCCTCTTTGGCTTCCGGTGACTCTCGTCCTTCCCAAGGTGAGCCATTTTCTCTCTTCAATTAATGTTTTTTTACTATATTATTAATATTTAATAGTAGTAATTAATGTGGTTAATCATTTCCTGACAGCTTTTCTCTCTCTCCTTTATATAGTAAGTGGAAAATGACGTCACACATGACGTCACGGCCATGACATCAACGGGGAGAAAACACAGATCTATGTGAAAATCATTCCGACCAATCTTATTCTACCACGTGTCCCTTGGTTACCAAGTTTGGGCGGGAAAACTAAATTTTGGATCAAATGTGTGTTTGTTTGGATGTAAAGCTGATAAAGGGATTGGGCTTTGTATTTAAAATGGTCCTTGTATTTGAACTGTAAACTTGGACATTTGAAATATATTTTGGACTGTTTATTGTATTTTTTGGGCTTTTACTATTTATTATTTTTTGGTTTTATTTATATCGAATTACTAATATATGGGTACCTGAACAAAATTAGGGTATTACAGTCGACATTTGCATGAGAAGTATTGTTGTGCGAAAGTTACGTGAATGTATATAATTGGTGCAAGCTCGGAATAACTTTGACCTTAGTATATGATCGAGATTAACATCTTTGAATGTATGGTTTAAAATGCATCATGATTGCTTGAAGTTTAAGCTATGTAAAATATGAAGTGTGAAGGATTGTTATGGTTATATGTCTGATCGTGTTACATGAATCTTAGATGGTAATCTAAGTTATAAAAACATGTTTCAAAATTGGTGGCCAAATTTATTGCTAAATGTTGTAAGTTATATTTGCATGGTTTAAAGTTGAGGTTTTCCTATGTCACAACTTTAAAGTTTTAAATTACCCCAAGTTTTTGGGTTACATGATCTGTTGTGAAGTGTTAAGGTATCTTTTGTTTGTTGTGTTTCTGTTTGGTAATACTTCTTAGCCTGATTTCTCCAGGATCGGGTAAGGGGTATTACAGGTGTTGTATCATTGAGTTCCAAGGAACTTGGGAAAAATAGTTGCCTTTAGTGGAGTTTGCTTATAATAATAGTTACCAGGCTAGTATACAAATGGCACCGTATGAAGCCTTGTATGGCAGAAAGTGTCGTGTGCCTTTGTGTTGGGCTGAGGCTAGGGAAAAACATGTTTCTTTATAGGATGTGTTAAAGGATACAAATAAGAAAGTGAAGCTTATTTTTATCGTATATAAGTGTCTTCGGATTGTCAGAAATCCTACATGGATTTGAAGTGTAGGGAGATTGAATATGCGATTGGTGATCGCGGGTTCTTGAAAGTGTCACCTTGGAAGAAGGTGATATGGTTCGGACGTAAGGGTAATCTTAGTCTAAGGTTCATTGAACTGTATAAGGTTGTAGAGCGTGTTGGTTCTATGGCCTATCGTTTGAGGTTACCTCCTAAGTTGGAGAAGATTCATGATGTGTTTCATGTATCCGTGTTGCGAAAGTATCGATCAGATCCATCGCATGTTATGCTAGTGGAGGATATTGAGTTGCAACCAAAATTATCCTGTGATGAGGAACCGCTAGAGATCCTTGACTCTAGCAATAAAGTTCTTTGTGGCAAGATGATTGAACTTGTGAAGGTGTTGTGGTGACATCGCAAAGTTTAGGGGGCCATGTGGGAGAACAACTCAGACATGTTGAAACAATTTCCACATTTGTTTCCTTCATGTAAATTTTGAGGACGAAATTTCCTAAGAAGAGGAGAGTTGTAACGCCCCAAGTTTGGGCCTAGTGGTTCTTAGGCTGAGTAGACAGTCCGTTAGGTCGGGATTAGAGATTTGATTCAGATTCAAGATTAAAATCATATTAAATATTTTTGACTGATGAAATATTTGGGAAAAATATCTAAAAATAATTATGTAATATATGGATTTTTTGGTAAAGTCAATTCTGAAAAATGAAATTTAGAAGTGTGACATTTTGGCTAGTGACCAAAATGTAAGGATTGTAAAGCTATTTTCAATGATTGTTTTGTAAAAGGATCAAAACTTAGAATCTTTAAGGAGCTATTTTACCTAAATGTTTTTATCAGAGTTTCTCTCAATTGGGATAATTTCTATGAGCTTTTATTAAAGATTAAAGGGATTTATTAAAGGATAAGGTGGTTATTTCTTAAAAACCAATTTTGTCGTAACTTTCTTTTCTCAAACTTTTCTCTCATCTTCTCTTCAGCCAAACACTTTCTTTTGGATCAAAGATTTGAGCTAATGTTCTTGATTTCTTAAACCTTTGATTTCTAGTGGATTCTTCAAATTTTTTTTTATAAAACCTCGTTGTCTTGTTTTGTTTTTCAAGAGTAAAACATCCAATTGAGAAGAAATTCACTCATTAGAGGTAAAGTTTGTTGTTCTCCTCTAATGTATGGTTCTTTATTGAAATTCCCAAGTATTTGATCCTTTATTATGTTTTCTAATGAGTTTTGATGATTTAATTATAGAAAATTGGTTTAATCAAGGTGTAGTTGATGAAATTATGTGAGGTTCGAATTGGATCTATTTTTTGAGTTCTTGATTGTTTTTAATCAAGTTTTTGGTGTTTTAAAATGTTAATGGAATGATTTTAACATTAGAATTCCGAAGCTATGTGAATCTCTAATTTTCTAGGTTGCTAGTTATGTGGTTTTGAGGAGTTGGGGAGGTTTTATGTATGCTGGAGGTATAAGGTTGATGTTTGGCTGTTTTTGGATGTCAATTGAAGATAATTGATGGATTAAACCTTTAGGTTTTGGCCGGGTTAAGTTTGGAAGATGTTTGATGTTAATTTTGGTAGTTTTTGGAAGGTTTCGGCTAGAGTTTGAAGTGGGCTGTTGTTGATTTGTTGTGGCTGATTTATGAATGCATTTTGATGCATTGACTCCCCTATTTTGGTGTGGTAAAATCAGGGGAGGTTGATCCTCAAGCTAGTAGTTGCTTCAGAAGCTTTAGAGGAGTGATTCGCATTGGCGATTGAAGCATTGCATTGTCGGTGAGTGAGAATGTGGATTTCATCTTTGAAATGGTTTAAAGTTTGTTTTGCAAGTTTAAACTTATCTTGAAACACTGGATTAAACTCAAAAGTATGTATAAAGAGATTTCTCCCTCGGTCGTGCTTTTACAAAATGGATTTTATGCACTTGTTTTGAATTACATGGTACCTATTGTTTAAGCATGATTTAAAGTATGTTTTATACTATTTTTGATCTATGATGATGATGGATGCATTTGGTAAATTATCCATGAAAGTATGTGGAATACTTGCTTTAAAGCATAGTTTGTTGCTTTGGAAATGGTTTGAATTGATGCATATAAAAATAGTGATGTACATGGTTAATAATGAATTGTATTGGCAAGTGATATGGTTTAAAATGTTATCGAATATAGTTGGCCGGCCATAGGATTGATAGTGCACTATAAAAAGTTGTCTCGGGTGTTGAGGGGTTGTAAGGTACCGAATAGTCCACCCGAGTACCCTAATGGTTGAGGAGTTATATGGTACCAAAAATTCCTATTAGTGGTTTATACACCTAACCGATGATTTGGGTTGTGATTTACCCGGTTGTGATTGTACCATGGTTGTGATTGTACCATAATTCCGGTTGAGGTTGTATGAAGTGTTTAGAGGACACTTGTTAAATCTGTGTATCCGATGTAATATTTTGTAAAGCGGGCTTGGTTCTTGATCACTTGAAAGCCAATATAATTGTTAATGTATCATGTTGATGGATTGTGATGTATAATGTTGGTTTATACATGTTTACTCTTTAAGCCTTGCATATGGGTTGTTATGCATGGAAAAGCTTAAATTGAGGGTTAGCTAATGGGTTTTTGTTGTTAATCCATGATACATGTTGTATACGGTTTAATATGCTAGTTTTTGGAAATGTTAAGTGCATGGTTTTCAAGGCATGATATTTTGTAAGATGATTGAAATGGTGATTTCAATGTATTTTAAGAATACGGATTTAATTGCATTGATGGTGTATTGTTTGAGCACTCCTCACTAAGCCTTGTGTGCTTACGCTCTTTCTATCCATTAATGCAGAGAATTAAAGGTTGAAGGCAGCGAGTGAGCAAAGAATTCAAGGACTTCGGCTAATTGAACGTATGGTTTCGAACTAGACTTGTAGTAATAAAGGCAATGGGGTTTCATTGTTGTTTTAGGAGGGTGTATGCTAAACTCCCTACTTTGAGCAAGTTTGTGTTGTTGATTTGAGGTACTAAATGCCCTTTTATGGTTGTTATTGCTTTAGATTTATGTTTTGGATGTTGGGTGGCTTGGCTCCTAGGATGCATGCCTCTAGGTTTCTTTTGAAGCATGATGCCATATTTTGATGATGTTTCTGTGACGTTGTGACAAGGATTGATCCTTAGTATTGTTGTGGTTACAATCTAAGCATGTTAGTTTATGTTTGAATGGTGAGTGTAAGAAAAACCAGCAATTTGGGATCCTTTAGGTCTAGGTGTTTCGATATGCGGGCTAGCATAGTGGTATGGGTATACATAATTTGAACAAATGTTTTGGTACTCGAGCAATTGTACCGGTACGGGACTGTGAAACATGGCTTGTCATTTTGATACGTGAGGGGGTGTTTTGGTACGATTTTGAGCTACTAAAGTTTGGGGATTTTGAAATGGGCAAGCGTACCGAAACACTTGCCCGTGTATCAGTACGGATAGTAGTTAAGTTGGTTAGTAATGTCTGATGTTTTAATTTCCTTATGTTTTAGTCCTTGATTGATATGCAAGCAATTAGATGAGTTTGGATGGTTGTATTAGGTTGGTATTTGGCCCATGGGCTTGTAACTTGATTAATTAAGGATCAATAACTTTAAAATGCGTTAAGTCCCTATAATTTTTCTAAAATTGTAATTTGGTCCCTAAATTGCAACTACGAGTAATTAGATGTCGATTTGACACCCGATTGAATTGAGTTTTCACCCACTGCCAGTATGTTCACCTTAAGATATAATATTGCATCTAGATAAGATAAAAGAAATAATGGATGTAATTTATCTTTAAATCTTTACGGGTTTGTATCGGCAAACCTCATGTAGCTCGCTCGGTACGGTCTTACAACTAGGTTGGCTTAAAGGGGTTACATTTGGTGGTATCATAGCCAGGGTTACGATAATTGGGATGAGATTATGATAGTTGAAATGTTGTAATTGGTTGGTTTCTGTTGTTTGCTATGTACAGTGATTGTTGCATGCACGTTGGTTACTATATGCCATGTTGGGATTTGTTTTGGGGACACTTTGCCTTATTACTACAGTCTGAATGTTTTGATTTGAAATGGAAGTCTTGGATCCTTGCTTGAAGCTGGCCTGATTGTTTTGTTTTGGTGTATTATCATGCCTTAGATATTTTAGCACGATGGGACCGAGGAAAGAGTTGTGATTTGGTATGATTGTTACTGTCGTTGGGTAGGGAAATCAAGAGGATGTTGTACCTCCTAGAGGGTTGCCACCCTCTCCGCCTAATCCACCTGTAGGAGTGGAACAAGTACCACCTACGCCAGTTGGCCCAGTGTTCGGTGATATGGCATCTTTGATACAAGCGGTGACTGGATCTTTTCAAGTTGTTGTTGCTAGAGCACATGTCCCTGCACTAGTTGTTGGGAAAATGGGGTTGTTGTTGGAATGTCTCCATGGTTTAGGAGAATTTGAGTCCCGAGGGTTGGCACCTGAGGCATCCGAGGCGTGGATGGCCAATACTGTTCAGATATTGGATCAAATGGGGTGTAATGATGCCTATAAGTTGGGATGTGTTGTATCCCTATTGCAAGGAGACACGTATAGTTGGTGGACAATTATAACTACGGGCATGGAACCCAATGAAGTGGATTGGGAGTTCTTCCAAGCTACCTTTAAGAAGAAGTATCTGGGACTTAGATACCTAGATAAAAATGAAATGTGAGTTTATAGCCTCGGTTCAGGGCAGTATGTCTGTGGCTGAGTATGAGGTTCAGTTTGTTCGATTGAGCTAGTATGCTTTTAAGCTGGTACCGGATGAGAGGCATCACTATGACCGATTCTGTTACGGATTGGTACAGGATGCTAAAACATACATGTTGGCTTCTGACTACACCGATTTCTTCGTATTGGTTACACGGGTGATGGACATTGAGTAGAACCTGAGTCTATTAGTTTGTTTGGGAGGTTCTAGCACGAGCAAAAGAGTTGCAGATTCTAGCTTTGGTGGTGGCCAATTTAAGAAGCATCGTGATAAGAGGTGTCGCTATAATTTGAGACGAGGTGGAGGCGGTGCGAGGAGAGGACTATAGGTTCAAGGTACCCAGGCTAGAGCGGCTCTTAATACTTGTTGGGTATATGGATCGCGTGATCACATGAGGCGAGACTATCCATGTTTGGCTCGTGAGGGACAGGCTCCTGTTGTTGTTGTTGTTAACTCTTGATGGAGTTACAAATCAAGCGATCATCTGAGGCGTGATTGTCCATTGTTGGCTTGTGCTGGTCAGGATAGGGCACCTGCGATTACACCACATGGAGGTCCTGGTTACAGCCGGGGACAGTTTCAGAAAAGGGAAGAGGGTCTGAGGATGGTGGCTCATACCGTTGCCATTCAACTAGAGGGTAGTGGTCCTACGATAGTGTACGCTGATCACGTGGGACAGAATGCCATCGATATGATTGTAGGTTATAAACTTTGCAATCTTTGCCATTATTTTCATTGGTTGGTTCTGGTTATATGCATTCATATATCTTGCGTGAGCATGCACATTTGCTTAATATACTTGTTGAAGTGTTAGATGTGGGAATGCAAGTAACTAGTTCTTTCAGTGAAACGGTTGTTACGAGAAGGTTGTTTAGGAGATGTCTTTTAATTGTTCAAGGTCATGTGTTTGCGGTTGATTTGATGGAGTTGGCGTTTCACGATTTTGATGTAATATTGGGTATAGATTGATTGACCGAGCATAGAGCTATAATTGATTTTTGAATCCAAGCGAATTTCCTTGAAACTTGCTAATGATTACGAGGTGGTAATCGTGGATGTGAATGCTAAGTTCTTGTCCAATGTTGTTTTGGCCATGGAGGTGAGTCGTTTGATGGATTTTGGTTGTGAGGCATTCCTAGCATATGTTGTGAATCTGGGATCAAAGGAGGTGTGTGTTCAGGACATTCGTATGGTATGTGAGTTTTTGGGTGTTTTTTCGGAGGAATTGTCGGGTTTGCCACCGGATAGAGAGGTTGAGTTTGACATCGAGTTGTATGCAAATACATCTCCAGTGTTTATTGCTTCATACTGCATGTCACCGAAGGAGTTGAAGGAGTTAAAGACGCAACTTTAAGAGTTGCTTGATCGAGGGTTTATTAGGCCTAGTGTTTCACCGTGGGGTGCATCGGTTACTTATGAAAAAGAATGATGGTTCGATGCGGATGTGCCTTGATTATCGGCAATAAAAAAAGTTGACGATTAAGAAAAAGTACCATTTGCCACTGATTGATGATTTATTTCATCAGTTTAGAGGTGCATCGATGTTTTCTAAGATTGATTTGAGGTCTGGGTATTATCAATTGAAGGAGAAGGATATGGATATGCCGAAGACTACTTTTCATACGAGGTACGGGCATTACAAGTTCTTGGTGATTCCGTTTGGTTTGACTAATGCCCCTGCTGCATTCATGGATATAATGAATCGGGTGTTCCATGAGTTTTTGGACCAATTTGTGGTCGTGTTTATTGATGATATTCTTGTCTACTCTCGTACCGAGGAGAACCATGATACACACTTGCAAATTGTGCTTCAGGCGTTGTTGGATAATCAGTTGTATGCTAAGTTAAGCAAGTGTGAGTTTTGGCTTAAGGAGGTTGTTTTCCTTGGACATGTTGTATCAGCCGAAGGAATTTAGGTTGATCACATGAGATTGAGGCGATGATAGGTTGGAAGTCGCCTAAGTCGGTAATGGAGATTCGTAGTTTTCTTGGGTTGGCTGGCTATTATCGTAGATTTATGGATGGTTTTTCAAGAATTGCTGTTCATTTGACCAAGTTGTTGCAAAAGAACGTCGGTTTTGAGTGGACGAAGGATAGGCAGCAAGCTTTTGAAAAATTAAATGACGCTTTGACGCAAGCTTCAATCTTGATTCAACCTGAATCGGGTAAGGAGTTTGTTGTTTATAGAGATGCATCATATGTAGGCTTGTGTTGTTTGTTGATGCAAGAAGGAAAGGTTATGGCTTACGCATCTAGATAATTGAAGTTGCACGAGTACAATTATCCTACGCATGATCTTGAGCTTGTTGCGATTATATTTGTGTTGAAGATTTGGAGGCATTATCTCTATGGTGAGAGGTGTGTTGTGTAAACGGATCACAAGAGTTTGAAGTATTTGATGACACAAAAAGATTTGAATCTTAGGCAATGTAAATGGTTGGAGTTGTTTAAGGATTACGATTTGACGATTGAGTATCATTGTTACCTCCTCAAAAGTACTGTTCAGGTATTAAATCTCCATAAATGCTAGGGATCGTATTTAGGGGTTGCAAGTAACTCTTAAGGCATTGAGTAAGTCTTCCTTGTCAAACTCCTAGAATATGGCATAACTAAGCGTATAAGATTTGCATTTTGAAGCGTCACCTTTAGGATTTGTCACTAGTTCATCCTGCAAGACATAAGAAGAAAATTTTTCTAGTTTCTTATTAGGATAATCAACAATGATCATAGGTTGCGTCAAAAGACACATCCTAATCATTTCCTTGCTTGCAAAAGCATTAATCTTCTTTGTGTTTTCCTTCTCTGATTGTGAAACATCAAGCTCTTTTTTCATGGCTTCAATACTCCTCTTCATTTGCATCTGGTCATTATGCACTTGTTTTAGAGTCATGGGCGTTAGAGTGATATTCTTGCCATTATGCTTGAATGCATATAGGTTTGTCAAACAATCATGAATGGTTCGATTGTCATATTATCATGGCCTCCCAAGAAGTAGATGGTTGGTATGCATTGGAACCACGTCACATAAAACCTAGTCTTTGTACTTCCCAATGGAGAATGGGATTAAAGCTTGTTTTGTGACCTTCAACTCTCCTCCATCGTTCATCCATTGAACTTTGTATGGATTGGGATGTTTCATGGTCTTCAAAACCAATTTTCAGTCATAATGGTGCTTGCAACATTTGTGCAACTCCCTCTATTGATAATCATGAAACAAACCTTCCTATTCACATGGCATCTAGTATGAAATATGTTCTCTCGTTGTTTCTCCTCTTCTTCCATTTGAGTACGTAGAATCCTTTTAACTACCAAGATTTCACCATTGACTGTTGCTTCCATTTCTTCTTCCTCTTCCTCTTCCTCTTCCTCATTGAATTCTTCTTTATCTTCTTCATGGTCAAATTCAACCTCATTATTTTCCAAAAGTAGCATAGCATTCTGGTTTGGACATTGGCTTGCAATATGACCCATCCCAAGGCACTTGAAAATTTTGATGTCCCTAGTGCATTCATTAGTGGTCACTTGCTTTCCCATTCCTGCCTACGTAATAGGTTGCTTTGGTTTGGAGGATTCTGCCTTCTCTTTGATATGTAATGGTCCTGACTTCTTGTAGTTTCCTTGTCCCCATTTAGATGCTGCAGAATTGTTGTTTCAGGGCATGGTTCTTCTCCGTAATTAGCGTTCGACCTTCATCACCATATGCACCATTTCATCGATTTCAACATAGTGCTGGAGTTCCACTACATCGACTATTTCATGATTTAATCCCGCTGGGACCTTGCCATTGTAACATTACAATCTTCTTCAACATCGGCACGAATCATAGCAACTTCCATTTCTTTGTAATAGTCATCTACGCTCCAATTGCCTTATTTCAAATTTTGTAGGCGTTGGAATAATTCCTGGTGGTAGTGTGCTGGGATGAACCTTCTTCTCATAATTCCTTTCATTTCTAGCAAAAAAGAGATAGGTCTTTCTCCATTTCTTCTCTTGCTGGATGTTAATTAATCCCACCATATTAAAGCATTATCAATAAATTCAATTGCTTCCAACCTTACCCTTTTTGTTCAAAATGGTTGTGGAGATCAAAAATAGGATCAACTGTTCTTTCCAACTCGAGATATGCCTCAGGATCAGTCTTTCCTTGAAATGGTGGAATTGTGACTCTTATGTTGCTCAAATTGTCATCCATTTGTGAACAAGCTCTCTGGTTTCTAGGTTCTTGGCGCCTTAATCCTTGTTGGGAGTGTTGATCAAACATTGGTTCAGCGCATGATAACCTTTGTTATGATAACCTTTGTTTCAGCGCATGATAACCTTTGTTTCAGCGCATGATAACCTAATACATCATGTATTATGATAACGTAATACATGATGTAAAAAATCAAACTTAATATATGCATGATAACCTTTGTTTCAGTGCATCGCTTGTTTAGAGTACAACACTTAGGTCTTATTGGGCTATGTATTCGTAGGACCCTATTGTTATGTCAGTAACTCTTATTTTAAATTTCTATTAAATGATTTGAATGTTTAAATATTTTAAATTAAATTGGAGCTTCTTTATAACATTTGAAACTATTTATCTATATTTTTAATTGTTGGAATTAAAATGTTTTGGAAAGCAACTTATTTGAGCTAAATTAGGTTGAGAAATTTTATGGTAACAGTTTAGGCTTAGGGCTAAAATATGAAATTCGGGTTTAGGATGTTACATCTTTTGGCTCACTCCGTACTCATATGGATTCTAGACTCGATGTTATTGAGGCATGACAGTTTTCTAGGGGAGATCAGATTAGCGCACTTCAACACAAGTTTGACGGTTTGTCATTTCCTTTTCCACCTCCGTCATCATCATCCTAATGCATTCATACTCATCATATCCTAATATATGTATGTTTATTTATGCTTTGAGACATTGCTACATTTCACTTAAGACTCTATGTTGGATTTTATTTGATTTGTTGGATGTTTATGCTTTGGTACTTTAACGCTGCTTTTTGACTTTAGTACTTATGGACATGTTATGGATTTTGTTTTAAGTACCTTTGGATATTTATGCTTTAATGTTTCTATATTAATCTTTTTAAATTCTAGCATTATTTTATTTCTCTTTGTTATAATGCGCTAATAATTTCATTGAATTGTTTTTGTTATAGCAAAAGGAGATAAGTGTTAGAAAATGTTTTAAGTAAAATTGGAGCTCAAATATTTTTTTTCATTGAATATTTTTCTAAATGACTTATCGATTCAAAAATTATTTTTTTAATTAGACATTTGTTAAGAATAATTTTTCAAAGAATTTTCTTATATCGAAAAGAGGAGGTTGTTGAACTAGTATTTTAATATAACAAATTTAAAGAAAATTATTTATAGATTTAATTAAATTTATTAAATTATTCAAAAATAATTCAAATTCCAAATAAACTTAAAAATTTTGTTTTAAATGATTTTCAACTTTGTCATACTTTTTCCAAATAAACTCATGATCGTTTTTGCTCTTTAAAATAAATGAATCTCGCATTTCAAGCAAAAAAGGATCAATCCTTTTTTCACAGCAGCCATTGAACCAGTCCAAGGCTCGAAATAATCAATCCCTTTCATCAACGTTCTAAAATATTTGAAAAAGGATCGATCCGCCGCACCATAAATGCAATATGTTTTTGGTAGGTAATGACTTTATTTCATCTACAACGGCTCCAAACAAGTAGTATTCATATAGAAGATATAAAAATAAGGTCAAAGCATCTCAGCAACAACAAGAAACATATTGGAAAGAAAATATCAGCAACAAAGAGTTTTAGAAAGCTAAATTGATGTATCTTTTATTGTAAAACAGTTGTGAAGTATAATTGTTATTTTACTCGAGTGTTCTTTAAGTGAGAGCTTAATTGTGCAAACCTTAAATCTTTGTAAGGATTACTTTAAGTTTTCTTTATTTCTATTTACGGTTTGGAAGAGTGTAATTCAAGTTTTTCGGGTATAAATTTTGGGAGAGTGTAAGTCAAGGTTTTTACAAACTCTGGGAGAGTGTAATTCAAGGTTTTGGGGTATAAACTTTGAAAGAGTTGTAAGGTTACACATTGTCCTTAAAGGTAAGCAAATCTAGTGGATTTAAAGAATTCTTAGTGTGGATAGCTAACGTAGTTGATATAGACTTGGTTTAAAAGTGGAACCACTCTAAAATCATGTACAAAATTATTTATATTCTTCGACTATTGAATTAAATTTTGGTTCCACATTATTTTGGTTTAAATAATTATCTTTGAATAATTTTATGGTGATTACAAGGTAGTAAGACCAATCTGCTTGAACTCGGGTGTCCTAGGATGAACATCATCCTCTTTTCGACTGGGACCACTCGCTGGGATCGTTTAAATAAAATTTGTCTAAAAATAATCATTATAAAATAATGGCTTAATTCACTTTTTGCCCCCTAAACTATACCTCTTTTCCCAGTTTGATACCTAAACTTTTTTTTGGGGCGAAGTGTTCCCTAAAGTTTTCAACGTTACCCATTTCACCCAAAAAATTAACACCGTTACAAAAATTCGTCCAGACCAATCAGAAGGCGCCACATTACTTAATTATTATTTTTATTATTTTTTAGTTTAATTTATAAAAGAATTAAAAATAAAATAAAAATATATAAATATAATACAATACTAATAAAAAATATTTAATAAACCCATCTCCCACAGCCCCCTATTTCCCCTTCCTCACCTTTCTTCTTCCCCCATTTCCCGATTGAAGCTTAGGGATTTTACAAGCTCATGAAATATTTATCGATTTTTTATCTATGAATTTTATTCTTTGGTTTTTACCGATTTTTCAAGCCCATGTTTCCTCAAATGGTATTTTTATAAAAGCCCTTGCAAATTGAAGCTTTAAAATTTTTGCTTTTGAGGAGGATTTCATCGATTGGAAGCTTTAAATTTTTTTCAAGCTCATGTTTTCTTGATTGAAACTAGAAAGTGAACCAAACATATTAAATAGGAAGATAATCGACGGTCATGGTACTCTGGTGCATGTTATAAAATAATCGATGGCCATGGTACTCTGATTTTGTGGCTTATACTTCCATCTAATATGTTCTATTTTCTCAGCCACCCTCTAATAAAGAGAAAGAGGCTGAAAATTTGCTCAGTTGTGGACTAAAATAATCAATAATTTTTGGGAGGAAGAAAGCATGGTTTAGGAAAAATTGAGGAAGAAGAAGATGGGGTATTTTAGGAAATATAATTAAATTGATAAATATTTTAATATATTTATTTTATATTAAAATTTAAAATAAATAAAGAAATTGATGTGGAGAGCTCTTATTGGTCAGAGCAGTTTTTTGGGTGAAATGGGTAACGTCGAAAACTTTAGGGGGCACTTCGTCCCGAAAAAAGTTTAGGTATCAAACTGGGAAAATAGATATAGTTTTAGGGGCAAAAGTGAATTAAGCCTAAAATAATTAATAAAACAAATTTAAGTTGCGAACAATCAGTTGAGCTAACGAGATGATGTGCTAAGTCCCTTAAGAAAGGTCAATGGTTCAAATACTGACGTTGCAAATGGAAAAAAGTGAGTTGGCATTTCGGAAGGTCTCCCCCTTATTGGACCTCTACAAAAGTCGATTTAGATTAGTCGACCAATAAGTCAGATACCGATAGTTAAATAAAAATACAAATTTAATTTTTTTTGAATTGATATCCGCTAGTTTTATTGAACATGATATATCGAAAATTACAATGAAAGTTCACAACCTAGTAAACAAAAGCACATAATCCAGACATATTTCTAGTAAACAAAACTAGCGTCTTGAGATCACGACCATACAAGGAAAAGATAAACCCAATCCAAAGTCTCGAAACAAAAGATGGATACAAACATCACCAAAGATTGAGGATGAAAGGTAAAACCATCAACGAACAACATAAAAATGCATATTAATATGATACACATTGACAACACAGTCATTACCACAACTCAATCACGAATAAGAAACAATAATTGTGATCACGTATCCAAATCTAGTTCGAGCATATGAAATTTGGAGATCAGTAGGATAACCAAAAGAGTGTCATCTTGATCAGTCGTGGCGACTTTAAATCCACCCTTAATAGTAAAACAAAAAAAACGTGCTAAAAGATAGGAGGAAACGTATCAAAAGGTAGAGTAAATCGTGCCACAAGAATAAAATAATTTATTGAAAAATAAAAAAAATAAAACAAACAATGAGAAATATGAGAGTAAAAGTAACGATAGATTCCTGACGGTTGGCGACCAGCACTAAAATGAGTATTGCCACCGACAAGTAATAAAAAAAAAATTCAAAGAGAGAAGATAAACAGAGGCTAGAATACTATATATATAATTATAGATTCTATAACCAACATATATGTATTGTTCCTGGCTAGTCACCAACTTTATAATACTTTATTTTTATAATATTTTTAATGTGTATAAATTGGTAATAAATTATAGTTATATTTGAACAATTCTTATATAGATCTAACTTATTCAATATAATAAGATTTTTTAATATCACAAGATTAGATTCAATATAAGACAGACGTGATTTAAAAACCATAATTTTTTATAAATGTAATACGGTAGAAAATATGAGATTCAGTTTGATAAACAACTCTCAGAAAAATAATTATTTGATATATTGAGGATGAATTTTTGTGACCAATCCAATCGGCCAACGCTTTTTAGGAAACCTAACTGTGATGCATTGGTGATCGTTTTTGTCTTTAAAAGGTTAGCTATCGATAAATTGATATCCTTAAAATTTTCCCTTGTGGGATTTGTTTATAATAAAAGAATTATGCCGGCTTAGTAAAGTCTGAGTTCGTACACTGCCATTTAGTTTTCTATACTTTATAACCGAACTCTAAATTTATATTTGTTAATTTATTATTTTATCAATTAGACGATAAATTTAATTAGTTTAAACGTTGTTTTACTATAATTATAATCGCCTATCAATCATGATCCTGATTTGTATTTTTTCGGACTTGGAAATCTAAAATATCACGAGATTTAAGTACTTGTACACTAATTGGGTTTTTATTTGATTAAAAAGATTCAAGTGGCACTCAAATCAAATTTCATGTAGATGTGTTTGTAGATTAGGTTATATTGCAATAAAAATTGTATTCTTACGGGATTCCATAATTGGTTTAGTAGCTAAGAATATTATCTTGCTTCATCTTTTATGAGTTCGAATTCAGGTATGAGAATTTAATACCTCAATATTTAATCAAAAATATATATTTCTACATCAATATATTTATTTTAAATATTTTTTTGTTATTTAATTTGAACTTGGGTTAGGCCTGATTAGTTTGAAGTGATATTTTGTTTGTTCGAGTTTTGGTTTGAACTGTATTAGGCTTATTGGGTCCGACAAATTGACATTGATTAAGGTGTGGATATAGGAATGACAACTTGCTACTGGGAATCTAATTTCAGGTGATAATGGTGTTGGATAAGTATCATAAAGGGTTGAGGAATGTCAAGACTAAAACAGAGATTGTTGCTTACTAAAAAACAAACACATGCTTTATTAAAAGCATCAACGAAAACAACAACAACAATGCAAACAAAAATAAAAACAACAATGAAAACGAAAATAAAAACGACAACGACATGTGAAGCCAGAATTCCAACTTAATTAAGTAGGAACTTTGGATTGAGAAGAGAGAAGCCATGGGAAGAAGTTTTTAAGGTTTTGAACGTCAGTTCGACGGTGGTTATTAGTAAAGTCCAGCAGAGAGGATCGGGTGAAATCTGGGTAAACCCTACTTGAGCCGACCGCCAGATTTTCCGGTGATCTCACCACCATGTCTTCTTTGCAGCCTACAAAACAAACCAACGATCTCATCCCCTTTCCTTGTTCACCATTGCCCTATGTATGCTGCTTTTGTATAACCCATCAAAAAATGCCTACAACAATGACGTAAACACATTCGGAATTCAGATTTCAGTTATTGAATCATAGCATCAAATAATAATAAATACTACTATACATTAACGTACCATGAATGTCTCACCAATGTTAATGGCAAAAGCATCCTGCTGAGGTGGAACCGCCAGCCATTTGTCACTGGCCAATATTTTGAGCCCTTCAACCTAGTCTTGGTAAACTATCGTGATCGAATTAGGGTCACAATGAGGGCCAGTGCCGAAGGTGGCACTGGGATTCTTGCATGGGATAGTAATTGCACCTCATTATAGAAGTACCGTCTTAGAAAATTTTGTGATAGTAGGAACAATCCACTCCTAAACTTCGTGCCAAAAGCTCCATGATGATTAGAGACAATTCACTCATCTTTTCACAATACATTTGGTAAACCCGCCTCCAAAATCAAAACATAACAATCTTGTTAGTCAATAAAACACTTATTGTTTCTTTATTATACACATTGTTAAATTAACAATGTATTTTAAAGTTTTTTTATACATTTAGGAATTTTAGTTAGATTTACGTCCCATTAAAGTAAAAGATTAATATTTAATATGTTGTTGAAGGTGTAATCAATTATGAGCGCATAAAGTTATATTTACCCAGCATTCTCAAAATCGTGCCCCAAAGTAGGCGTAAATAATCTACCACATCAGAGTCAGGGTTCATTCCTCGGTGCTTGAAGCTAATTGTTTCCATCCAAGGCAATTTGGATGAGAATCGATCAGCATGGGCAGAAGAAAAGCCTACTTGAGTGCCAGGCTTTTGTACGAAATTGAGCTTCTTGTCAAAGGACATCTTGAAGATCGCATCGATTTCATGATACGCAGCTTGAATGAGATCTGCGTCAACACCGTGGTTGATGACTTGGAAGAAGCTATGGTTGGTGAAAGCAGTCCTCATGATCTCGATTGCCTTGGCAGTGGCGATCTAGTCTCCTTTGATGAACCCTTCCAAGTTTATCACGGGTTCGTCAAACACTCTGTCAGTGCCGACCATGTCTTCCTTGGGCCACATGAATTGTATAGGTATGTTGGCTTGCCTTTGCAAATTGTTTAAGTCGAAAAGCTGAGGAGTGTTTTTATCTTTTGGTTCCATGGAAGGAAGCAAAAGAAGGGTTGAACAACTCATTGGGGAGAGTGAGAGAGAATTGCCAAGTCTTAGAAAAGAGAAGTGAGTAGTGATTAGTAATATGAAAGAAAGAAGAACATAAGGTATATATAGAGAATTGAGAAGTGTTGTGGATAAGTGATGAAACTAAAGGACGTACACTTGTTCACTTTCCTTTTTTTTGCATATCTACACCATGCATGCACCAGTTAGTTAAGGAAAGAAATCTATTATAATTTAAATGACATAGGTGTATGATTCATTCAATTACACCATGTATGACACAGTTAAGGAAGTAAATTTATTACTGTAATTTAAATGACATAGTTGTATGATTCAATAAAATTAACTTTTGGGTTTATACATATTATTCTAGTTTAAATAAAGCTTTATTCTAAAATAATTATTATAAAAATGAATAAAATCGAATGATGTTCACCCTAGGAGGCTCGGGTTCAAATCGTTTTGTTTGTAAGGTGTGTGCATTGTCAAAGGGTAAGAATTTGTATGAACATATACTATTTTCTAATCACTTTAAGATTATTCAAAAAAATAAATAAAATAAATTTAAGTTTAAATTTAAGCCCACTAAATACTTTATATATATTTACATATTCTATAAACAACGGCTCTGGTTGGTAAACAACTTTTTGAGCTAGAATTAGAGGTTTAAACTATTTTTATAGATTTGACCAATCAAATCCGTTAATTTGGGTATTTGATAAATAGAGGATTGTAACAGCGGATTGTGATGAAACATCTTAATTTGAAGAAAAAAAACTTTTTTAGGAGCTTTTAGAGTTAAAGGATTTGTTTAAATAGTTGTGAAGACTCTTTTGTCTTTAACAATTACTTTCTTTTTTTTACATATCTACATCATGCATGCACCAGTTAGTTAAGGAAAGAAATCTATTATAATTTAAATGACATAGGTGTATGATTCATTCAATTACACCATATATGACATAGTTAAGGAGGTAAATTTATTACTGTAATTTAAATGACATAGTTGTATGATTCAATAAAATTAAATTTTGGGTTTATACATATTATTCTAGTTTAAATAAAGCTTTATTCTAAAATAATTATTTTAAAAATGAATAAAATCGAATGATGTTCAACGTAGGAGGCTCGAGTTCAAATCGCTTTGTTTGTAAGGTGTGTGCATTGTCAAAGGGTAAGAATTTGTATGAACATATACTATTTTCTAATCACCTTAAGATTATTCAAAAAATGAATAAAATAAATTTAAGTTTAAATTTAAGGCCCACTAAATACTTTATATATATTTACATATTCTATAAACAACGGCTCTGGTTGGTAAACAACTTTTTGAGCCAGAATTAGAGGTTTAAACTATTTTTATAGATTTGACCAATCAAATCCGTTAATTTGGATATTTGATAAATAGAGGGTTGTAACAGCGGATTGTGATGAAACATCTTAATTTGAAGAAAAAAAAACTTTTTTAGGAGCTTTTAGAGTTAAAGGATTTGTTTAAATAGTTGTGAAGACTTTTTTGTCTTTAACAATTACTTTCTTTTTTTACATATCTACACCATGCATGCACCAGTTAGTTAAGGAAAGAAATCTGTTATAATTTAAATGACATAGGTGTATGATTCATTCAATTACACCATGTATGACATAGTTAAGGAAGTAAATTTATTAATGTAATTTAAATGACAGTTGTATGATTCAATAAAATAAATTTTGGGTTTATACACATTATTCTAGTTTAAATACAGCTTCATTCTAAAATAATTATTACTTTATATATACTTTCCCTTTTTTTACATATCTACACCATGCATGCACCAGTTAGTCAAGGAAAGAAATCTATTATAATTTAAATGACATAGGTGTATGATTCATTCAATTACACCACGTATGACACAGTTAAGGAAGTAAATTTATTACTGTAATTTAAATCACATAGTTGTATGATTCAATAAAATTAAATGTTGGGTTTATACATATTATTCTAGTTTAAATAAAGCTTTATTCTAAAATAATTATTTTAAAAATGAATAAAATCGAATGATGTTCACCCTAGGAGGCTCGGGTTTAAATCGCTTTGTTTGTAAGGTGTGTGCATTGTCAAAGGGTAAGAATTTGTATGAACATATACTATTTTCTAATCACCTTAAGGTTATTCAAAAAAATGAATAAAATAAATTTAAGTTTAAATTTAAGGCCCACTAAATACTTTATATAGAATTACATATTCTATAAACAACGGCTCTGGTTGGTAAACAGCTTTTTGAGCCAAAATTAGAGGTTTAAACTACTTTTATAGGTTTGACCAATCAAATTCGCTAATTTGAATATTTGATAAATAGAGGATTGTAACAGCGGATTGTGATGAAACATCTTAATTTGAAGAAAAATAACTTTTTTAGGAGCTTTTAGAGTTAAAGGATTTGTTTAAATAGTTGTGAAGACTCTTTTGTCTTTAACAATTACAAAAAATTCTCTAAATAGCATATATTTGATTAACTAATAAAGTAAAATGGTAATTTCATAAATGAAAAATTTATATATAATCTAAATTTAATAATTAATGAAATAATATAATTTTATAAATAAAAAATAGTATATAAATACTTCAAATACGCTTAATAATATTATATTAAATTTTAGTTTTATAATTTAATTAATATTAATATATATAAAATATTGATAATTAATAAACTATTCAAACAAAGTATTCGATAACTTCATGGAAAACCTATATTAGTCTAAAATAATTATTATAAATTTGAATATAATAAACTTACATTTGAATTTAAGGTCGAAGAAATATTCTAGATAAAAATTATAGACTATGTTCAAAAATTATAGATTCGTTTTTCTTTAGGATTTGCGTCGCTCCCTATAGGTAATTGTATTTTTTTTTCTTTTTAACTTTGTTTAGTCGGCGCTGATATTGACTTTGATTTTGGTCGTCGACTACCAGTTCTATTTTTTTGTTTTTTTTCAGTTTTTAATAAAAATAATTATGTGTTTATGGTGCATTTTTCTTTATCTTTTTAGCACATTTTTTGTCTTATTTTTCGGTTGTCTGTTGACTCTTTTTATTTTATGTTTTCTCATGATTAAATTTGACAATGCCACAACTGATCAAAATGACACTTATTTATAATCTTGCTAATCTTCCATGCTTTAGACCCTCAGATTATATTTGAATATGTGTAATACCCATTTTTCGTTCGGGTTTATTATCCGATTAAATAAATATACAATTAAACTCATTCCACATCCTTTTCTAAACACAATGTCCATTGTACATTAAACCCAAAAATCAGTCCATCAAATTAAATGTCCCTTTACATTATTATATCCAATACACCATCCAAATACCCATCTGTCTAACCCAACTATCCCTTAAACCCAATGACCCATAACCCAATTACAATCCCTTTGCCCCTTTACCCCAACTCATCCTAAAGCTAATGACCCAAGTTACCTAAACCACATGACCCGACCGAGCCTCGTGCATCCCCTCTCAACGGAACCAGCCGAGCCTGCACACCCCCTGCACTCTGCACCGACCAACAGCAAGCCCTTGGTTCCCTAAGCTGCATCCTTCGTGTGCACGGGTTGCACCAAAATGGTCCCTCCATGACTCATCCTTCCCTACATACAAACAAATAAAAAAATCAAGGGCAACCAATATAAGTTTAGGTTTTCTTTTTATTTTTCACTGTAACATCAAGTTTGGTTATATATACCAAACAAAAACAATGTAAAAAGAGGACTTTTTCTGCAATTTAAAATACAAAAAAAAGAACATAGATTTCTCTAGGTATTTTCTTCCATTTCTTCTACATTTGCATAGGTTTATTAGGGTTCTTTTTTCTGGTTGACAGTAAAAGAATTAAATCTTTCATCTTTTTTTAAAAGCCAAGACTTGTGTTCTTAGGATTTCTAAAACCAAAATAAGAGTCTTAAAAAGGAGATTCCAAAATACAAAACTAGGGTTCATCCCCTTCTTCGTTTTTCAGATCCAAACGTTTAAATCAAAAAAGAAGGGTTAAGAAGCTTACCTGCCGTTTGATGAAGAGTCGTTGTTTCCAAACCTCGGGAGCGGCGTTAGGCGCCGCCGCCGCCGATGAACGACGTCTAGGGTTTTTGGTTTAAAAGAAGAACTAAGAGAAAATGATCTAAAGTTCACTTTTTTCTTTGAAATCTGGTTTCTGGGAATGGAACACAAATCCCCTTGTTTCTTTCTTATTTGTTCCTTTTTAACCCCATTAATTTCCCCTTTTTATCCGCTTTTTCCTTGTATTAAATTCGTTCAATGCTGATTTTTTAAGCCACGTCCCCCCCCCCTTTTTCTAGCCTGAAATCTCATCTTTTATTATTTTTTCTAGCCTTTTGTATAAGTATTAAAAGTTGTTTTTTTTAATCCTTAAATATCTCGTTTTTTTTCATTTTTATGGGTTGATTTATGTTTCAAGTCTCCATCGTTGCATTCATACATTTTAATCACTTGTTGGCATGTTCATCTTTTTTTATCTTATGCTGTTTTATTTATGCCTATGTATATATTATGCTTATTGTATTATATATGTTATATTATAGTTTTATTTCATTATATATATAGCTATATACGTATATTACATATATGTTGACTTGTATTATATTATTATCTTATTATATATGTATATATCTTTAATTATTGCACCTTTAATTTGTTTGGTCACGATTCTCCTTCGACCTTACGTTGACTCGCAACAGGGTATGATCCGTATTATTCATGGTCCGTTCGATTTAACTAACATCTAATTCACTAACATCTCACCTTTAATTTTTGCTTTTAAATTCCGTATTTATTTATTTATGTTTTATGCCTTTATCTTGTATATATGCCTTCCTTATTTGTTTATATTGTTGCATTCGAATATATAAACTGTCAATACAATGCCCTTTTATTCGAGGATAAGCTTGGTTAGTACAAGGCATAGTGGTGGCGGTTTTTGTTTATTCTCAAATACCAGGGACTTTAAAATTTAACGCGCATTTATAAACGGATCTTAAATTAAATTAAATTTGAACTCGCAATTTCCAAAAAAAAGGCAACTCGTAATCGACTAGGTACCGATTTCGGGCGTGATGGGGGTGCGAACCCTTCCCCACACTTAACCGACACCTAAACTCGAATCTCTGATTTTACGGTGTCCGGTCTACCTAAACCAAGTGACCGGTGGCGACTCCAACATTTTTCCAAACATTTTTTATCAAGATCATAACCCAGTTCTTCCAAGTGACACCAGAGGTTTTTAAAAAAGACGTTACATATGCAATTTGCATTCGTTGATAGTTTCTCACGACGCTCGACTCTGATTTGTGATTCTCGATGGTCTTTCAATAGCTTAACCTCTTTTTTGGTTCGCTTGCCGATGCAGTCAGAGTTATTCAAGTCTTTTAGTTGGATTTTTAACTTTTTCCCTCTATGACCCTTGTATGATCTAAAGTGGCTAGTTTCTTGCGTTAATGTTACATGATCTATGTATTGTTTCTAGCTAATCATTGTCACCAACTTTATTATACTTTATTCTTATAATATTATCAATAGCTCTAAATTAATAACAGATCACAATTATATTTGAACCAATTTTATATAGGTCCAACTTATTTAATTTAAAAAGATATTTATTTTAAAAACACTATAACGTTAGATACAGTATAAAGTCGTGACACAATTTAAAAACCACAAAATTATTTGATATACTAATGGAGAATTTTTAAAACATTATTTAATAATACCGTTTGAGAAGGGAAAAACTCTAACACCAAAGTAGCTAATAAGTATCAAATATTATATAAAAATACATTAGTGCTCGTAATTCAAGGGAAAATTTTTGATCCATAAGCTTGTGTAATACATAAATTTTTTAGTTTTAGGGGGTTAGAGGTTTAGTTTAAGGGTTTATAGTTTAGAATTTAAGGCCAATTTTTAAAATTTAGGGTATAGAGTTTATGATTTAGTTTTTTAGAATTTAAGGTTAAAAATTTAGAATTTGAATTTTCTAATATAAATATGTAGGCTTGTATAAAATTTATGTATCAAAATTTTACCCTGTAATTCAAAGTGATTTCGCTAAACTACATGTTACGGACAACCATTATAAATATTACAAAAATACATTAGTGCTTCCTAGTTAAAATGATTTCGTTAAACTACAAAAAGCCTCAATAAAACAATGAAAATCAATCATTAATACACATGACATGAAATCATTGGTGGGACATATAAATGAATACAACAAAGGGGCAGACAAATTTTGCTCCATGCTAGGACACTAAAAAAATGCATCAGTGCTTGCAATTTAAATTGAATTCATTAAACAAGCTATAACTCCCGATATAAATAAAACAAAAATATATCAGTACTTGTAATTTAAAGTGGAATCATTAAAGTAGAAGCTATGACATCCCTCATTAATTCTATTTCATCACCATCATCAGTTTTTTGCTGGGCAATTTTGAAGTTATTTAAATTAATCAAAACTGAATTGTACGCCTCTTTAAAAATTTCCATAATTTTAAATTTAAGAAAAGAGTACACACAATTAAGATGAAGTTTTACAAAATCGTCTATAGAATTCACCAAGCCTCCCACTCAGAAGTGCTCACCTACCGATTGACCATTAACTACCGAAAATGCAATCACACAAGAGTAGGAGCAAATTTTGTGAGTTGGTCAGTTAAAACGTTTTTTTTTCTCTCTTCACGTACATGCACCGCACTGCTAAAATGGAACTAATTCGCCTGTCAGTGTCTTCAAATGTTTCTGAAAGACTCGATGTCTTCAACCGAAATTAGCGTCAATTAAGGGTGTAGAGGTTTCTTTTAAAATTGAGATAACAAAAAAACAAAAAAAAAGAAATGACAATTTCACACATTCAATTTTAGAATGGTTCGACCTTCTAACCAAGGTCTACATCCACTACCATAGCATCCATACTAAGGATTTTTCAATTCATTAACAATGAATTCTTCCTTTTTACAAGCTAAAGGGCTAACTTTTACATCCTTATCTTTTCATGGGCTAAGATAGAACTCTCTCCCTAGTTTTTATAAGGATCAACTAGAACCTATCCCTAAAAAATGAGGTCTTGATAATGTAAACTAATTATCTCTCTAGGTACCACATTTTGGCTCACTAGGATTGGACTAAAAAATTTACAAGAGATTATAAAATAAGACAATAAAAACTCTACTCTCTTGATCTTTAAGCTTGGATGTCCATCCTCTTCTTTTTCAAGTGTCTTTGGCTTGTATTTATAGTGTGGAATGAAAAACTAGCTGTTGGAAAACTAGTCGTTGGAGACTTTAATTCCATCTATAAATGCATTTCTGCAACCTTAGGTATCGATACTCGAAAGTGGGTATCGGTACCTGTCAAAACAAGAAAGATATGTTGCATATAAATGCAGAGCGTGCCAGTAAACGATACATCCATATCGGTACGGTATTTCAGGTATCGGTACAGAGGTTTCCATATCGGTACGTGAAGTGCTCTATATAAATCAAAATGCTTTTGTGTATTGGTACGAGCAATCAATTTTTGACTTTTTAGACATTTTAAAAAAAAAATTCAAGTCAAAAACCTTTCAAATGTATTTTTCAAGTTGAATGGACTTTGAATTAATTTTTGTAATATTTGTTCAAGTCCAAAAACATTTTTCATTGAGTTATACCAAAAAAAATATCTCAACAATCTTTCCTATTTGATATAACGATACCACTTGAATTTTTTTTTGAAAATGCTCCCCCTTAGACAAAATAATTTTACAAAAAGAGAATATTTGTGGAAAATATTTCAAGCTCCCCCTTTTTTCCTTTTGAAATTGAATTTTTCAAACTTATCTTTCCCATTTTTGTTATATCAAAAATAATTCAAAATCATTTAAGGTTCAAAATAACAATGGAGAGTAAGTAAATTTTTTTGAAAACACAAGTTCTCCTTAATAACTACATTCCATTTTAAATTTTAGCTCAAACATCGACACTTAAGAAAATTATTGAATTTCAATAAAATGATCAAGTTTTAAGTTCCATGAAATTCAATTTATCCAATACTTTTTTAGAAAACTTTATGCATTAAAAAGAATAAAACATATTTAGAACTCATATGCACAAAGCTTCAAAGAATTTTATGCACTAAAATGATTTTTAACACTCAAAATTACATTAATATTCAAAAATACTTAGAAATAAGTAATCAAATTATATAATCAAATATATTAAGTTTAGAGGTTACCCATCTTTATTGTGTGAGCATGTCACCATTGTAATTGAGAGGAGTATTGATCGTAGAGATGGATCGAGCACTCCTAAGACCTTCTCAATGATTGTTAGACCGTTGATTTGAGTCCCACTCTGATACCAATTGAAAGCCTCGTGTCTTCAACCGAAATTAGCACCGATGAATGGTGTAGAGGTTTCTTTTGAAATTGGGAAAACAAAAAACCTAAAAAGAAATGACAATTTGACACATTCTATTTTAGAGTGGTTCGACCTTCTAACCAAGATCTACATCCACTACCTTAGCATCCACACTAAGGATTTTCCAATTCACTAACAATGAATTTTTCTTTTTTACAAGCTAAAGGGCTAACCTTTACATCCCTACCTTTTCACATGCTAAGATAGAACCATCTCCCTAGTTTTTATAAGAATCAACTAGAACCTATCCCTCAACAATAAGGTCTTGACAATGTAAACTAATTACCTATCCAGGTGGGTGTTTACACATTTTGGCTCACTAGGATTGGACTAAATAATTTACAAGAGATTACAAAATAAGACAATAAAAACTCTACTCTCTTAATCTTTAAGATTGGATGTCCATCCTCTTCTTTTTCAAGTGTCTTTGGCTTGTATTTATAGTGTTGAATGAAAAACTAGTCTTTGGAAAACTAGTCGTTGGAGACTTTGTTGCGCGTATTAAGTGCTTCACAATTGGTGCAAGTGTACACATCACAAGTTATAGTATAGTATAAATATCTTCTCCACAGGGATTGATGCTACTTCAGGAATCTAACTTCTCGCACTGAAAGTAAAACCACAAGTAGGTGATTGTAGGAGTTCTAATTAACAAGAAAATAAAAGAGCAATTAAATAAAAGAAAGATATAGTCAAATAAGAGAGAGTAGGTCGGGTTATCGTAAGTCGTGGAGTGATAGTTGAATGGACTGTCGTGGTAATTGAGTGCTGGAGTAGCTCAATCACTCATCAATTGAATCCAGTCGGATTGCCTGGGCAATTGGGAATGGAGCGATTGCCTGGGCAATTGGGTGATAACCTTTAAAGTTTGGCAAAACGTTCTTCAAAGGTTTCTCGTTATCCGTAACTCAAAACACTGTTATTGTGCATGCCTTGATAATGCATCCCTGCGTAAACCAAGGGTGGACAACAACCTATCTTGCACTCCTTTTAGCCGTTGAAATTCGCAACTTATTCCTAAGTCAAATTAGTCTTCACCATCGATTGATTGAATAAAGACCATGCTCATTCGTTTCTTGAATCTAACTCTCCCGATATTAGATAAATGGATGTATTCACGAGATCCTCTCCTAATTCACTCAAAGATTTATGAACCAAGAACGAACAAATTTTGAAGTAAAATTGCAAGTCAAATACCTAAACAAATCCAATCGTTCTCACAACCACAAAAACACAATAACTCAAGCCAAATAAAATTAGTTCATGGTCGGGTGCAAAAGAAACACAAGATAAAAATTCCCTACAATGAATCTAATTGAACAAAAGAGGAAGAAGAAAGAAGTTGTCGGTCAGCCCCTTGGTTTTTTCTCTCTAATCTCACACCCCTTTGAAGTAGGCGACTAGTCTTCTTATTATAGGAGATGGCTAGGTCAAAGTCTTTCTAAAAGAGGAAGTTGAGTTGGAATTTAAATAGAATAAAAGAAATAAATCTCTTTTATTATTATATTTTTATTCCTCCAAAAACTTCTCCTAAAACTCTTGGAATTTAATCTCCTTTTGATCTCTAATTCTTCTAAGATTTATCCTCGTAATTAACTCAAATTAATTGGATTTATCCAACAAAATTGGTAGCTCCCTTCTTCTTGTCGTCAATTGCCTCGGCTATTTCCTACTTGCTTGAGCAAATAGATCTTGCACACAAAAAAACATACCAACAATACCTTTTTCCACAAAAATTAAACAAATTATGAAATCAAGCATGACGGTGAAGGAAATCATTAAAACATGCATGAATCCTAATAATGCAACTAAAATGAGCCTAAGTCTAACAATAATATAAGTAAAAAAGGGTCATAAAAATAGTACTTTTGAACACTCATCACACCCCCAAACTCAAACTATTGCTTGTCCTCAAGCAATGCAAAACTAGCAATTACCTGCCAAGACTTTAATCATCAGAGACATGCTTTAAATTTGCCTTCAAACCTCAAAACCGTGGCACAAAGTATGATCACCTTTTAAATTTTTCGGATAATACAAAAATTTCCCGGAACCAAACTATAATGCTTGTGACAATGTGTGTGCTAGTTGTGTACAAGTTGATTTTCAAGATTATATGTGAACAATAGGCTTTTATCAATTTATTTACTGGGGTATTTATTTTTCTTTTTACTAGAGCCAATTTCAGGCACCTCTAGTAAAGCAAACAATTTCTTATTTTAATTTTTGTCGACTAGAGCCAATTTCGGGCACCTCTAGCAATATCTTTAATGTGCAACTACTAGAGCCGATTTCGGGCACCTCTAGCAAGAAATTAACTTTTAATTTTCCATTGAAATTTACCCAAATTTTAAGCAACCTAAGTTCACCAAGTTTCTTTCAATCAACAAGCCACAACCGTGTTCATAATATTTAGCATCATAGTAAAATTCTAAGTTCTTTTCATGTAATCCTAAAATTTAAAGGTTCTTTCAATTAAGTGCAATGGCAAAAATTCATCATCGGATATTCAACAAGTTCAAGCAATTAAATCCAATCAAAGGCATGGCAAGTAACATATGCAACCTATATGCTATTACTAAAGATGAATGCAACTAAACATGAAACTAACTAGAAACAAATACCCCCCAAACTCGATTGTCCTCAATGCATGCAATTCTAGAAAAGTAAAAAAAATGAACTAAAATGCAAATGGGTTAGTTGGAAAGGTCGTCACCTTGAATGATGAGTTTCTTTTGAGCCATTTGCTTGATTCTTTTTCCATAGCGCGGTGGTTGGTGGTGTGGCTGGATCCTTTTCAACTTTGAAATGTCGTTGGAAAATGAGAGGAGTCTCTAAGCAACATAAGCTATCAAGAAAGGCTTGAAGAGCTCAAAGAAGCTGTGGCAAAGCTCAAAGCACAAGGATAGAGCCTTGGGACACCTTGATTCTTGATTATGTAACTTTTATTTTGTTGAAATGATTTCATACTTTTGTTGGATGGATGATTATTTCTTATAATCAGCTAGATACTCTTTTAGTTGGGTTTATTCTTGAATACTTTGTTTAATATTTGCTTAATGCTATAACGTTTATTCTACTTTCTATTCTGTTCATTGTGCTCATTTCTTGGCCTTGTAAGAGCTCGCGAGAGCAACCTTAGGTTAAGATTTATGGCTTGATATCGAGAGAGTTAGGCTATACCAAATGAATAGTGGAGCTAAGCTATTAACTTGAGTTCTAATCCTGCTTAGACATAATATTAGGGTTTCAACGACTAAGAATGAGAGCTTAAGAAGATAATAGTTTGTTAGGGTTAACGCAGACATGTATCGCCGTAGTATTCTGTTATCAACTTCTTGCTTGACATAGTTTAAGAGTTTTTCCAAAAACTTTGTCGAGTATATGAGTGGATCTTCATCGTTATAATATTCTAGTAAAGGTTGGGCATTGTATTTAGCAGTAGACCCAGCTATTCTATTGCAAGTTCGTATTTGTTTGTTGTCCTTTAATATTTGTTTCGATTTATCTTTCGTTGCAGCATTTATTTACAGTTTGTCTTCATTCATCTTATCCTAATTTTCTTTTTGTCAAATTCCTTTAAGTGTAATAATTCCAATTCTTGTGGGGACGATATTCTTATCATTGTATTACTTGTACGATGAGTATACTTCCTCTTAATTGTGCATACATATATGCACGCACCAAGTTTTTGGCATCGTTGCCGAGGATTGACAATTGGTGATTATAGCCTATTAGTTGCATTTTATTTTCCTTTAGTTTATAATTTTTATTTTCTTGTTTTTGTTTTTCTTTTTCAGGTGTGTTACTTGTGCATGACACGAGCATACCCGGAGAGCCTCTTATTCCATTTGAACTAGAAATTGAGAGAGTCTTTCGTGCTAGAAGGTAAGAACAAAGAGTAATTTATGGTTGTGGTCATGGTAACAATCCCAAAAATAATATGGGCAATCTTGATTGTTCGACTGTGAGAATGCTTGGCAAAAAGGGCGGAAAATGTATAAAACAATGCCAAGACCTAGTCTTTTGCGTGCAAGTATACACGATCGGCAAGTAATACAATAGTAAGCTGAGTATTGATCCCACAAGGATTGACCAGGAATTTAACTGCTTTGATTGTTACTTGTCAAAGGAAATATGTTGTTTGAGTTGAAATTGGTTTTAAAAATAGTTTAAAAGAAAAAGAATAAAAATAAAATAGTGTTGGCAAGGAGAGTGTTTAAAATGAATGATGAGCGTTGGCAAGGGATGCCTGGTTTTCATGCTATTCATACATGCTGGCCTTTAATAATATAATGCCTTGGCATCGTTTAACGAGCAGATTTAAAATTAGCATCACCTCTCTCGATGGTCAATGCCCTAAGTTAACCATGTAAAAACCCTTATATCTCTATAGTGATGTTTTTTCATAAATCAATTTGATTAAGTCCCAACCTTTACTTCTAAGGGTAGATTCACTTCAGAAGCAACTTCATCTACTTGAACATCTTCTTTCGAAGCATCTCGCCTTAGTATCTAGCAACAGATTGTTGCCCCCTAATCTGTTAAGATATTAAGGTTCAATGAGCTAACAATGCCAACTCTCGCTTGACACAGTTTTGATAAAATGTTGTAAAACATGCTAGATAGGGAAAATAATGCCGAAGCATTTTCATTATCAAAAATTAAACATAAAAACAACGTTCAACGCAAACATCCCATACCAACTATTAAATTAGTTCATGGTGAGGGTATCAACCAAAAAACCTTGAGATTTTAAACACATCATCATTCAAAAGAAAATAAAAAATAACTAATCAAAAAGAATAGGCGAAAAGGGGTCTCTCGATGCAGCTCTTCAAGATCCACGCTCTTGGTCAAGTTAGTTGAATCACGTCTCTTTGGTGCAGCCGGTCGTCGATCACTCTCAATCCTCCAATCGACCCCCTCTAAAAAACTCCCCTCCAATGGATGGAGGATCAGTCTTTAAATAGGCGTTCAAGGAAAACTTAGGATAAACTCTTGAATTTTGAAAGCTCAAGGGATGAGGGATATGATCATCTTATCCAAAGTTTGAATGTGAGCTAATCAGGTTAGGGCTGACGTCATCTGCCGTCACTGCTTCACCAACCAAGCTTGGCACTATTTTTTTGCTATTTTTTTGGAGATTGATCCAATTACTACTTTCTCGTAGCCTGATCTGGTCTTATTTTTTCTGGTTCAACAACTACTTGGCCTGGAATCAAATTCCTCTTCTCTACCAACCGAAGCTTTGGCATTATTTGGTTTATCTGTGCCAACAGCTTCTCAACATTCTTCCTGGCATTCTTCCCTGCGTTGCCTTGCTCTGCCAACTACTATGCCAAGCCTGCAATATTGCCAGAAAACAACCCTTCACTCTGGCATAGACACAAATCCTAACTCCTTATGTAAATGCACGAATTTAACAACTAAATGCAACTAAATGTACTCAAAAGTAAGCAAAGGCATTGTAAAATAGACATAAAAATAGTACTTTTGATGAGGTAACACTCCCTTAAACCTAGCTCATTGCTGGTCCTCAAGTAATGCAAGTGAAAACAAAAAAACAAAAATTGTGAAAATAGTACCTCGACAAAATTTTGGTTGGAATGCCAACAAGTGATGGCAAGTAGAATTTGGCTCTATTTCTGTCCTCAGGTATCTCAGTGCAGCAATGCCAAGCAGGTAGTAAATTCAAGCACAACAATATAACTCTAGTCTAAGAGCATGAAGAGTGCACAATGTGTAGGTAATATGCATCAAGTATCTTTTCACTCCCTTAGTCCAATTTACTACCTAAACTCAGAATTTTTATTTTTCTTTTTTTCCCGCCAATGGTTTCTACTGGCAATAATTTAAGCTTGCTTTGTAACACTATTTGGTGTGAGAAATAAGAGGGAGCAAATAACAAACTCCCACGTTAATCCAGACATTACTAGGCTTTTACTCTCCAACTCATACCTAAAGTTTTGGACTTGAGAACTAAGAGGGAGCGAACCACGAAGCCCCAAGTAACTTATTATCTCTAAGCAGATGGGAGTTCTATTTTATTTTTTCTTGCCTTGGCAAAACATTGTTGCCTTTTTCTTTTTTTTCTTTTACACTAGCATCAAAAAAATTTATTCTATTTTTTTAGCTTAGTTTCAACAGTTCTAAGTTTGTTTGGGAACTAGATGCATACTACGTGTTAAGTGAAAGTTCAACTCCCTAAACTAAAGATCAATTGCTAAGCAGACCTGTCATTACTATTCTGCTGGCATAGGCAACTAAAGATTTAAAATTTCTTCATCAGATAGACTAATCTAGATCAAATTAAACTTGCCAAACAAAGTGTTAACATTCTTCAAAATTAAATCGAGGCAAAATTTTCTCTCTTTGTTTTAGTGGTTTGGTATGCAACTAGTCTATATGAAATACATGGCATGGTAACAAAAATATAAATATGAATGCATCGAATGGCATAAACGTGAGGCAACGCACACCCCCAAACCAAAGATGTGCATTGTCCTTAATGCATGAAAATAACACATATATACAATTAAAACAGAAAAATAAAATGCATGAACATGCGAAATGCAATAAAATGAAAATGCAAAGGAGTTTAGGTAGAAGATGACTCCCCTCCGAAGACTTATTCTCTTGTGACGCGGGTCTTCCTCTTCACAAAGGTCCCATGATCAGGGCCATGTGCTTCTTTCTTTTGAGGCTGGGCTTTGAGGCATCAGTGAAAGCACCAGCTTCCTTAACGATATGCACTGGCTCCAACGTGGTGAGAGTGGCAGCAGATCAGACAGGGGTAGCATATTTCTTCTAGACTTCTTCTTCTTCAGATTCTAGAGGTGTTTTGAACTTGGCAGACTTTACTTGAACATAGGAGGCTGGTATTGTGGCATCAGAGGGTGTGGGAGTATGGGCTGGCATGAATGTAACGCCATAGCTTCTTGCTCTGTTCCACAGATTTTTTGAGCTTTTGGAGAATCATCTCCTAACTTTTGTTAATTTGGCAGAGCATTGCCTCCGGCATAGAAGCTTCAGACTCAGCCTCCGGTACTTTTGGCTTTGGTGTTGGCACGGTAGCCTTTCACTTGCTTTTGGCAGTGAGGTTCTTCTATACAGCCGGTGTGATTGTGGTTCCTTTTACTTCATGGATTTTCTCTAAATCGGTCTTGGGCACACCATGTCTCATACAAATGTTAGAAATTAATAACGGAATGAACAAACCACCAGTTGGCTTACCAGCACATTTGTACGTTTCGTCTATGATGATCCGACCAACATTGATTTTTTGGCCAACTATGATTGAGTGTAGTAGTGCTACCCTCTCCTCCGATACGGTCTCATTGTGAGTCATTGGCATTAAGTTTTCTTTGAGGAAGTGGTTCCACCCCTTCGGTTGCAATGTCAGCACCAACTGCTTAATCATTCGGTGCCCTTTTGAAGACACAATCCACTATGTACCTGGCTCACATATATCTTCCAGCACCTTCTTTCTTTTGGCAGTGGTCATGGTGGTAACGAACTTCGCATGCTCGTCTTCATCATCTAACTCAAACATGGTGTTGATGTACCCTTCATTGAACCGCACGCATGTTCCTCTAATCATCAAGAATAGACTGGCCTTGGTTGTGAGATGTGCGTAGAACTCTCAAAAAATGTTGGGAAAGATTTTGCCCTTTTGCTGGCAAAACAATTCTCATTTGTGCTTGGTGACTATCTCCATGAAATCTGGGGTGAAACTTAAATTCCTCTCATTCTTGAAATCGAAGCTCTTTTCATAGCAAAACGTCTTCGATGAGAAGTTGTCTTCATACTTCTGGCATATTTCTTCATTGGAGAAGGTTTTAAAGGGCGTGGATGAAGAAGCCATGGGAGCAAGGTCAAACGTTTGAATAATTTTTGAAAAAGAGAAGAGAAAGATCTTGAATCTTTGTTTCTTGCTTGATAAAAGGCCAAAAGGGAAAAGTGATAGGTTTTTGAATGGCTAGGGTAGATGAAACAAAGGTTTAGTGTTTAATGGGGGTAATTAAAGTGGCTGGATTAATTGGGGATAATGATAGGAAAGAAAAATATTTGATTTGATAAGGGGTTAAGTGATAAGGGTGATGTGATAAGGTTGTAAGTGATAGGATAGGTTTAAAGATTAGAGTAATAAGGTGTTTAAACTGAATTTAAAAATCAACTTAATTCAATTTTTGGGCGGCTAGGGTTAAGTTCAAAGAAAATAATATCTCTCTTCTAAAATTCCAATACGTCGCATGCCAAGCTTCTGCGATGACATTCTGCCTGACACGCAGAATTCTCTCATTATGTCATCATCTCATGTCAAGCCCTACCTTGGCATTGTCCCTGGCACACTAAATCTGCACATACTCAAAGAAAACCTTTCAACGCAGTAAAGGAAAATTAAAACCGAAAGAAAGATAAACAAATAAAGAAATGTTGAAAAAGAAAAACATCTAACCTAATATTTACAAAGAATTAAACCATGATGATGATGTTACAGTGCCTCTGCCAAGAGGATAACCTCTTTGACATGCTTCTGATCACCTTCAAATAGTGCTTTAAACGTTGGCCATTCACCTTAAAAATATCACCCGTCTTCAAATTCTTGATGTCCAGAGCTCCATAGATATAGGGCTTTACAATTTCATAAGGGCCCAACCATCTCAATCTGAGTTTACCTAGAAACAATTTTAGCCGTAAGTTAAATAACAACACACGTTGGCCTACCTCGAATTGTCTCGGCATTATCCTACTGTCATGCCAGTGTTTTGTCCTCTCTTTGTAGAGTCTAGAATTCTCATAGGTTTTTGTTCTAAAATCTTCCAACTCGTTTAGGTCTAGTAACCTTTTTTTTCTCCAGTAGCTCTTCATGCCATATCAAGCTTTTTGATACCCTAATTTGCACGGTGCTCTATCTCCACCAGTAGGTGGCATGATTTTCCAAAAATGAGTCTAAATGGTGAAGTACCCTAAGGAGTTTTAAATGTTTTCCTGTAAGCCCCAAGGATTTATCTAGTCTCAAGGACCAGTCTTTCTTTGATGGATTCACAATCTTTTCAAGGATACTCTTGATTTGCTTGTTTTAAATCTAGGCTTGCCCATTTGTTTGTGGATGGTATGTCGTGGAAATCCTCTACTAAATTGCATATATGTACAAAGTTTTAGATATTAGATTGCATTTAAAATGGGTACCCTCATCATGAATAATCACTCTGGGGGCACCAAATCATGTAAATATGTGTTTATGCAAAAAATTTGCAACAGCCTTGGCATCGTTCCTTGGTAGGGCAACAGCCTCAACCCATTTTGATACATAGTCAACGACCACAAGAATATATACATTACCAAATGATGGAGGAAATAGACCCATGAAGTCTATCCTCGATACATCAAATAAATCCACTGGCATAATATTTTGGAACGGTAGTTGGTTTCCGCCAGAGATGTTTTCTGTCCATTGGCATCGATCGCATGCCTTGGCATAATTGTGGGTATCTTTGTATAATGTGGGCCAAAAGAATCCTAACTGCAACACCTTGGCAGCAGTCTTCATCCCAGCAAAGAGACCTCCCTATAGTGCGGCATGGCATAATTGCAGTGTACTGTGCTACTCATCCTCTAGCACACACCGGCAGATCACTTGATCGGTACACTACTTGAATATAATTGGCTCATCCCAATAATACTGGCAAACGTCTCACAGGAAATGTTTCCTAGCATTGTATGCAAAATCTGGTGGCACAATGTTGCTTACCAGGTAGTTGACTATGTCAACGTACCATGGCATAACATTAATTGTAAGCAAGTACTCATCTGGAAATTCATCTCTTATGGCAGTGGTCTTACATCTTCAAGGTGATGCTCTAGGCGTGATAGGTGGTTAGCTACTAAATTTTCACTGCCTTTCTCGTCCCAGATCTCGAGGTCAAATTCTTGTAGTAAAAGCATCCATCGGATTAGTCTAGGCTTGGCATCCTTATTTGCCAAGAGATAATTCAGTGTCGAATGATCTGTATACACCACAACTTTGTTACCAACTAAATAAGATATGAATTTATCAAAAGCAAATACAACTGCAAGAAATTCTTTCTCAGTTGTGAAGTAATTCAGCTGAGCTTCATTTAGTGTCCGACTGACATAGTAAATGGTATGAAAGACTTTGCCACGCTTCTGTCCCAATACTGCTCTAACGGTGTAGTCGTTGGCATCACGCATGAGTTCGAATGGCTCATTCCAATCCGGTGCCATGACTATAGGGGCATTAATCAATTTCTCCTTAAGTTCCTAAAATGCTCTTAAATAAGAATCATCAAATGCAAAAGTGGCATTTTGTTCTAACAACAAGCATAAAGGTTTAGAAATTTTAGAAAAGTCTTTGATAAAACATCAGTAAAAACTTGCATGTCCCAAAAAACTTCTAATACCTTTCACAGTAGTCGATGGTGGCAATTGCCTGATTACCTCACCCTTTGCTTGGTCAACCTCTAATCCTCTCTTGGTTACCTTGTGCCTGAGAATAATGCCTTCCTTTACCCTGAAGTGGCATTTTCCCCAATTTAACACTAGGTTTGTCTCAACGCATCTCTTCAAGACTTACACCAAACTCTTAAGACATTCCTTAAATGTCTTGTCAAACACTGAGAAATCATCCATGAACACTTCCAAATTATGTTCAATCATATCGGAAAAATGGACATCATGCAATGTTGAAATGTTGTCGGGGCATCACACAACTTGAATGGTATTCTTCTAAAGGCAAACGTCCCATATAGACATGTAAAGGTGGTATTCTCTTGATCATCAAGTGCGATGGCAATCTAGTTATAACCTGAACAACCATCCAAAAAACAATAAAAAACTTTACCTGCCAGCCTGTCTAACATCTAATCGATGAAATGCAATAGGAAGTGAACCTTCATTGTGGCGTTGTTTAGCTTCCTATAGTCCATGCACACTCTCCATCCTATGATAGTCTTGGAGGGAATCAATTATTCTTTGTTGTTTTGCACCACGGTCATGCCACCTTTCTTTGGCACACATTGCATCGGGCTGACCCACGAGCTATCAGAAATGGGATAGATTATCCCAACATCCAACCACTTGATAATCTCCTTTTTAACAACCTCTTTCATGCTGGGGTTCAGTTTTCACTGACCCTCAACGGTCTTGTCGTGATATTCCTCCAAGATGATTTTGTGCATGCAAATGGTTGGGCTTATTCCTCGAATATTAGCTAAGGTTCATCCCTACGCTTGCTTGTAATTGCTTAGAATTTCCAACAATCTTTCCTCCTAATCATGAGTGAGATTAGCAGCAATGGTCACTGGCAAGGTTGAGTGTTTACCTAGATAAGCATACTTGAGATGGTCTCGCAACGGTTTCAACTCCAATTCTGGCGGTTCTTCAATTGATGGTTTGGGTTCTTTAATTTCTCTGCAAGCCAACTCTAGTGGCTCAAAATAGCTCACCTTTTTTAGTCTCCAAAGTTTCTTCAGTCTCCTTACTCATCTCATCATTTCTATCCAATTCCCTGGCATCATTATTTGCATCTTGGCACAGCTGTGCCACGTCCAATTTAGAAATGGACTCTATCATTCCATCAGCTTGGCATTCCTCCGATTCATCTACACATTTCAAAGCTTGAAACATATTAAATGTAACCTGTTGATCATTCATGTGCATTGTTAATTCTCCTTTATGTACATCAATCAAAGCTCTACCAGTAGCAAGAAAAGGTCTTCCCAATAAAATTGGGACATTAACATCTGCCTCATAATCTAAAATGATAAAATCAGCTGGGAATATGAATTTGTCTACCTTTACCAACACATCCTCAATCTTACCCTTAGGATGTGCAAAGGATTGGTCTGCCAGCTAGAGTCTCACCGTGGTAGGCCTTGCTTCTATGCCAAGCTTTCTGAAAACAGACATTGGCATCAAATTGATGTTGGCTCCCAAGTCACACAGTGCCTTACCCATAAATCTGTTGCCAATGGTATAGGGAATAGTAAAACTTCATGTATCTTTCAGCTTTGGTGGCAACCAATTGAGTATCATTGCACTACATCCCTCAGTGAGAGCTACAGTTTTGAAATCGCCCAGCTTCCTCTTTTTAGACAAGATGTTCTTCATGAATTTGACATAGTTGGGAATTTGTTTGAGAGCTTCCACCAATGGTAGATTGATTTGCAATTGTTTAAGGACTTCCAAGAAAAGCTAAAATTTTTTATCTTGCTTGTGCTTTTGTAGTCTTTGTGGAAATGGTGGAGTTGGATAAGAATACACTAGTTCCGCCAGCTTTGCCAAGGTTTTGCTGGCATCCGACTGAGGTCTGGCATCAAACTACTATCTAGCATCAGTTTGTGATCTGGCATCGTTTATGTTTGCTTATTTCTTCTCTGGTTCTGTTGGTTCATCTACTGGTACTTTCTCCTTCTCTTGGAAACTATTTGGTCGCTTGACAGATGTCTCAACCTCCATTGTTTTCCAATCCGAAGAGCTACAACTTTGCATTGTTCGTTGCGGTTATGCCTAGCATCCACTGTATCACTTGGCAAAGCTCCTTAGTGTCTGCTGTTGAGTACATTGGCAATCTGTCTAATCTGTACCTCTAAGTTTCGTATAGATGCTGACATACTCTAGGCAGTTCTATCATTCCTCTTTATGTATTCTATCAAAGACCCCTGGTTGTTCCTTTGCCCTTCATAAAAATTATTTTGTGCCCGCTGTGGCACGACATTCCAGTTGATCTCTGGCCTAGCATTGTGGTTGACCCCTGGCATGGCATTGTTCTGACGCTGGACATTGGTGTTCCGATGTTGGGCATTGTACTAGTTTCCTCCTTGATTTCCCCAAGCTAAGTTTGGGTGTTGCCTCCATCCTGCATTGTAAGTATTGGAATTCGGATTATAATTACGATTAAAATTGCCAATGAAATTTACCGACTCAGGGTTGGCAGGGTAATCTTCCATGTGATGATGCTCTCCATATATCATACCATTATGAGGCTAATGCCTTTATTTCTTGGACCTCATTACTCTTTTGCAAGGTTCTCACCATGGTAGTGAGATTGGAAATTTCAGCGTGGATAGATGTAAGCTCATCTATCTGTAATTTCCCTCTAGTTTTAGTGTCGGTCCCACATATGGCAGTACGATATTTAAAGTCATTAATTGAAATCCTCTCAAGGATGCCAACTGCCTTTGTGTAGTTTTTGTCAAGCAATGAACCATTTGCCGTAGCATCAACAATTGTTCTAGTTTGCGCATTAAGTTCATTGTAAAATGTCTCTATTTGGGTCCATTTTGGGAATCCATGCATAGAGCATCTCCTCAACAGGTCTTTATATCTCTCCCAAACATCATATAGGGTCTCGTCGTCATCCTGCCTAAATGTTATAATCTCACCCCTCAGCTTGGCAGTGAGTCTAGGTGCCTGGAATCGTAGCAAATTTTTTTGGCATAGATCTCCCAATGAGGTGACAGAATCCGGTGGCAAAGAACTTAGCCTCGCTTTTGCTCTATCTCTCAGAGAAAATGTAAACAAATCCAGTTTCACTATATCCTCTGATACTCTAAGCTGTTGAAATAGCTGGCAAACTTTCATAAATTGCTTCAAGTGTTGCCTCAAATCTCCAGTAGGTGCTCCATCAAATTTTCCTATATTCAAAAGCGTTTGTATCATTACCGGTTTAAGTTTAAAATTCAGTGTATTTACCTCGGGACCAATTAGTCCTGACATTAAATTGTCAATGTTTGGTGAGTGTTCTCTAATAAGTATTTCTTCCTCCACACTAATAGCTGGGGCAACAGGAGTTGGCAGTATCTCATTGTTATTGGGTGGATTTTCATCATTGTTTAACACACCATTTCCTCCATTGCCTTGTTGAGCCATCTCTTGAATCTTTTTCTTTAACCTTCGCAAGGTTCTTTCAATTTCTGGATCATATAGTCAATCTTCCACCACATGGAAGTTTCTGGTCATACACTGGTCAAAATAAAGAAATAAAATAAAAACTAAAAGAAAAAGAAAACAAGTAAAAATCTGAAAACAATAAACTTCGTTGCAATCCCCGGCAACGACACCAAAAACTTGTTCAACTGTGAGAGTGCTTGGCAAAAGAGGCAGAAAATATATTGGAAATGTATAAAATAGTACCAAGATCTAGTCCTTTGTGTGCAAGTATACATGATCGGCAAGTAATACAGCAGTAAGCTGAGTATCGATCCCACATGGATTGACCAGGAATTTGAATGCTTTGATTGTTACTTGTAAAATGAATGATGAGCGTTCGCAAGGGATGTCTGGTTTTCACGCCGTTCATATCATACCAGCCTTTAATAATATAATGCCTTGGCATCGTTTAACGAGCAGATTCAAAATTAGCACTGCCTCTCTCGATGGTCAATGCCCTAAATTAACCATGTAAAAACCCCTATATCTTTATAGTGGTGTTTTTTCATAAATCAATTTGATTAAGTCTCAACCTTTACTCCTAAGGGTTAGAGTCACTTCAGAAGTAAGTTCATCTACTTGAACATCTTCTTTTGAAGCATCTCGCCTTAGTATCTGGAAAAAGATCGTTGCCCCCTAAGTCTGTTAAGATATTAAGGTTCAATAAGCTAACAATGCCAATTTTCGCTTGACACAGTTTTGATAAAATGTTGTAAAACATGCTAGATAGGGAAAACAATGTCGAATCATTTTCATTATCAAAAACTAAACATAAAAACAGCGTTCAATGCAAACATCCCCCACCAACTATTAAATTAGTTCATGGTGAGGGTATCAACCAAAAAACCTTCAATGTTTAAACACATCATCATTCAAAAGAAAATAAAAAATAACTAAACAAAGAGAATGGGTGGGAAGGGGTCTCTCGATGTAGCCCTTCAAGATCCAGGTTTTCGGTCAAGCTGATTGAACCACGTCTCCTTGGTGCAGGCAGTCATCGATCACTCTCAATCCTCCAATTGATCCACTCTGGAAAAAATCCCCTCTAATGGATGGATGATCGGTCTTTAAATAGGCGTACAAGGGAGACTTAGGATAAGCTCTTGAATTTTGAATGCTCAATGGATAAGGGATGTGATCATCTTATCCAAAGTTTGAATGTGAGCTATTCAGGTTAGGGCTGATATCATCTACCGTCACTGCTTCGCCAACCAAGCTTTTCATCATTCTGCCAACCAAGCTTGACACTATTTTTCTGCTATTGTTTTAGAGATTGATCCAATTGCTATTTTCTCGCAGCCTGATCTGGTCCTATATTTTTCAGGTTCAACGGCTACTTGGCCTAGCATCAAATTCCTCTTCTCTGCCAACTAGAGCTTTGGCATTATTTGGTCTATTTGCGCCAATAGCTTCTCGGCATCCTCCCTAGCATTTTTTCCTGCGCTGTCGTGCTCTGCTATGCTCTGCCAACTGCTATGCCAAGCCTAAAATATTGCCACGAAAACAACCCTTCACACTGGCATAGACATAAATCCTAACTTCTTATGTAAATGCATGAATTTAACAACTAAATGCAGCTAAATATACTAAAAAACAAGCAAAGACATTGTAAAATAGGCATAAAAAACTGTACTTTTGAGGAGGTAACACCGATGTTGCAACATTATAGGATGAACAAGTGGTGGTTCGAATGAGACCCATTCGTGATAACTTTGCACCTATCTTGAATGACCTAACTCCAGACATTATTGTACTAGAGATTTAGGCTGCTCAATTTGAGCTTAAGCATGTCATGTTCAACTTGCTAAACTCTAATGGATAGTTTAGTGGCTCACCAAAGGAAGATGCAAGAGAGCATATTCTAACTTTTTTAGAAGTGTGTGAATGATTCAAATAACAAGGAATGCATGAAGATGTGTCATGGTTTAAACTGTTTCCTTATTCTTTGAGAGATAGAGCTCGAGCATGGTTGAAACGTGTACCCTAAAGATCTATTGGATCTTGGGAGGATCTTTACAAAAGCTTTTTGCTTCGATACAACCCACCAAATGTGAGCACCCAGTTGGGAAGTGATATCACAACATTTCAACAAAATGATGATGAGTCCATGTATGAATGTTGGTACAAATATAAGGAAATGCTTCGTAAATGCTCAATTCATGGATTCCAAGATTGGCTTCAAGTCATGATGTTCTATAATGATGTTAATGCTCCAACAAGGATGATGATAGATTTTTCAGCTAGTGGCATACTTTTGGACAAGGATCCTCAGGAGGCATTTGAGATCCTTGACCAGATAGCCAAAGTTCCATATGGCTAGGTTGATCACCATAATTAAGTCTTTAGGAGCTCTCCACTTGGATGCATTTAACAACGTCTTGACACAATTTTCTACCATCACGAACATGCTCAAGAATCTTAAACAACCAACTGTAGCTTGAGATGTTAAGATGACTAACTTTGCATGTGAGCATTGCAAAGGTGAACATAATTCGAGTGAGTTTCTTCAACAACAAGAATCTAGTTATTATGTGGGAAACTATAATTGCAACAACAATCATTATTCCAACACTTACAATCCTAGTTGGCGTCAGCACCCTAATTTTGGATAAGGAAATCAAGGTGGAAACAACTCCAACATAGGCGTTCGACATAATGCTATAGCAGAACCATCTAGGTTCCAACAAAATATGCCTATGGGAAACCTGAATCAAAGAGTTTTTTCTTCCTCAAATTTAAGATCTTTTGAAACTTCCTATAAGAATTTCATGAATATAACTAGAGTCACACTTCAGGATTATTCAGCAAATCTTAATAATCATGAAGATATGCATCAAACACAAGGAAATTTGCTGTAGAACCAACAAACGATGTATCAAAATTAGAATGCTTCCTTGAGAGCACTAGAAACTCAGGTGGGGTAGATTGCTCAAGTTTTAATGCCATACCTTAAAGTGGTTTACCTAATGATACTGAAGTCACTAAGACCCTTGGAAAGGAGCAATATAATGTTACCACTATGAGGAGTGGTACGCAAATCAATAAAGAAGACAAGTTTAGGGGTGGGCACCTTAATAATTCCAACACCAACAACAAACTTAACGATGCTGAAACACCAACATATCATCCACTTGTGCAAGATGAATGTGTAGAGCTTACTACTAAAGGCAATGGAAGCACGAAACAGAAGGCTAAAGCCAATGAGACACCTCGAGAAGAGCCTAGACCCCTGCCATCCTTTCCACAAAGATTTAAGGCTCAAAAACAAGATCTTTAGTTCAAGAAATTTCTAGATATGCTCAAACAACTTTATGTCGATATGCCAATTCTGGAGGTTATAGATCAAATGTCGATCTGTGAAAATTTTCTTAAAGATATTGTGACCAAGAATAGAACAATGGTAGAGGTTGAAATAATTGCTACAACAGGAGAGTGTGTGGTAGCTTTGAGCAACTTACCTCCAAAGATGAAAGACCTTGATAGCTTTGCTATTCCTTGCTCTATAGGGCGCAACTATGAGGGTCGTGCATTGTGTGATCTCGGAGATAGTGTAAATTTCATGCCCAAGTCGGTGTTTATGAAGCTTGGTATGGGGAGAGCCAAACCTATGACAATTATTTTGCAATTAGCCAATCACTTCCAAGTCAAACCTGAAGGGAGTGTCAAGGATATTTTAGTCAAGGTTGATAAGTTTATCTTCCCTGTCGATTTCATTATCTTAGATTGTGAGGCTGATGAACATGCTCGCCATTTTGAGGAGACCATTCTTATCTGTCGGGCACATTGAAGAATCTCTAATTGAAGAGAAAATTCCTGAGCTATGTTGTAGCAATCTGCTTTAGTTTGTTGATCAATTTGAATTTGAGAAAGAGATGGAATAAGAGCAAAATGAATGCGAATGAGCAGCTCTGCAATATAATGATGACTTATCCAAGCCAAGTATAAATTTTGAGCTGTTGGATTTTTTAGAATTCAAATCTTCTAAGTCTTCACTCGAGCACCCACCCACTTTAGAGTTGAAATCTCTTCCTCCACAACTCAAGTATGAATATTTAGGGGATAACAATATTTTTCCTGTGATCATTTCTTCCAGTATTACTTCTGACCAAGAGTATATCTTATTGCAAGTGTTTGTTCAATATAAGAAAGCTATTGGTTGGACTATTGCTTATTTGAAGGGCATTATCCCTGCTATTTATATGCACAAGGCTTTACTTGCACATTGCCACAACAATTCTATCACAAGGAACGAGGTCATGAAGGAGATTATCAAGTGACTTTATGGCACCTGAAGGAACTGTTTTGGGCCATCGAATTTCAAGGCAAGGCATTGAAGTGGATAGAGCCAAGGTGGAAGTCATTAAGAAGCTATCCCCGCCTACTAATGTCAAGGGCATCCGAAGCTTTCTTGGACATGTTAGATTCTATAGGAGATTTATCAAAGATTTCTACAAAATTTCAAAGCTTTTATGTTCATTGCTAGAGCAGAATCGAGCTTTTGACTTTGATAAAAAAATGTTGCACAACATTTGAGACTTTGAAGAAAAAACTTGTTTCAGCACCAGTGGTAGTCCTCCTTATTGGACATTACCCTTTGAGATTATGTGTGATGCCAATGACTATATTGTGGGAGCAGTACTCGGCCAGTACTGAGGTAAGATATTTCATGTTATATATTATACTATTTGTACATTGAATGAAGCTCAATTAAACTATACTACCACTGAAAAAGAAATGATGTAATATTTATATTTGATAAGTTTAGAGCATACATTATAAGAACTAAAGTCATAGTGCATACCAATAATTCGGGCATCTAGTACTTAGTAACTAAAACGAATGCTAAACCTATACTCATTATGTGGATCTTATTATTGCAAGAATTTGATATTAAAGTTGTGGATGAAAGGGTAATAAAAATCAAGTAGCATACCATCTTTCTAGGTTAGAGAACCCATCCAAACTAGAGAATGAACTAGATATCAAGAAAGAACTTCCTGATGAGAAATTGTTGAATGCCACATCATTGTTGTGGTATGCTGATATTACCAAATTTTTTGTTAGTATAATTTTACCTTGTGATTTGACTAGCCAAGGGAAGAAGTTTCACCATGATGTTCGCTACTATTATTGGGATGAGCCCTACCACTTCAAGGAATGGGCTGACCAAATAATTATGCTAGGCCCATCGCTAAAAAACCTACCTTCTTACGATTACGAGGTTCATTCGACTATGAAATTCAATCCTGGAAATACAATATCCAATGTGTTCCTAAATATGAATAAGAGGATATCCTATGCCATTTCCATTCAACTCCATGCGGAGGACATAGGACTGCTGCAAATGTGCTACAATCTGGCTTCTATTGCTTACATTATTCAAAGATGCCTAAGCGTTTTACAAGTCGTGTGATAAGTTCCAATGTACAAGGAATATCTCTAGAAGAAATGAAATGCACATGCAAATCATTCTGGAAGTTGAACTTTTTGATGTGTGGGGCATAAACTTTATAGGGTCATTTCCTTCATCTTACGGACACTTATATATCTTGTTTATAATCGACTATGTTTCAAAATGGGTTGAGGTTGTGGCTACAGTCACGAATGATGCTAAAATTGTGTTGATATTTTTCACAAGAATGTCTTCACCAGATTTAGAGTCCCTCGAGCCATCATTAGTGATGAGGGTACCCACTTTGACAACAAGTTGATTGCTAAAGCATTGTTGAGATATGGAGTCAAGCATAAGATAGCCATAACTTACCATCCACAAATCAATTTTCAAGCCAAGGTATCCAACCGAGAGATCAAACAAATCCTGGAAAAGGTTGTCAATCCTACCAGAAAAAGATTGGTCCTTGAAACTTGATGAAGCTCTTTAGGCATATCTGACGACCTTCAAGACACCTTTGGGAACGTCTCCGTATAGATTAGTCTATGGAAAGACGTGTCATTTACTAGTTGATATAGAGCATAAAGATTTTTGGGCCATCAAGAAGCTTAACTTGGATTGTCAATTGGCTGGAGAACGAAGACTGCTAGAACTTAACGAGTTAGAAGAGTTCAGATTGCATGCCTATGAAAATGCACGAATGTAAAAGGAGAAGACAAAGAAATGACATGATCAGAAACTAATACCACAACATTTTTCAGAAGGCCAATAGGTCCTCTTATACAACTCAGGCCTTCCATTTTTTGGAAAAATTAAAATCTCGTTGGTCAGGCCCATTCGAAGTAGTCAAAGTTTATCCATATGGAGCCATTGATATTAAGGATTGCAAGAATTATCCCATCTTCAAGGTCAATATACAACGACTGAAGTCTTATTATAGTGCTCCGATTCAGCATGACAAAATTTCTGTCACACTTCGAGATGCTTAACATCTCATACTCTCACAATTAAATTTTAGCTTTGTTTTCTTTCCTTTTTGTTTTTATGCTTTATCATTGCTTTTGTTTATTAATAATACTTTTGTTTTTGGTGTGTTTTTCTTTCTTTTTTTTATGTTTGCAGAAGCTATGCATGGAAGAAAATCAAACCTTTGGGGGATTTAAAGGAAAGTTATGAGTAAGTTCTTTTTAAGGTTGTTGTGGGCGGCTAAAACAAAAAAGAGGTTGGGTTGTTTTAAATTTCAAAATTAAAGAAACCCCTGTAATCATTAACCCTACCCTACCTCTCTACTTTTCAGTTTTTCCCTCCACCCAAGCCGCCACATGTCTCCTTTATTCCCTCTCACACGTTTCCCTTCACTTCAACTTTCCATATTCCCTCATAAATTCTTTCCCTCCTAAACCTCTCCCACCTTTCAATCTTCTGCACCCAAACAACCGAAACCCTAAAATGAAGATAGAACATTTTCCTTCTTAAAGACATCCTCTACCGTTTCTACTTATCCTTCCCCAAACAGCTTGAAGCCCCAAGCCCCAAAAGCTGTATGCCCTCTTCTTCTATCTTTCTCTACTTATGAAGCTAAGTGACCATGGCCCGAGTCAAGCACGTTACTCGAGCAACTCATAAGCATCCACCCTTTCAGCTTAGGCGTTCGCCTTCGCCTCTACCTTCACCTTCACCATCTCATTCTCCCTTGCCTTCCCCATCACCACCAGCCTCACCAGTGCTCGTTCAAAAATTTCAAGATGATGATGTAGAGACACTTTTTTCATGATTTCAGAACCGTCTTTTGACTGTATAGCAGGGATTTGAGTTATCGCCCATGAACCAATCATCTTTTGATGAGGAAACCCTATTGGTTATAGCTAAGAACGATTGGGAGGAGTTTTCCAAACAGCCTGGTGACATCGTTGTGACTTTGGTGAAGGAATTCTACACTCATCTGGTAGACCCTAATGCTCAGGCAGTTTTAGTGTGGGGGCAGCACATCCAATTCTCTAGAAAGGTCATCAATTACTTCTATGGTCTTGTGCCCACCCTTGATGAGCACACACTATTCGATGTTGTAGTAACTGACGAAACATATGACCAAGTGCTCAAAGATCTTTGTGTTCCTGGAACACAATGGACAAAGAAGACTCCCAAATCTCGAATAGTGAAAAGGGTCCATTTAAAGCCTGATGCAAAACTCTGGATCCATTTTATGAACACTAGACATATGCCAACAGGACACAACTCTTCGATCTCTAGAAAAAGAACGTTGCTTTTTCATTTTTTAATGGGTCGCCACTTAATATGGGGAAATTGACGTTTGAGGCGATTGTTGCTCGGGCGAGAGGCAAAAGTGCAAGACCACTGAATTATCCAAGTCTCATAACTGCTCTATGCTGCCACTATAAGGTCTTTGATGATGAACTAGATAAGAAGCTGTTGAAGAAGAAGTGCATTGAGCCCGCACAAATACCTAGGCTGAAGTGTCTTGTTGAGGATGCCACGGTGTCAATGATGGGTAAAGGCGGTTGTGAAGAATTTGATTGATGGATATCTCCAGCTCTTCTTTGCATACGTCCAACAAAGGGACATTACCATGAATGCACTCTTTTGAGAGCTACTGCCTGCAACCATTGTGGCATTCTATCTCTTCCCTAAGCAACTTTTTACCGAGGCCCTTCCGATGGAACCTCCAGCTCCTGAATCAATGCATGTTGAATAGTACCAACCCCCACAGCCAACTGAAGAATCTATTAATGTTGCACCTTCAACTCAACTAGCCGCCACTCCTCGCAGACAGGGCAAGAAAAGAGCTGGGCATAATTTGAATTCACCACCTACTACTGAACAACAAACAGATGTTGCAGTCTCTACTCGACCCTCCAAAGTCGCCAAGGGCAAGGGCCATATGTTCCCTAAATGTTCCACACAAGCAAGCCCTATCCACCTATATAGCGATGAGGAAAACTCTGCTGCTGCATCTGCTCAGCCCTCTACTCCAATCTCTCTGCCATCTGCTGCTGCTCCACCACTCGTGACACCTCAAACAAGAATGAAGGTCATTGTTGGATGGGTCAAGTCCAAACTTCCTTCTGATATTAAGGAAATGCTTGAGAAGATGTCCACCTCTTCTAAATCGAAGGACTCAACTAACTCATTTCCTCCTTAATTTCCTCTCGATCCCCTTGCACAACCAAAACCGATTGCCACTACGCAACCATCTACTGAACAACAAACAGATGTTGCAGTCTCTACTCGACCCTCCAAAGTCGCCAAGGGCAAGGGCCATATGTTCCCTAAATGTTCCACACAAGCAAGCCCTATCCACCTATATAGCGATGAGGAAAACTCTGCTGCTGCATCTGCTCAGCCCACTACTCCAATCTCTCTGCCATCTGCTGCTGCTCCACCACTCGTGACACCTCAAACAAGAATGAAGGTCATTGTTGGATGGGTCAAGTCCAAACTTCCTTCTGAGATTAAGGAAATGCTTGAGAAGATGTCCACCTCTTCTAAATCGAAGGACTCAACTAACTCATTTCCTCCTTACCACTACGCAACCATCAGTTGCGCCCCCTCAATCCCACGCTTCAGGCATACATTGACGAAGACACCATCTACCCATCACCAATAAACTCCAAGTAATTTTATTTTTCATTTCATTTTAGTTGCATTAAGGACAATGCTTCTCTCAAGTTTGGGAGTGATATTGTTGATATTTAGTATTTTTGTGTTGCATTTTTATGTTGCTATGACATTGATGTATCAAGCATGTTGTGTGAAATTTTGATGATATCCAATGATGAATATATCTCTAGGCTGAATTCTTAGCAATTTGGTTGAAGCTCTTGAGAATTGAACCTAGGGTTAATGCTACTGTAGTTATACTTTGAACACTTTTGCATGCTTTTAATACTTAAAGACTTTACAAAAATTTTAGGTTAGACTTTTTTTATGCCTTTGCATAGATGAAGAAGAAAATAAATAGAACTAAAATGCTCAATGCTAGCATAAATGCTTAAATTAAAAACTCCCATGAAAAAATTGAAAGAAAAAAAAGAGAATTGAAAGAAATGCCGAAGGAATAACCTGTTAAGGGAGGCTCATATTTGCTTTGCTAGCCCAGTACACTAGGTGAGTTGTGTTTGCTCCATTTAACTCTTCCTAGTAGGAAAGGAAGGCTTAGCATATGAGTGAATGAAAGCCTTTAAGAAATGACTCCACCTTATGGGCTCGGGGATGAGGTGTTTGTTCCACTTTATTTTCAGGTCTAGAAGGGTAGTTGCAATGAGTTGAAGCCCCTATGAAACAACCTAATAAATAAAAAATATTAATGGAGTAAGAGAAGAGCTAAAAGTATAAAAATGCTAGGGCAGAATAGAGAGCATGCTTAGAAATTTTCTAATGCCGTTAAGTATTGATTGGATGCAACCACACACAGACATTCACCTACAATAGAGTTAAACTTAGGATCAAATCTTTTGAGCTTTGATATATATAGCACATGTGTATTTGATTTTCTAAAGATTGAAATATTGCCACATGATATTTGGATCTGTTGACGCCATAGTCTTTTTTTAGGTTGTATATCATTGGATGAGGACATGCAATAGCTTAATTTTGGGGGTTTCGTAACTTTGTGGAAAATCTATACTTTATGCCCTTTCTACTTGAGTTATTGCCTATATTCAAGTTCATTTAGTTGCGTTTATAGAACTTTGCATACATTTAAGAAGTTTATTATTAAGCTTAAACGATTTATTAATCGATGCTTTTAATGGGAAATGTAGTGCTTTTTGGTTATGATTGTACAAGATCAAGGATTGAAAGAAGTAAAGGCATGCTGGAGCATTATCCAGCATTCTCTCGTGAGGAAATACAATGCTACAACAACACTGGGAAACTAGAGACAAACTCTCTATTCTCTGACCTCATTCAATACGTGTTCCCCCTCTCATTCATTTAGCCTGCCTCTACGCGCGTGAGAAGAGAATGTCCACTTTTTTGACACATGTCAGTAACTAGAGCATCAAACCCTAAGAGGGCCTCCACTATATAAAGGGAAAAATGTCAACTTTTCAAAGGTAAGTTGAAATTTAAGAAAACAACCCCTTTATCTTCAACCTTAGGAGAACCACCAATGTTAGAGAAGGAGAGAAGTCTCTAAGAAACGCAAGCAATTGAGAGAGGCTTGAAGAGCTCGGCAAAGCTCACAGCACAAGGAAGGAGTCTTAGGACACCTTGATTCTCGAATGTGTAGCCTTTATTTTGTTAAAATAATTTCAAACTTTTGTTGGATAGACAATTATTGCTCAGACATGAGCTAGATACTTTTTTAGTTGGGTTTATTGTTGAATACTTTGTTTAATCTTTGCTTAATGCTATAATGTTTGTTAGGATATTTGTTTAGATGTAATAATTAAAAAAACTATTTTGGACTAAATTGAAAAGATTTCAATAGTGATTTTAAGTCCAAACAACTTGAAAATATGTTTGATGAATTTTATAAGGTTTTAGAATGATTTAAATATCTTTAAAGTATCAAAACTTGACTTTTTTCAAGTAACCGTACCGATACGGTATTCCCCGTATCGATACGCCTTAGGGTTTCAGCTACAGTTTATTTGAAACTACCAAAACTCGTCCGATACAGAGCTTGCCCGTATCGATACGGAAAAGGTTGTTTTGATACGCCTACGTGGCAAAAACCCCAACGACCAAAACCCCCCCAACGGCTATTTCCCAACAGTTTTTTAAATTGCAAGCCGTACCGATACGCTTCTACGCATATCAATACGCATCATCTGGAAAGACTCCAATGGCTAGTTCTAAAGAAGGGCATACCGATGTGGACAACTTCAAAACTACATTTAGTGTGAGATATAAAGGCACCAACGGCTCCAATTCAATCTCAACGGTCTCCAACAGCTAGAAGCTCAATTGGAGTATAAAAGAAACCTTCAAGCATCTATGGAAGACTAATATTCCTCAAGTCAACAATCATATGATCAAGAAATGTCTTAGTGCTCAAATTGTCATATTTCTTGTATAGACAACACTTGTAAGCTTAATTGTAAATGTATGCTCAAGTATTTTAGATTTTGGGTGAGAGATTAAGAGTGCAAACAATCACCTTTTTGAGGTATTTCTAGTTTGCTAAGTTTTCTCTTGTTAGAGAGTGTTCTCAAAGCTCAGTTTGTGAGCTTTGGATGCTAGACTTGGTGAGTGAGTCTAGGTTGTAAATGGTTGTCTCCTTGGCCTAGAAAAAGGGAAGAATTCTTAGTGAATTGGTTGAAATCCTTAATAGGAAGCTAAGGTAGTGGATGTAGAGCTTGTTTAGAAGCTCAAACCACTCTAAATCTTGTGTCTAATTTTTCCTATATTTTACTTCCACTACCATCACCCAAATTACATATTCTCCACCACTTGGCAAGCAATTCGGTTGAAGATATTGAGCCCGACAATTGGTATCAGAGCGAGGTTCAATTCGAGAAGACTTACATTCTATTTAGGCGATCTTGACAAGCTCGACCGACAAACAATCAACCAAAGCCATGACACAATCAATTGACCGACCACCATTCTTTGACAGGACCAACTACTCCTATTGGAAGAATAGGATGTTGTATTTTATGAGAGCAAAGGATTATCATCTTTGGGACATTGTTGAAGACGGTTCGTTCATGCCACAACGAAGCAAGGCGAAATGGAGTGTGGATGATAGCAAGAAGATAGAGCTAAATTGTAAGGCTTTGCACATTTACTTTTGTACTTTCAACCCGAACATCTACGTAAAAATTTCTTCTTGTAAGAGTGCCAAGAAAGTATGGGACAAGCTTGAAGTCACATACGAGAGAACCAACGACGTAAAAGAGACCAAGATCGACCTTCTTAACCTTGAGTATGAGAACTTCAAGATGGATCCGAATGAAGATATCAAGAGGATGTCCCAACCCTTAAAGAGGGAGAAAGAGAAAAAGATCAAAGAACGAGGCATTGATATGAACGTCATTGCTCTTCCAACCTCCACATGCCAACATGTAGATTCAAGTGAGGAGGAAAGTGAAGATGAAGAGGTGGTCAAGCTCTTCAACAAATTCATCCGATTCATAAAGAAAGAAAAAAAAGAACTAAGACAAGAATTAAGGATGAAGAAGAAGGGGCCAAGCTCTTCAAGCCATAAGAAGAAGGCTTATGTGACTACTTGGAGTGATGACGACTCCACCGAAGATGAACAAGCCAACCTTTGTCTTATGGACAATGAAAAAGATTCAAGGGTAATTTCTAATTCATCTACTTCTAGTTCATATTCTTTTGATGAATTACAAGATGCCTATGATGATTTGGTTTTAGAGCTTAAAAATCACATTTTGAAAAACAAAAAAGTGATTTCAAATTTGAAAATTCAAAATGATTTGATTTTTAAAACCAAAATTGAACTTGAAGTAAAACTCAATGAGTTTGAGCAAAAGTGTATAGACTTACAAAATTTGCTTCATAAAGTTCAAGAAGAAAAATATTTGATTTCCAAAGAACTTGAAAAGAATAATAAGATTGGAAAATCAAACTTTTACCAAAAACAATCTAGTGCCCCTAGATTTTTGAATGGAAAATGTTTTAGAAGTATTTAGGTTCCAAAAGGACTAATTACTTCAACTAAAAAGGATGAAATTGAAAAATGGATTCCTAAGGGGACTAAACTTTGTGCTACTAACGTTTAAGGATCCAAAGCAATTTGGATACCAAAAATTACTTGATTGTCTTATTTTAGGTGTGATGGAGAGTGATCAATAAAGTACAATATTGAGGGGGAGCTCCATACACACAAAGATGACACTTGAAGAAAGAAGTCTTCACATCCTAACTTTGGTTCAAGTGTGGTAAAAATTAGTTGAATTTCTTTTTAATTTGATTTATTTATTTTAATTCAACTAGTTTATCATAATTGTTGGACTAGCAATTTGATTGATGCTTGAGTAAGGGGGAGCCATTTTAAAACCAAAATTCTTATTTTTGTCATTTTTTTAATCTTCATTGTTATTTTGTACTTAAAGTTACATAAATTCTTTTTGATATAACAAAAAGGGGGAAATTGTTTCAAAAATTAATTTTTCAAGTGAATAAGGGGAACTCTATATACATTTAAATTTTAAAAATCTCTTATTCAAATTTTTAAATACTAAGGGGGGATCACAAACAATTTTTTAAGTTAGTTTTATTATATCAAAAAGGGGGAGATTGTTAGAATATTTGTTTTGATATAATAACTGAAATTTTATTTTGGACTAAATTGAAAATATTTCAAAAGTGATTTTAAGTCTAAACAACTTGAAAATATATTTGATAGATTTTATAAGGTTTTGAAATGATTTACATATCTTTAAAGTAGCCAAACCTGAGTTTTTCAAGTAACAGTACCGATACGGTATTTCCTGTATCGATACGCCTTAGGGTTTCAGGTACAGTCTATTTAAAATTGCCAAAATCTGTACCAATACAGGGCTTGCCCGTATCGATACGGAGATGGTTGTTTTGATACGCCTCTTAGCGTTTCGATACGCCTACGTGGCAAAAACCCCAACGACCAAAACCCCTTCAACGGCTATTTCCCAACGGTCTTTTAAATTGCAGGTCGTACCTATATGCTTCTACGAGTATTGATACGCATCATCTGGAAAGACTCCAACAGCTAGTTCTGAAGAAGGGCGTACCGATACGGCTACTCGCGTACCGATACGAATAGCTTCAGAACTGCATTTAGTGCGGGAAATAAAGGCCTCAACAGCTCCAATTCAATCTCAATAGTCTCCAACAGCTAGAAGCTCAATTGAAAGTATAAAAGAAACCTCCAAGCATTTACAAAAGACTAATGTTCCTCAAGTCAACAATCATATGATCAAGAAATATCTTAGTGCTCAAATTGTCATATTTCTTGTATAGACAAACTTTTAGAGGGATTTCTAGTTTGCTAAGTTTTCTCTTGTTATAGAGTGTTCCCAAAGCTCAGTTTGTAAGCTTTGGATGCTAGACTTGGTGAGTGAGTCTAGGTTGTAAATGGTTGCCTCTTTAGCCTAGAAAAGGGGAAAAATTCTTAGTGAATTGGTTGAAATTCTTAGTAGGAAGCTAAGGTTGTGGATGTAGAGCTTGGTTAGAAGCTTAAACCACTTTAAATCTTGTGTCTAATTTTTCCTATATTTTGCTTCCACCGCCATCACCCAAATTACATCTTCTCCACCACTTGGCAAGCAATTCGGTTAAAGATATCGAGCCCAACAATGTTTATTCAGCTTTCTTTTCTATTCATTGTGCTCGTTCCTTAGCCCTGTAAGAGCTTGCGAAAGCGGCTTTAGGTTAAGATTTGTGGCTTGATATCGAGAGAGTTAGGCTATACCAGATGAACAATGGAGCTTAATTTGTTAACTTTAGTTCTAATCCTGCTTAGACATAAGACTAGGGTTTCAACGATTAAGAATAAGAGCTTAAACATGTAATAGTTTGTTAGGGTTAACACATACATGTATCATCGTAGCATTCTGTTATTAGGTTTTAGCTAGACGTAATTTAGGATTTCTTTTGAAAACCATATCGAGTAGATGAGTGGATCTTCATCCTTATAGTATTCTAGTAAAGGTTGAGCATTGTATTTGGCAGTAGACCCAACTATCCATTCACCTTGGTAATCTTTTGTGAGTTCGCAACTGTTTGTTATCCTTCAATATTCACTTCGATTTATCTTTCGCTACAACATTTATTTACAGTTTTTCTTCATTCATCTCATTACCATCATCTTGTCCTTATTTCCTTTTTGTGCAATTTCTTTAAGTGTAATCATTACAATCACAATAGGGACGATATTCTCATCATTGTATTACTTGTGTGACGGGTATACTCGCTCTTAATTGTGCCTAGATATTTGCACGCACCAGTATTGAATATAATCGTGTTCTTATATGCCATTTTGATTGTTCAAATAATTAAACAAAAATCACCTATCAGATAATTTTGCCAAATAAATTTATACAATCAATTAATGCAATCAGCTAGTCAAATCAACTAATGCTATCAGCTAATTCAGCTAATGTAATCTACTATATGCTATTAACTATCCACTAAATGCCAAACATGACCAATATCTATGATTGTTTATAACTAGTGATTATTACTAAGGGTGTGCAAAAATAACTGATCCGACCGATGTAATTAGATTATATGTTGATCCGATTCAAAAATTCGAATATCGATCTGATTTTAAATTTTGGATCGGATATCATATTTGATTTTTAATTTTTCGAATCGTAGATATGAATAAAAAAATCTCAAGTTTTGGATTACCTGAAAATATAAAAATTAGAAAATTCAAAATTTCATTAATACGAATCTTGTTATATTTAGCAATTTGATGCTTGTTATATCCGAAAATTTGAAAAATCGAAATTTTAATAGATGCAAATCTTATTATATTTGATAATTTGTTGCTTGTTATATTCAAATTCCAAAACTTTCATAGACACGACCAACAAATCCGAAAAAATACTTAAACGAAATTATATATGCAAATAATAGGACATCTGAATATCTAGATATCAGATTTTTTTCGGATAGGATACGGATCACTATTTTATTGATCTGAAATTTGATATTTGATTTTTTAGATTGAATCAGATCCGATATCCAAATATGAACATCCTTAATTATCACCAACTTTATAGTACTTTAATGACAAAATGATAAAAGATGCCCCAAACGCTTGCATGTTTTGTTATTTAGCCCCCTATTTTTTGGAGCAAACAACCCCTCAACATTTCAATTTGGTCCAAATATGCCCTTGTTGGATGGAAACTGTCAGTCAACAACTGATTCTGACTGGACTTGCCACGCGTTAAGATCTACTGACGTGGCATATGCCACGTCAGATTTTTGAAAAATTATTTTGTTATACCCTTCTTTTATGGTGACACGTGGCTGACTATCGTGATGACACGTGGTCAAAACAGATGGTGACACGTGGCGAATATGATGCTGACACGTCAGTAGATCTTAACAGATGACAAGTCCAGTCAACATCAAACGTTGACCGTCAATTGACTGACAGTTTCCATCCAACATGAGCATATTTGGACCAAATTACAATGTTGGGGTTGTTTACTCCAAAAAAAGAATATGGGGTCAAATGATAAAACATGCAAACATTGGGGGTATCTTTTGTCATTTTGCCTTCGAACATTTTTATATAGATCAACTTATTCAATTTAATGAGAAAATCATATAATTATTTTAATAAACGTAACATGACAGAAAACATGAGATTTAATTCGATAATTAACTCGATAAACATTTAAAAAAATAAAAAAGATAATTATTTGATATATTAATGGTGATTTTTTCTCCCTACAAATCGCTAGGTATCGAATAAGCATCATGTTAGGAATTTTGTATGCGGCAAAGTAATGAAAGGGATAACATCATAGGCCAAGACATGCATAGGAGACGAGATTTAACATGGTTCAGCACAGGCTACCTCCACGGATGAGAGAAACGAACAATCCACTATCAATATAAAGAACACGGAGAGTACATGAGTAGTACAAATACATGATAACCCATGTAATCCCAAAACTCGATGTACATTTCCCAGAACTCGGTGGAACCAAAACACTATTCTCAACATCCCTACAATACTCATCTCTACAACATAGTCACAATAGTTGTAGAGAACCTAAAAGTGGTTACATCTCTCCATAGTAATCCCCTCTCATTCTCTTATAATTCAAAAGGTTAAACCTAGTCTATATTTATAGACTCAAATTCTTGGTCACCAAGAAACTTTATTCAATAAGATCTCTTACCTAATATAGATATTTATAAACCTTAATTACCAAGTAATCTTCAATCACTAAAATTTCAATAAAACTCAACCTAATAAATGTTTATTTACAAATTATGTGTTATAAAAGATTAAGAAAATAAATAAATAAATAATACCACAAAATTACATTAATACTAAAAAAATCAAAGAGAAGGGAAATCATTAGGTTTTGAAATCAATTTAACAACTCCAAAGATTGGTTACATGCAAGGAACGAGGGCATGTGACCAACCCATCAGGTCAGGCCAACACTTTTTTGGGAAACTGATAAGAAAGTATTCGGCTAAATTAAACAAATATACCCTTTAAAAAAATTAAGAACGAAACTTTCTTATTTTTGGTCATCAAACTATTATTTTATGTAAAATCATCATTAACATTACGTTTTTTATTTTAATCATTAATGTTATTTTTATGTTTTAGTCACCAATCTATTGCTTCTTTCTTATTTTGGTCACCAAACTATTTTTATTTCCTGTTTTTCCATGAGCTTTTTAAGGGTGGGTGACCAAAATAGGAGAAAATGTAACTTTAGTGACTATTTTATCAAAAATAATAGTTTGGTGATCAAATTAGAAAATCGAGAATAATTTACTGACCAATAGTGAGATTACCCAAAAATTAATTAGATAAATAACCCATCTTCAACATTATTTAGAGAAATAACTCATTTCAAACCACATATGACAAAGTCGTGTCTGCCATACCACAAATGAAGAAATAGATCTCGAAAGGATGCGACTTTTATCAATATGGATGCAGTTTTCATATTCGGATATAATTAAAATTAAAAACTGCCAGATGTGATTTCCATGAGAATTTAAATAATCGAATCAAATAAATCATAATTTATCGTTGTTATTATTTTTTAAATGGAAGTCACGTTTGAGGGGTCGTGATTTTCTATGTATAATTACAGTGACAAATTAAATCTTTTAACTTTTCACCTAAGCACAGAAGTCGCGCTCCCACAATGTGAATTCCATTTTTAAAAAATAATAACAACAATAAATTACGACTTATCCGACTCGGCAATTCAAATTCTTAGGAAGTCTCGTTCAATCAGACACGACTTTGGTTTTTAATTTTAATTATATCTGAATTTAAAATGTGTATTCACATTTGACGAAAGTTGCGTCCTTTCGGGAGCCATTTTTGAATTTACGGTGCAGGTGATGCGGCTTCGTCCTAGGTAGACCGAAAGAGAATATTTCTCTAAATAATTTCGAATGGTGTTCTTTATCTAATTAATTTTTTAAATAAGTATATTTATTTAAATTAGTCAAGTATCTCTTTGTTAGTAAGTCTGAGTTTGTACACTGGCATTTAGTTCTCTATATATGTTAATCGAACTCTAAGGCTTAGTTTAATATTACTTTTAAAAAGTGCGGTAAAAAAGTACTTTTGAAAAGTGTTTTTTAGAACTGTTTTGGATTTTTAAGTTTGAGATTTAAGTGTTTAGTATTGCTGTCAAAAATAGCTTTTGAGAAGATAAATGATTATTTTAGACATGATATTATAAGTTAAAAAATATATGTATTTAAATGATATCCAAATTCTTTAATGTTATAATATATGAAATATATCAACTTAAATTAAAAACATTCTTATCAATAAATAAATATTTTTAACAAATGTACGTGTTACATGAAAATATAAAAAAATTAAAATATTTTATTTAAAAAATTGACATGAATATATATATATATAATTTTTAGTCTAAAAAATAATTTATTAATCATATAATTATGTCTTCGTAAAAATTTATAAGTTTATAAATTGTAAATAAACACAATAGCAAATGAAGGTTAAAATTGTAATTTGACTCCCCAAAAACACTTTTTCTAACTGCAAAAGCTAAAAAAATTCAACTTTTGCGTTTGGGTTGAAAAGTACTTTTCAAACGCTATTTTTTCTTCAAAAATTATTTGTTTAGCATTGCTTATTGTCGGAAATTGAGATGGCAATTTAATCTGAATATGATCAGATTCGAAAAAAACTGATCCAAATTTGATTGGAAAAAAAATCTGAGTCCTAATAGGAGGCGGATCAGATATGGATACTGTCAGGATCCTATTCGAATCCGATCCAAGTCCATGTTCGATCTAAATCCGATACAAGTCCTATAATGACCTAGAATTTCGAGTTAGCAAATCAGGTCTCGGACCCAGTATTAGGCCATTTGTTGAGAGTCTAAATTAAGTAATTAATTTGGGCCTAGCGGTAAAAGGGAAGAATGTGGTGTTGGGCTTTTATTAAATGGTTATCATCTTTTAATTTGAGGAGGGTTTGAAATTTAAAAAGTGGTGAGAAAAGCGAAAATGGGTGGTAGGTGGGAAAAAAGAAGATGATATGATGGGGAAAGAGAACAATAGAAAGATGAGAGAGAAAATGAGGGAAAGAAATTTAAATATCGATCTACCGTCGTTCAAGCTTTCGTTCGTGACACTATCGGCGCTGTTGGAAAGAGCTCGTCGAGAAGAGTCGGTTGGTGGTCACCTTGTTGTCATTGCTACTATCGTTCGTCGGGGTGAGCAGAAACAAGTTGCGGGTAGTTGAAAAAAGGTGGTTCCGATGGTCAAAATCGGATTTTGAAGCCAACAGCGTCAGGACCGTGGGACTTGAGGTCGTCGCCGCCGTCCGACCACCTGAGGGTACTCCACGCATTGCTGCCGAGGGTGGACATGCGCAGCAGCATCTGGGTGCACAGAGATCTTATGCACCCGCGCCACACCGAATCAGGCACACCCGGGTGTACGTGCAGTCGCCTGTTTGTTGGATCATATACCTAAGGTGCACTAAGCTTCTCGTGCACCTGCGTCGCACCGGATCACTAGAGAGTTGACCAGACCGTTGACCGGCCGTTGATTTTTTATGGGGTACCTTAACCGAGGGTTTATCGATATTCTGGATCCATTGGCGCAGTCCGTTTTACCAAATTTGAACCTAGTAAGCTTTTTTACGCATTTAACCCTTTGAATTCATTAAAGTATGTGTTTAAGTTATACTTATGGTATTAATTGGTATACGAGGATTTTTCGGGATCAAATATCAGATCAAGTGGAATATTCGAGATGCTTGGATGAGGATTTTAGCGATATCAGCTCAAGGTTAGTACACCTCGAACTCTTATTGCTTCATGAGCATCATAAATATGATTGTTTTGCGTGTTAGTATCTGTAAAATAGGTAGCCGATGAATAAGCATGGGTAGAGACTGATCTTATGAGATTCGATAATTATGAAATGCATGATGATGTTGTGAATATGATGTTACTCGCGGAGGATTTAGAGACTACGTAGGATCATAGTTGGTATGAGTCATGTACTGACGAAAAGTGTTAACATCTTCATAGATTGTTCTTATTTACTCACTTTCAAAATATACATTGACTAAAGCAAGCACATTTGGTTGGTTGGCCAAGCTGCTCATCTTTGTTTCATCATATTCGCTTAGGTCATGGGTTTTAGACCCACTAGGCCTATTCCTTCCCTTAGAGTTCCCCTTCCCCTCCCCTCTAGGTAGGATTAGGATTATAATTAAAATTTGTCAATAATATATATATATATTGAATAAATTACCCACTTTTTTCAAGAGGTATCAATTTGCTCAATTTCAAAATCGACAAAGTCTTAAGGAGTGCTTAAACCAAAACATTTAAGCCAGTAACCGTAACTTTAAAGTATTGGACCAAAATATTCACTTTTTCAAATGTACATGGACTAAAATGTCATTTTTTATATTAGAGAGACTAAAATAAACTTTTAGGTATAATACAAAGATTAAAATATTTATTTTTATGGTAGAATGACTAAAATGAACTTTCAATATAGTACAAAGACTTTTACCGTACTTTAACGGAAACTTACGTATGAAGTATCTTTTTGTTAGTAAGGCTTAGTTTGACATTACTTTTGAAAAGTGAAATAAAAAAATGACTTTAAAAAGTTGAGTTTAAGATTTTTAGTGTTTGTCATTGATGTCAAAAATGTGATTTTGAAAAGATAAAATATATATTTTAGACATAATATTGTAAATTAAAATAAGTAAACTTGGATGATTTTCAAATTCGTTAATATTATGATATATGAAATAAATCAAATTAAATTACAATTAAAATATATTTTTTGTAAAATTTAATTTAAAAATATAAACTATAGTCTAGATTATATAAGGACATAACAATTACAAATTCATAATAAATTTGAAAAAAATAAAATAATTTTATTTTCAATATAAATATTATAAAATATATATTATTTCATAACTATACATGTATAAACATTAGATTAACAAACAATTATAATTAAATAATAGACGGTAAAAATATGATTTTATTTTCAAACCAACTTTTCTACCCAAAAAAATTATAAAATCTAACTTTTTGATTTGGGTGGGAAATCACTTTTAAAAGTGACTTTAGTTCTGAAAAATAAAGTGTTTTGCATTAATTTCACTTAAAAAAGTGATTCTAGGTTGCTAAAAGCAAAAAAAAAAAAAACAAGACTGTTTAAGCTTTATTTGTTTTCTAAAAGTTGTGGTGTTTTTAGTCTAGTATTTTTTTACGTTGGTTTTTGTTTTAATTTTTTACTTTTTTATTTTAATGTATGTTTAATCTCAAAGTGATAGTGGTTTTCTTTTATGAAAGAAGGGAATTGCCACTATGTGCTTCGTTAAAAACTTCTTTTAACCTAAATGGAGAAAAAAGTACACACGATGTCAATTTACAAGAAATCCAAAGGAAAAAAAATCTATGCCTACTAAACCAAAAGAAAAACACTCGTCCAAACAAACAAACTAAACAAATGGTCCCAAGCCATATCGGCCTGCAAAAAAGGAACTACTACCGCAGGAGGTAACACAATACATTCCAAATCACCATGCCTGCGAGTTTAGTCATATTATCCGACACGCGGTTGGCACTCCGTTGAACATGCTTAAATTGAACTTCCCAATTTCGATCCAGGAGCATACAAATATGAGCCAGTAACGTTACCCGTAAGCTTCTGCGTTGTATCTGATTTACCGCTTGAAAAACTTCCATGTTATCAAGTTCAATCAAAACACGCATTTCTCCAACATCCCATGCACAAATGAGACCTTGGTAATGTGAGGAAACTCACTCAAGAAATCATAGAGACTCAATGAAGAAGACGATATAATGAATTAACAAATGATAAACAATTGTGGAGATAAAACTCAGTTTCATTAATCATTGAGTGTGTTTACAACTTACTAATATAAGCCTTATATAGACTAAGCTAGGCCATAACTGTTAACTAATAAGTTAAGCCATAACTACCCTAGGTTAACAACCAGTTTGTTGCAATCGAAAAATGCCAACAGCTTTTCACTTTTCTGTTATCGTTAAAATTTCCCTTGCTTCTTCAGTTTTCCAGTTTTGAAATATCTCGAACACATAGATGATGTCGAAATTCCTCAAAATTATTGACAGAAATGGGTTTGGTGAAGATGTCAGCCACCTGTACTGGAGAAAGTACATAATTCACCTGAAGAGCATCAACCATTACTTTTTCCTGAACAAAAAACAAGTCAAGATCCATGTGTTTTATTTTTGCATGCATAACTGGGTTGGCAGCCATGGCCGCCGCACTTGTATTATCACTCTAGATAACATGCATTTCATTGAAAAAAATGCATATCCTTGAGAACTGCTTGTAGCCACAATACATTAGCTATTACATATGCTAAACTTCGAAACTCATCCTCAATAGTCAATCTTGACACAGACCTTTGCTTACGAGAACTCCATGAAAGCAAGTGCATGCCAAAGTAAGTGCAATATCCAGAGACAGAAGGTCTATCATAAGGATCACTGCCCCAATCTACATCGGAGAAGCAATGAAGCCCCAAACTATATGACTCATCTAGAGTAAACCATAACCCAAATTCAAGAGTACCCTTCATGTATTGAAGGATTCGTTTGACAACCATCCAATGTAGCTTAGTAGGATGTTGTATGTACTAAGTGTAATGACCCGTTTACACCCAAACCAAATAACCAACCAGTACCCAAACCCGGGTCTGATGACCCGACCTGAACCAGAACAAAAACCCTAGCCAAGCTTCGTCAGTGCCGCCACCGCCCGTCTTCTCCGGCAACCCACCTTGAACCAAATTAACCTGAAATCCTAATTTATCCTAACCAAATCAACCAAAAATAAAATATCCCTAATCTGACAACTTAAACCAAACCTTGCCACCCCTCCCATACTTGCACCATACCACCCGATCTGTTGAACCATGCCTTGCTGCCCTCAAATCCGGCTCTCCTATCACCATATCTGCATTAACAGATTAAAGAAAAGAGGGAGTTGTTATTTTGGTTTATAAAAAATCGAAAGCAAATGTAAATCGGGGGTTTTTTTCTTTTTCTAAAAAAAACGCAGTAAAAGGGTTCTTTAGATATCAAAAAAATTTGTAAGAGGAAAGTTTGTTGGAATCAAAAAATTTTCTAAGGTAAATATTAGAAAAACGTTTTGATTTCTTTTTTGGGTTTTTTAATTCGAATATGAAAAAGAGGGAAGAAAGTTATACCTTGCTTGAGGTCAAAACATCGGCCGTCCCTCCTTTACTGGTCGAATCCGTCGCCGTGAGGCTGAATCACCGATGACCGACGTCACAAAGGAGAGGAGAAGCACCGTCTGCGTTAGGGCATGGTTTGAGAGGAGAGAAAACATAAGTTAGGTTTATTTTTTATTAAACTGATTTCAAAAACAAAAATAATAAGAAACCTTTATTTTAAACTGCTTCCCCAAAACGACGTTGTTTTGGCGAGCCCGGTCCGCGCGGTAACCCAGATCCGGGGAGGATCCACGTGTTTGGTAATGGTTTAATTGCACAAGTAGCCCCTCATCTCTTCTCCCGCATTCACTTTCGTCTTGGGATAATTCGGTTTTCGGTCCTTTGGCTTTTCATGCGTGTTTAATATCATTTTTTTATTTCTTTCGTTGCCTTTAATTTATGTTGTATTTTAATTTAGTCACTATGCTTTAGCCTTTAATTTCCAGCATATTATTTCTATTACTTTACATTTATTTCCTTACATTTCAGATTTGTTTCATGTTAGTCCTTTTTATGTTGTTCTAGCCATGCATTTTAATATTTGTACATTTTACCCTTAACATCTAGTTTCATGATATATGTTGTTCCATGCATCTTAATATGATTCATGTATATACTACTATTATTATTATTACTTTCATTATTATTATTATTATTATTATTATTATTATTATTATTACTATTATTATTATTATCATAATCATTATTATTATTATTAATATTATTATTATTATCATTATTATTATTATTGTTATTATTATCATATTTTATTTATATTATATTAGTATTTTATCATGTTAGTATTTCTTTATATTTTTATCGTAATGTATTTATTTGTATTTGCCATGTTTTTTAAGTTTGCATAACGAATATATATTTTGTCAATGCGGTGCCCTTTTATCCGAGCGTAAACGGGGCTAGTATTAGGCGTAGTAATGGTGGTTGGGCGTTTACTCTCGGATAATGGGGCCTTCAAAATTTACTCGCATTTATAACCAAATTTTAATTTAATCGTCACTTTAATCCGAAAAGTCTAATATTAATAAAGCAGTAATTATTGAAGTACCAATTTTGGGCGGTGTGTGGGTGCTAATCCTTCCCCATTCGTAACCGACTCCCGAACCCATCAATTTTAAATCTCTGGTTTTTACGGTGCCTGGTCCACCTTGAGTGGCCGGTGGAGACTCCATTTTTAAATAAAACATGGTTTCTTCTAAAATCCCACGGAAGACATCATTTCCAAAATAAAACCACACTTTCTTTTTTAGTGAGATGGGACATCGCTACAGATGGCGACTCCGCTGGGGATATTTTTGTTTTTTTAAAAACAAATAAGAGTCAAGCTTTTTCAAGTAATTACCACTTTAGTAATATTAGAAGTTCCGGATTAAAGTGACTATTAGAGTAACATTCGGTTATAATTGCGCATTTATTTTAACGCATTTAAAATTTGGCATATAAACCCGTCTTTTTAAGTGGGGGAAAACGCTAATGCTTTCGTGAGGATATCGTTCCTCCGTGTAGGCCTAGCAAGTACCTTCGGGGCTCGAGTACCTTATGCTTTCGTAAGGATATCGTTCCTTCGTGTAGGCATAAGTGAATGGGTCCCCCTGAATTGAACCCGATTGAAAGGAGCCTATATTGGGTGATGACCGGGAGCCTTGCTACTCTTAGTAGAGGACAACAAGGACAATTCGGGTACCTCTTAGCACCAAAACTGCATATAGTGAGCCGTAGGAGCCAACTCTTTATAGCCATGTGAAACTCTGCTCGATTAGTGGTCACCCTATTTAGGCTCTGGTGCCTTATTTCTTGTTTATGTATAGTTTTATTACTCTATTTTTGTTATATATATATTTTTTTGATAATAACTCGTTTCATCGTTATTTTATTCTCATCGCATCGATTTCATCTGCATTATTACACAACATCATTGCAATCTTAATTTTGCATTGCATCGATTTAGGATACATTTTGCATGCATATACATTCAGGGGTGCCCTATGACATTGATACTGGATAAAGTATAAGATCAGTCAGCTCAGCATCCATACGGAACCCGGTACAAAACAAAGATGGCGACCAATAAAAGATTGAAAAAAATTGAGCAAGATCAGAAAGAATTGCAAGCGAATATAGCCAAGCAGGTGGAGGAACAGTTGGCGAGAGTCCAACAGGATATGAGGGAACAACTTGCAAAGTCACAACAAGACATGCTGGGCCAAATGGCACAAATGTTGGGATTAAAGCTTCCCGAGCTTGGAGAGGCCTCTGCTGCAAATCCCACTGCAAATGCTAAACCCACTGTTGGGGACGAGGATCTTATGTATCCTCTGAGGTTCACGCCCATTCAAACCAGGATACAACCGAAAACTCAACCACAGGTGATCATTTCTCGGGGAAAGTCTCATCTACATCAGGCCGGTACTTCGATCCCTATAAATCAGCCATCTGCATTAGAAGTTAAGCCTGGGGGCAATCAAACTGAAAATTTTATCTCATAAATGGATCATCTAGTTGAGACCGAGAGGCCGAAGGTAGAAGCTTCAAAGAAAATCGAAGATCGATGTAAAAGACTCGAAGAGAAGCTAGAGGCTATGGGAGTAGAGGATACCTTCAATGGATTCGATGCCAGTGAACTCAGTCTTGTCCCAGATTTGGTTTTACCTCCTAAATTCAAGGTCCTAGAGTTCGAGAAGTATGACGGGACAAGCTGTCCCCGTGCTCATTCTACTATATTCTGTCAGAGGATGATAGGATACAGCCAAGATGACAAGCTGTTAATTCACTGCTTTTATGACAGTCTATCGAGATCTGTCGCCCGATGGTATAATCAATTGAGCCGACATCATATCAAATCCTGGAAAGACTTGGCCAAAGCTTTTCTGTAGCAGTACTGACACGTCAATGATATGATGCCAGACCGGTGGACGTTGCAACAGATGAAACAAAAGCATAATGAAAGCTTCAGGCAGTACGCTCAGCGCTGGAGGGATATAGCAGCTCAGGTCTAACCCCCGCTCAGTGACAGGGAGACGGTGGTCACATTTGTACAAACTTTGAAGGGTCCGATCTTGGGTCGCTTGATAGGCAATGCGACTACCAATTTTGCCGACCTCGTCTTATTCGGTGAGCTCATCAAGAATGCTTTCAAGACTGGAAAAATTGACGATAGGGGTAGTTCGTCCCATAAGAAGCCTTACCATGGAAGGAAAGACCAGGAAGTGAACTCTTCGGGAGTTTACAATGCTACAATGCCAATTATTCTAAGCCCAACACAGTTGTGCAACCTAAGGCCGTGCCAAGTGCTCATGTTGCCTCAAGCTAAGATTCTGATCAGTGGAAGAACACAGAGAAGCTAGAGTTCACTCCCCTACTGATGTCGTATGGAGATCTGTACAATGATCTGCTAAAAGCCTACATAGTGGTACCTTTCCATCAGGCTCCGATGCAACCCCTATTCCTTAAGTGGTATGATTCTAACGCGAGTTGTGAATATCACGCTGAACAGGTGGGCCACACGATTGAAAATTGTTGGGGCTTCAAGAGGCTGATAAAAAGGTACCTCAAGCTCAGTGTTATAAGTATTGAAAACCCTGCAAGTTCAGCCACAAGTGGGAATCCCTTACCACAGCATGAAGACCCCAAGTGAGAATTTTTGAAACCTAGTATTAGGGCATGCCCCGTTATTAAGGATCTTATTTTAAAATGTTGGATATTAAGCTATTCCGACCCTTGTAAGTCTGCTTATAGTTTTTCTCTCTTTCAAGATAACACTTTTTTGGATTAATTTCATTGTCCAAGCCTGAGGACAATGAAAATCTTTTGTAAGGGCAAAAAACTACAAGTTTCAATGAAATGAACCTTTTTGTTCAACTATGTTGACTCTGATTTGAAGACTGCTGTGATCCCACTCATGGATAAAGGAAATCAGAAATTGTGAAAACAACAAATGTTTGGATGGTATTATGATCTAATTTGGGGGCATTACATTTTCCACAAAGGGACAAAAGAAAAAGTCACTATGTACTCTGAGGGATCAAGTTTGATGTGTAAACCTTTTTGGGGCATCCATTCGAGATATATGAGGATATCTGGAGTCGTTTGAGGTTGGGGGCATCATGTTAGAGACCATAAATCTGACAAGACCAATAAAGAAGTCAGGGGCATCCCTCTAAGGACCAAAAATCGCATTCACACGTTCAAATCATTTCGTATGTAGGATAAAATACATACATCTTACATACATTTAAGTAGTCGTACATTTAGGATAGATACACGCATTTAGGCATAAAATTAGATGCATTCATACATTTTCGCTTGTACATAACAGGTCTACGAAAGGGATCGAAGAGCCTCAGCCATTGGGGCAACAACACGACGGCCATCCTTAGTCTTAGAGGAGGCCAAACACAAAAAGGATGCTGAAACATCAATAAAAGGTAACAGTGACAAATTTTGTGAATATTTACGGATTAAAGTTTTTTCATTTTCAGGTATACCTCTCCGCCAGTAGAGCAGCAAAAGTAGCCTTTTTCAGATCTTGCCTTCGTCATTGTTGATATGCCAACATTTCTAGATTTTGCTTTACCACTAATGGTGCAGCAGTATAGACATCCTGAAGATCTCGTTTCTCCGTTGATGGTGCAACAGATTCGAACCTTTCCTAAGCAAATCAAATTTCTATTCAGGTCTTATTTCTCCGCTGACGGTGCTGCCAGACCTAATTTTTTCTCAAGTTTTATTTCTTTGTACAGTTCAAGAAAAAAGAAAAAAATTATCAAAAAAATAAAAAAAGAATTGAAAATTTTTGAAAAAAAATAGAAGAATTCAAAGAAAAGTTGAAGAAAATTGAAGAAATCAAAAAAGAAAAAAATCAAAAATCGAAAAAATCAAGAATTGAAAAAAAAATCAAAAATGAAAAAAACAAAAGGAAATTTATCAACTTCCATCGCCCGATCCAGTCCTCCGCTAATGGAATGGTCGGGTCCAAGCTCCCGTCGTCCTCAGATCCTGCTCTCCGCATGGTATAGCCGGTTCTAGGTCGTCATTATCCAATCCAGTCCTCCGCTGATGGAGTGGCCGGGTCTAAGCTCTCGTCGTCCTCAGATCCTGCTCTCCGCTAATGGTGTAGCCGGTTCTAGGTCGTCATTGTCCAATTCAGTCCTCCGCTAATGAAGTGGTCGGGTCTAAGTTCCCGTCGTCCTCAGATCCTGCTCTACGCTGATGGTGTAGCCGGTTCCAGGCCGTCATTGTCCAATATAATCCTCCGTTGATGGAGTGGCCGGGTCCAAGCTCCTGTCATTCTTAGATCCTACTTTCCGCTGATGGTGTAGCCAGTTCTAGATCATCATTATCCAATCCAGTCCTCCGCTGATGGAATGGTCGAGTCCAAGCTCCCGTCGTCCTTAGATCCTGCTCTCCGCTGATGGTGTAGCCGGTTCTAGGTCGTCATTGTCCAATCTAGTCCTCCGCTGATGGAGTGGCTAGGTTTAAGCTGCTGTTGTCCTATAATCTTGCTCTCCGCTGATGGTGTAGCCGATTCTTGGTCGTCATTATCCGATCCAGTCCCTCCACTAATAGAGTGGCTAGGTCCCAGTTGTTGCTATCCTACTTCTCCGCTGATGGTGTAGTAAGGTTCCAGTTAATGTTCTGCTTCTCCGTTGATGGCGAGTAGGGTCCAAAATGTTATTATTTGATCTTACCCCTCCGTTGATGGTGAGGTTAGATCCACTTTACTGATTTTCAAGTTCTCTTCATTAATGTTGTAGCTAAAAAGAAGAAAAAATGAAAAAAGAAAAAAGAAAAAAAATCAAAGAAAAAAAAGAAGAAAAATCAGAAGAAGTAAAAAAAAGTAAAAATGAAGAAGAAAAAAATGAAAAAATCAAAAGAAAATTTATCAACTTTCATCACTCGATCTAGTCTCTCCGCTGATGGAGTGGCTAGGTACAAGCTATCGTCGTCCTCTGATCCTGCTTTCCGCTGATGGTGTAGCCGGTTCTAGGTCACAATTATTCGATCTAGTCCCTCCGTTGATGGGGTGGTTGAATCCATGTTACCAACATTCTCCGATCTTACTTCTTCGTTGATGGAGAGTGGGGTCCAACATCTATCTTTCGACCCGATCTCTTCGTCGGTGTTGTAGCCAGGTCATTTTTACTCTCGTATTACCATGATGAAAAAAACAAAAAACAAAAAAATAACAAAAAAACAAACAAAAAAAGAAAAAAAAAGAGAAAAGATGGAAAAAGTTGTCAGTTTTTTGATCTTGCCTCTTCGTCAGAGTTGTAGCTGGATCAGACATCAAACTTTCGTCCATCGATCCTGCCTCTTCGTTAGTGTTGCAGCTGGGTCAAACTCTCTTTAGGTAGTAGCTTATTATCAATAATCTAGCAAGTTGGACTCATTTTGCTTCCCCAATAGACAACCCCTATTTTGAAGATTTTGCTTCCCAAGAGTGACAAGGTAGATCAACCAAGAAAAGAAAGAAGACCTGCATCAAAGAGAAAGAAGATCTACCGAAGAAATAAGACACGTGTCAAAAGGGAAGAAGCGCAGCCGGACAAGACAAAACGGGTTATTTTTAGTCTTTGCTCTATTGTTGTTACACAACAATGAGCAAAGAAGGGCAACTGTAATGACCCGTTTACACCCAAACCAAATAACCAACCAGTACCTAAACCCGGGTCTGATGACCTGACCTGAACCAAAACACAAACCCTAGCCAAGCTTCATCAGTGCCGCCGCCGCCAGTGTTGCCGCCGCTCATCTTTGCCACCGGCCGCCTTCTTCGATAACCCACCATGAACCAAATTAACCTGAAACCCTAAATTTATCCAAACCAAATCAACCAAAAATTAAATATCCCTAATCTGACAACTTAAACCAAACCCTCCACCCCTCTCATACTTGCACCATACCACCCGATCTGTTGAACCATGCCTTGCTACCCTCAAATCTGGCTCTCCCATCACCATATCTGCATCAACAAATTAAAGAAAAAGGGGAGTTGTTATTTTGGTTTATAAAAAACCGAAAGCAAATGTAAATCAGGGGTTTTTTCTTTTTAAAAAAATACAGTAAAAGGGTTTTTTAGATAAAAAAAATTTGTAAGAGGAAAGTTTGTTGGAATCAAAATTTTTTTAAAGGTAAATATTAGAAAAACGTTTTGATTTCTTTTTTGGGTTTTTTAATTCGAATCTGAAAAAGAGGGAAAAAAGTTCTACCTTGCTTGAGGTCAAAACATCGGTCGTCCCTCCTTTGCTGGTCGAATCTGTCGCCGTGAGGCTGAATCGCCGATGACCGACGTCACAAAGGAGAGGAGCGGCGCCGTCTGCGTTAGGGCATGGTTTGAGAGGAGAGAAAACATAAGTTAGGGTTTATTTTTTATTAAACTAGTTTCAAAAACAAAAATAATAAGAAACCTTTATTTTAAACTGCTTCCCCAAAACGACGCCGTTTGGCGAGCCCGGTCCGCGTGGTGACCCGGATCCGGGGAGGATCCGCGTGCTTGGTAATGGGTTAATTGCACAAGTAGCCCCTCATCTCTTCTCTCGCATTCACTTTTGTCCTGGGATAATTCAGCTTTCGGTCCTTCGGCTTTTCATGCGTGTTTAATATCATTTTTTTGTTTCTTTCGTGGCCTTTAATTTATGTTGTATTTTAATTTAGTCACTATGCTTTAGCCTTTAATTTCCAGCATATTATTTCTATTAGTTTACATTTATTTCCTTACATTTCACATTTGTTTCATGTTAGTCCTTTTTATGTTGTTTTAGCCATGCATATTAATATTTGTACATTTTAGCCCTTAACATCTAGTTTCATGATATATGTTGTTCCATGCATCTTAATATGATTCATGCATATACTACTATTATTATTATTACATTTCATTATTATTATTATTATTATCATCATCATCATTATTATTATTATTATCATTATTATTATTGTTATTATTATCATATTTTATTTATGTTATATTAGTATTTTATTATGTTAGTATTTATTTATATTTTTTATCGCAATGTATTTATTTGTATTTGCCATATTTTTTAAGTTTGCATAACGAATATATATTTTGTCAATGTGATGCCCTTTTATCCGAGTGTAAACGGGGCCAGTATCAGGCGTAGTGGTTGGGCATTTACTCTCGAATAACGGGGCCTTTAAAATCTACTCGCATTTATAACCAAATTTTAATTTAATCGTCACTTTAATCCGGAAAGTCTAATATTAATAAAGCGGTAATTATTGAAGTGCCAATTTTGGGTGTTGTGGGGGTGCTAATCGTTTCCCATCCGTAACCGACTCCCGAACCCATCAATTTTAAATCTCTGGTTTTTACGGTGTCTGGTCCACCTTGAGTGGCCGGTGGCAACTCCATTTTTAAATAAAACACGATTTCTTCTAAAATCCCACGGAAGACATCATTTCCAAAATAAAACCACATTTTCTTTTTTAACGAGATGGGACATCGCTACACTAAGCCACCTTGTTCATCGTGAAAGAGATGTCAGGCTTGGTATGACACACATACTGAAGAGAGTCCATTATTCTTTGATATTCGTGTGCATCAATTAATGGAACCCCAGCACTCTTGTGCAATTTGGGGCTGGTCGCCATAGGTGTAGGGACAGAACTAACATCCCTCATATTAGTTTTGAAAAGATGATGAGAAACAAAGATGTTTTGTGGTGGGGCTGGTCACCATCGGTGTAGGGACAAAACTAACATCTTTTCGAAATAAAAGTAAATAAAACGAAGATGATACACATACTGAAGAGAGTCTACTATTCTTCGAACCACATCGCCACTAGGTTCACTACAATACAGCCTCTATCCAATCTGATCTACCTAGTGGTTGCTTTATATTTTTTAAATAGGCGTGTGTGTGGAAACCCTAGGACAGGCCTTTGAGTTTGAATTTTGAATGTGCAAGGGATAAGATGCATGATCATCTTATCTAGATTTGAATCCAGGGGCTAATGTGTACAAGGTCCAACAGCTACTTTGACCGAGCATCGGACTTCAATCCTTTACAAACCGAGCTTGGCACTGTTTGGTCCATCTATGCCAACTGCTACTCGACAATTCTCTACTTCTTTTTCTGCGTTCTCTGCTTCTTTTTCTGCGTTCTCTGCCAACGCTTCTCTGCCATGTCTGCCTACCCGTGTCCTGCATCCAAACTAGCAAAATAACCCTTCACACTGGCAATGGAATAACTCCTTATGTAAATGCATGATTTTAACATCTAAATGCAACTAAATGTACTTAAAGGATAAGAAAAGGCATTGTAAAATAAGCATAAAAACAATACTTTTGAGAAGTTAACACACTCCAAAACCTAGCTCATTGCTTGTCCTCAAATAATGCAACTAAAAATAAAAAAACAGAAAAAAATAAGAAAGTACCTCAACAAAAATTGTCATGGTTCCCAACACCTGCCAGCTAGAAAATATGACCCTAGGTCTGTCCTCGGATATTCAGTGTATCAATACCAAGTAGATAAGCAAATTCAAGTGCAACAATATAGCTCTAGTTTAAGGTCGTCTAGTGTGCATGAAGTGCGGGCAATATGCATCAAATTTACTCAACTCCCTTAGTCAACTTCTACCCAAACTCAGAATTTATTGTCCTTATTTTTTATTTGTTGAGGGTGTTTTAATGTTGGCATTAAATTAGGGTTACGACATGTACTGTTTAGCGTGAGACATAAGAGGGAGCAAACCACGAATACCCACGTTAATCCAAATTAGATCACAAATCTAACTCATACCCTAAAGTTATGTTGGCTTGACAACTAAGAGGGAATAAACCACAAAGACCCTAGCATGGTTTCCTTTTTTTCTGATTTCAGTTTCAAAAGAACCTAGGTTTTCTTCGTAGACTAGATGCATACCTCATGTAAAGTGAAACTAAATTTCCTTAAACTAGAGTTCAATTGCCAAGCTACTTGGCATTGCTAACCTTCTGGCATACAAGTTTTCAAATTCTAGTTTCTTCACCGGACAGATAATCAAGATCAAATCTGACTAAACTAGCATATTATTAACAAAATTTCCAATCTTAACCAAGGCAACAAATTTTTTTAGTGGTTTGGTAAGCAAATTTTAATCCTACATGGCAACTATTCTATATGGAAAACTGAAATTTAAACATGAATGCAAGGCATACTAATGTGAGGATGCACACCCCAAACCAAATGTGTCCATTGTCCTCAATGCATGAAAACAACACATATATACAAATGAAAATAGTAAAATGAATGAACATGTGAATGCAATAAAATGAAAATGCAAAGGATTTTTCAGTGGAAGCGGAATCCCCTTCAGAGGTTTCTTAGCGTGTGAAGCGAGTCTTTCTCTTGACCAAGCTCCACAGTCAGGAGCCATGCGTTCCCTTCCTTTCATGTTGGGGTTAGATGCGGCAGTGGAAGCTCCAATGTCACGTTGAACTTCCGTGACTGTCTCCGAGGTGGCAGGAGTGTCAGTGGCAACGGATGAGGCAGGTGCGACGGGTGAGGCAGCAATTTTGGCTTGGTTTTGGATTCCTTCTTCTTCAGATTCTAGTGGCGTATTTGTTCTGGCATATTCAACTTGTACTGGGGAGACATGAACGATGGCATCAGATTGGGTCAGAGTGTGGACAGAGTAGGTGTAATACCCCAAAATTTACTAAGTTAATTAAGGGTCATTTAGTACTAAGATAATAGCTTAAAAGCTAACTTAGTGGCTAAAATGACAATAATGTGAAAGTTGAGATTTCTTTAATTATGGGTTTTGGAAAGGAAATTTCTAAGGTTTAAAGCTCTCGTGTGATTGATAGTGAATTGAATAAGGTATTCTTAAAGTTTGGTTGAATTACAAGGAAAATTGGAATGGGAATTGAAGTTTAAAAAGGTAGTGACCAAAATATAAATTTTGAATTTTTTTGGCGAAAGTATAAACATTGGAAAAGTTTGGGGGACTAAAGTTTTAATTTCCCAAAAGTTAAGGGTTTTTATTTCATAAATAAACAGATCACCTAAGGGTGTGAATCGAATGTGAAACCGGAATTATTGGTTCGATCTGATACTTCGATTATTGGGAAAATTGATGTTAAAGTGTAAGTAGAATTCTGATACCCGGACCGAACTGAAAAATTTTAATAATTTTTCCATATGATAGAGAAAGATTATAAAAGTCATTTAAAGGGCTCGTTAAACACTCCGTCGGTGAAGAGTTGTAATTTCCCAAAAGTTAAGGGTTTTTAAAGGGCTTGTTTAGGTCTAAAAGATGAAGAGTGTTTTCATCTTTTGGTTTCATGGAAAGAATTGAAAGAGGGGTTGAAGAACTCGAATGCATTGGAGAGAGAGAGAGAGAATTGTGAAGTCTTAGAAAAAAGGAGTAGTGATAGAGAAGAAAACGTAACGTATATATAGAGATTTGAGAAATGTTGTGAATAACTGATGAAAACACTTGTTCACTTTCTTTTTAACACTTGTCAACACCATGCATGCATCAGCTCATTATTTATGAAATTTGGTTATTTTTTAATAGCCTTACCGTAATTAGAAAATAGTATTTGTTCATATTTGTTCTTAATTTTTTAATAAGATACATAACTTGAAGAAAAAATTGCTTAAACTCAAGTCTCTTATAATAAACATCATTCTATTTTTTCACTAAAACTATTTATTAAATTCATAAAACTTATTTGTTTTAAAGTATAATTTAAATGAAACAGTTGTATGAATCGATTCAATTAAATTAGGGTCTACATATTAATTTGATTTAAATAATGCTTTAGTCTAAAACAATCATTATAAAAAAGAATAGAATAAATTCAAGTTTGAATTAAATGCCCACTAAATACTTTATATAATTATTTGTATATTCTATTATTCTAAACGGTCACTATCACCAACTTTATCTTACTCTAATTTTATAATATTATTACTCTATTTTTATAATATTATTAGTCTAAAGATAATTATAAGTTAATATTTGTTCATAAATATTTTTAATCATTTGACAATGCATATACACCTTATAGATAAAGCGATTGAACTTAAGTCTCCTAAAATAAATATTTTTTACTTTTTCACTGGAACCACTTGTTAGGTTCAACAGAAAAATATTTTCAATGTTTGCGGGAGTATATATCCACAAATGGTAATCATATTTATTCCATTTTGGACTAAACTTTTATAGAAAAATACATGTAGTTTTTAATTTCATACTCATAAGTTGAATACTTAACGTGAGAGTTTTATTATCATTATTGTAGTCATATACAATTCAACAAAATTAATTTTTATTTAGACCATTAAACCGGAGAAATAATATATATCCGTAGTTAAAACTAATATGTGTATCCATCTTATTCAATTGAATAAGATTTTTTTCAATATTGTAGCTTTAGATTAAATATAAAGATATAACTTGATTTAAAACACAATTATTTTTATAAATGCAACGTGGCAGATTGTTAAAAAATGCAACATGACAGAAAATATAAAATTCAATTCCATAAATAACTTCCAAAAAATAAAGAAAGATAATTATTTGATAAATTAATTGTAATTTTTTCTCCACAAACTGTTGTAATGCGCCCTTAATTATATACTTAAATATTAATTAAATCATAAAATAAGTTTATAAAAGAAAAAATTCTAACATCAATATATCGAATAATTATTTAATATAAAAGTAGGAAAAAATCATGCCTTTCACAATATAAATGAATCCAAGAGAGGGATTTTTGAAATCAATTCGACAACTCCAAAGATCTGTTTGCATCTAAGCAAGGCACGAAAGGCATGTGACCACCCCATTAGGCCAACACTTTTTAGGGAAACCGACGGTTAAAGTAAATATAATTCTTTGTATTATATCTAAAAGTTTATTTTAATTCTATTATTATAAAAATAAATATTTTTGTCTTTGTATATTTAAAAAGTAAATATTTTAGATTTTATACGTTTGAAAAGTCAAGATTTTAGTCTTTGTACATTTTAAAATGCTATACTTATGGTTAGTTCGCTTAGATATTTTGATTTAAATATTATTTAGGCCTTTCAATTTTGAACTTGAACAAATTAATTTCTCTAAAATAATTGTGTAAATTTTTGCATAAAATATTTAGTCACTTATGAAATCTAAATACAAATTAATTCATATTCTAACTCCAATGTTCTCTTCACTTGTAATAATATTATAATTAAAAATCAAAAAATGTTTAATCGAAAAAGTGTAGATTGAATTTTCTTAGAATTTTTAAATTTGGAGTGAGAATAAAGGTTTAACTGAAAAGCATGATACAAATTTCACTAAAACTTTTTAAAAAATCGAATCTATGAAAACTATCATAAAATTATATAATTTTTTTTTGTTTATTTCAATTAAAAAAATTATTAAATCATAGTTGGTATGTGTCATGTACTGACGGAAAGTTTTAACATCTTCATAGATTGTTCTTATTTACTCACTTTCAAAATATACATTGACTAAAGTAAGCACATTTGGCCGGTTGGCCAAGCTGCTCATCTTTGTTCCATCATATTCGCTTAGGTCATGGGTTTTAGACCCACTAGGCCCCTTCATTCCCCTAGAGTTCCGTTTCCCCTCCCCTCTAGGTATGATTAGGATTACAATTAAAATTTGTCAATAATATATATATCTATATATTGAATAAATTACTCACTTTTTTCAAGAGGGATCAATTTGCTCAATTTCAAAATCGACATAGTCTTAAGGAGTGCTTAAACCAAAACATTTAAGCCAGTAGCAGTAACTTTAAAGTCTTGGACCAAAATATTCACTTTTTCAAATGTACATGGATTAAAATGTCATTTTTTATATTAGAGGGACTAAAATAAACTTTTAGGTATAATACAAAGATTAAAATATTTATTTTTATGGTAGAATGACTAAAATGAACTTTCAATATAGTACAAAGACTTTTACCGTACTTTAACGGAAACTTACGTATGAAGTATCTTTTTGTTGGTAAGACTTAGTTTGACATTACTTTTGAAAAGTGAAATAAAACAATGACTTTAAAAAGTTGAGTTTAAGATTTTTAGTGTTTGTCATTTATGTCAAAAAGGTGATTTTGAAAAGATAAAATATATATTTTAGATATAATATTGTAAATTAAAATAAGTGGACTTAGGTGATTTTCAAATTCGTTAATATTATGATATATGAAATAAATCAAATTAAATTACAATTAAAATATATTTTTTGTAAACTTTAATTTAAAAATATAAACTATAGTCTAGATTATATAAGGACATAATAATTACAAATTCATAATAAATTTGAAAAAATAAAAATAAAGTAATTTTATTTTCAATATAAATATTATAAAATATATATTATTTTATAACTATACATGTATAAACATTAGATTAACAAACAATTGTAATTAAATAATAGACGGTAAAAATATGATTTTATTTTCAAACCAACTTTTCTACCAAAAAAATTATAAAATCTAACTTTTTGGTTTGGGTGGAAAATTACTTTTAAAAGTGATTTTAGTTTTGAGAAATCAAGTGTTTTGCATTAATTTCACTTAAAAAGTGATTCTAGGTTGCTAAAAGCAAAAAAAAAAAAAAAACTGTTTAAGCTTTAGTTGTTTTCTAAAAGTAGTGGTGTTTTTAGTCTAGTATTTTTTACGTTGGTTTTTGTTTTAATTTTTAATTTTTTTATTTTAATGTATGTTTAATCTGAAAGTGATAGTGGTTTTCTTTTATGAAAGAAGGGAATTGCCACTATGTGCTTCGTTAAAAACTTCTTTTAACCTAAATGGAGAAAAAAAGTACACATGATGTCAATTTACAAGAAATCAAAAGGAAAAAAAATCTATGCCTACTAAACCAAAAGAAAAACACTCGTCCAAACAAACAAACTAAACAAATGGTCCCAAGCCATATCGGCCTGCAACAAAGGAACTACTCCCGCAGGAGGTAACACAATGCATTCCAAATCACCATGCCTGCGAGTTTAGTCATATTATCCGACACGCGGTTGGCACTCCGTTGAACATGCTTAAATTGAACTTCCCAATTACGATACAGGAGCATACGAATATGAGCCAGTAATGTTACCCGTAAGCTTCCGCGTTGTATCTGATTTACCGCTTGAAAAATTTCCATGTTATCAAGTTCAATCAAAACACGCCTTTCTCCAACATCCCATGCACAAATGATACCTTGGTAATGTGAGGAAACTCACTCAAAAAAATCATACAGACTCAATGAAGAAGACGATAGAATGAATTAACAAATGAGAAACAATTGTGGAGATAAAACTCAGTTTCATTAATCATTGAGTGTGTTTACAACTTACTAATATAAGCCTTATATAGACTAAGCTAGGCCATAACTGTTAACTAATAAGTTAAGCCATAACTACCCTAGGTTAACAACCAGTTTGTTGCAACCGAAAAATGCCAACAGCTTTTCACTTTTCTGTTATCGTTAAAATTTCCCTTGCTTCTTCAGTTTTCCAGTTTTGAAATATCTCGAACACATAGATGATGTTGAAATTCCTCAAAATTATTGACAGAAATGGGTTTGGTGAAGATGTCAGCCACCTGTGCTGGAGCAAACACATAATTCACCTGAAGAGCATCAACCATTACTTTCTCCTGAACAAAAAACAAGTCAAGATCCACGTGTTTTATTTTTGCATGCATAACTGGGTTGGCAGCCATGGCCGCCGCACTTGTATTATCACTCTAGATAACATGCATTTCATTGAAAAAAATGCATATCCTTGAGATCTGCTTGTAGCCACAATACATTAGCTGTCACATATGCTAAACTTCGAAACTCACCCTCAACAGTCAATCTTGACACAGACCTTTGCTTACGAGAACTCCATGAAAGCAAGTGCAATATCCAGAGACAGAAGGTCTATTATCAGGATCACTGCCCCAATCTGCATCGGAGAAACAATGAAGCCCCAAACTATATGACTCAGCTGGAGTAAACCATAACCCAAATTCAAGATTACCCTTCATGTATTGAAGCATTCGTTTGACAACCATCCAATGTAGCTTAGTAGGATGTTGTATGTACTAAGCCACCTTGTTCATCGTGAAAGAGATGTCAGGCTTGGTATGACACACATACTGAAGAGAGTCCATTATTCTTCGATATTCATGTGCATCAATTAATGGAACCCCAGCATTCTTTTGCAATTTGGGGTTGGTCGCCATAGGTGTAGGGATAGAACTAACATCCCTCATATTAGTTTTGAAAATATGATGAGAAACAAATATGTTTTGTGGTGGGGCTGGTCACCATAGGTGTAGGGAGAGAACTAACATATTTTCGAAATAAAAATAAATAAAATGAAGATGATACACATACTGAAGAGAGTCCACTATTCTTCGAACCACATCATCGTTGGGTTCACTACAATGCAACCTCTCTCCAATCCGATCTCCCTAGTGGTTGCTTTATTTTCTTTAAATAGGTGTGTGTGGAAACCCTAGGATAAGCCTTTGAGTTTGAATTTTGAATGTGCAAGGGATAAGATGCATGATCATCTTATCTAGATTTGAATCCAGGGGCTAACGTGTACAAGGTCCAACGGCTACTTTGACCGAGCATCGAACTTCAATCCTTTACCAACCGAGCTTGGCATTGTTTTGTTCATCTATGCCAACTGCTACTCGGCAAATCTCTACTTCTTTTTCTGCGTTCTCTGCTTCTTTTTCTGTGTTCTCTGGCAACGTTTCTCTGCCATGTCTGCTTACTCGTGTCCTGCATCAAAACTAGCAAAATAACCTTTCACACTAGCAATGGAATAACTCATTAACTCCTTATGTAAATGCATGATTTTAACATCTAAATGTACTTAAAGGTTAAGAAAAGGCATTGTAAAATAAGCATAAAAATGGTACTTTTGAGAAGTTAACACACCCCAAAACCTAGCTCATTGCTTGTCCCCAAATAATGCAACTAAAAATAAAAAAATATAAAAAATAAAAAATTACCTCAACAAAAATTGTCATGGTTCCCAACACATGTCAACTAGAAAATATGACCCTAGGTCTGTCCTCGGATATTCAGTGTATCAATGCCAAGTAGATAAGCAAATTTTAGTGCAACAATATAGCTCTAGTCTAAGGTCGTCTAGTGTGCATGAAGTGCGGGCAATATGCATCAAATTTACTCAACTCCCTTAGTCAACTTCTACCCAAACTCAGAATTTATTGTCATTATTTTTTATTTGTTTATTTGTTGAGGGTGTTTTAATGCTGGCATTAAATTAGGGATACGTCATGTACTGTTTAGTGTGAGACATAAGAGGGAGCAAACCAATAATACCCACGTTAATCCAGATTAGATCACAAATCTAACTCATACCCTAAAGTTATGTTGGCTTGACAACTAAGAGGGAACAAACCACGAAGACCCAAGTTAATTATTTTCTCTAAGGCAGAGATGAGTGTTCTAAAATTTTTCAGCCTTTGGTAAAACATTGTTACCTTATTCTTTCTTTCTACCCTAGAATAGTTTCTTTTTTTTCTGATTTCAGTTTCAAAAGAACCTAAGTTATTTTCGTAGACTAGATACATACCTCCTATAAAGTGAAACTAAATTTCCTTAAACTAGAGTTCAATTGCCAAGCTACTTGGCATTGCTAACCTCATGGCATACAAGTTCTAAAATTCTAGTTTCTTCACTGAATAGATAATCTAGATCAAATTTGACTAAACTAGCATATTATTAACAAAATTTCCAATCTTAACCAAGACAACAAATTTTTTTAGTAGTTTGGTAAGCAAATTTTATTCCTACATGGCAACTATTCTATATGGAAAACTGAAATTTAAACATGAATCCATGGCATACTAATGTGAGGATGCACACCCCAAACCAAAGGTGTCCATTGTCCTCAATGCATGAAAACAACACATATATTCAAATAAAAATAGTAAAATGAATGAACATGTGAATGCAATAAAATGAAAATGTTAAGGATTTTTTAGTGGAAGCGGACTCCCCTTCAGAGGTTTCTTAGCGTGTGACGCGAGTCTTTCTATTGACAAAGGTCCCATAGTCAGGAGCCATGCGTTCCCTTTCTTTCATGTTGGGCTTAGATGCGACAGTGGAAGCTCCAATGTCACGGAGAACTTCCTTGACTGGCTCCAAAGTGGAAGGAGTGTCAGTGGCAGATGATGAGGCAAGTGCGGCGGGTGTGGAAACAATTTTGGCTTGGTTTTGGATTCATTCTTCTTCAGATTCTAGTGGCGTATTTGTTATGGGATATTCAACTTGTACTGGAGAGACTTGAACGATGGCATCATATTGGGTCAGAGTGTGGACAGAGTAGGTGTAATACCCCAAAATTTACTAAGTTGATTAAGGGTCATTTAGTACTAAGATAATAGATTAAAAGCTAACTTAGTGACTAAAATGACAAAAATGCAAAAGTTTGGATTTCTTTAATTATGGGTTTTGGAAAGGAAATTTCTAAGGTTTAATAGTCTCATGTGATAGATAGTGAATTGAATAAGGTATTCTTAAAGTTTGGTTGAATTAAAAGGAAAATTGGAATGGGAATTCAAGTTTAAAAAGGTAGTGACCAAAATGTAAATTTTGAAAATTTTATGGTTAAAGTATAAACTCTAGAAAAGTTTGGGGACTAAAGTTGGAATTTCCCAAAAGTTAAGGGTTTTTATTTCATAAATAAACAGATCACCTAAGGGTGTGAATAAAATGCAGAATTATTGGTTCGATATGATACTTCGATTATTGGGAAAATTGCTGTTAAAGTGTAAGTAGAATTCTAATACCCGGACCGAACTGGAAAATTTTGAAATTTTTCCATATGATAGAGAAAGGTTATAAAATTCATTTCCATGTGTTGGAAATATTTTTAGTTCGATTCAAGATGAATCCTACAGTTTATTTCTGAGTAAAGGATTATTTATCGGTATATTGGATCGAATGAAAATTTTGGAGACTGATCCAAAAACTATGGAAAAGTCATAAAATATTATTTTAAGAATATTTTATTATGTTTGGTTGAATTTTAACTAGATTTAGTTAGATTGTAATGGAATGACAATTTGGAAACAAACTAGTAAATAAAGACTAGTTGGAGGGCAAATCGGTCATTTATATGGGCAATTTTGGAAAGAGAAAATGGAAGATTAAATCTTGGCCTTTGATTGATGATAAAAACTAAATCTAGTATAATTATTTGATGATTGATTGGCTGGTTGATAATTGTGGTGCTTTATATGCTTGTTCGAATTGTTTGGCATGTTCGATAGAAATTATACTACATAGACTAATAATTGGTAATATTCGAATAAAGGTTAATTACCCCGTTGGTACATGAACTATATTGAATTCTCAGTTTCATAAATAATGTTTTAAAATTCTCAATTTCATACATATGGTATTTTGTCGTTATTGAGTTTACCCACTTCCGTTATAGAAGTTGACGTTGTCATGTATGGATAAATACAAAATTGACACTGCATTTTTTCATAAATAAAAAAAATCTTTTACTTAAAGGCATAATAGCATAATTAATACTCTTTTATTATTTTTAAATTTCAAACCTAAAAGTTTAGAAATTTAATATTTATTTTAAAATTTTATCTAATGTTATTTTTTTATTTAGACCAATACATTGTTGACACGTGGCATAATATTGAAAATATTTTTCTTTATTTTTTCATTTTCTTAAATCACGTCTCAATCCACACAGAATTTGACATGACATTTTTGAGAGAAAATTTCTTTTCAGTTACTTTAGGAATAATAGTTGTATTAGTCCTCCATGTTCCATTAATTTTTCAAATTCATCCTAAAATTTTTATTGAAAAAATAAATAAATATTTTAAAAATATTGACCAATCCATAATTAACACGTGGTATAATATAACAATAATTAATAAAGAAGCAAAAAAAATCGTGCTATATTTCCTTCTTCAGGTTGCTAAGTTTTCAGAAAATGCAAAAAAATGTAAAATCAATTAAATTCAAAAAAGTTCAATAAATCCAAAAAAAAATGTAACAATCAATTAAAGTAATTAAAATAAAATAATCACCAGAAAATTAGAAAAAGGAAAAAAATGATCAATTAAAGCATTAAAATGTACAAGTTGGGTTCCTTGTTTTCAATGATGTTGGTGGTGGCACTAGATCTGGTCTTGGTTCGCTTCTCTTGGAGCGTCTTTCTGTCAATTATGATGAAAAACTTAAATTGGACAAACCAATAAGAATCTATTCTTCCTACTGCCTATCCCATACTTTTCTTCCAATCCATGAGAACCTTTTCTACATTGGGTTTTTACTAATTTCTCAGGAAACAAACACTCCCCAGAAAATTGGGTTTTGTGGATGCCGATTCCAAGGTTGTCGACTCCTTTGAGAAGGCATGGGAATAGTGTTTCGTTCCAAGCAAAACTAACCAAAGATTCGAGAATAGAGAACAAATACGAGATGGCTGGTACATTTCGTGGTTAGAGACAAGGTCGGACGATTATGGTTCTGACACTTTGAGCAGCTGTGACTTATGAGGAAGGGGGCGTGAGTGAGGATGAGAGGAACAAAAAATTTAGGGTTTTATAAAGGGAAAGTGAAATTGTTTTAATAAAATATAATTTTGTTTGCCATGTTTCATTTTAATGGATACTAATATATATTTAATCTATTTTATAAAATTTAAAAATAAATATTTAATTTCTGAATTTTTACGGTTGAAATTTAAAAATAATAAAACATTGAGGACTAATTCTGTTATTATGCCTTTAAGTAAAAGTTTTTTTTTATTTCTAAAAAATGCCACGTGTCAATTTTGTATTATCTATACATGCCACATCAGCTTCCGTAACGGAAGTGGATAAACCTATTAACGGTGAAATACCATATGTATGAAACTAAGAGTTTTAAAACATTATATGTATGAAACTGAGATTCAGTATAGTTCATGTACCAACGGCGTAATTAACTTTTCGAATAATTGATCATAAGGTTAGGAATTGATATTAAATGATTATAAAGCCGGTAATTAATATTAATTGAGCGAATGCGTTAGTAAACGGACCCTAATAACTTTTTATAAGCTTTAGGGACTAAATAAAGTGTTATAATATCGTAATTCAAGGAAATGGTGTGAACCCATGTATAGGTTATCGGTACGAGCTTTGGTTGTACCGATACGCGTTTGAGTGCCCTATTGGTACTAATACTTGTGGAAATTTAAGATTTTTATTAAGCAATATCTGTATCGGTACGCGTGTGAGTACTGGTACCTGGGGTACTATGTATCAATACTCGTGTTCCAGTACCGGTACCCACCGAACGTAATAATTTATAATCCAAGTAAAATATGGAAATTACGTGGGATGTTAATGAGATAATACATGTTAATAAAGATAATAAATAAGGATGATTAATTTACACTTTCATAATGTATTAACAAGTTGGTAAGCTAAAATGATGACTTGATAATCGATAGAAACCATAGAGATTGGTAATTATGTAAATGTTGTGTGATGTGTGGTGAACGTGTCCATGTTGTGTGCTGCTTGGACACTTGATTGGTTGAGTCACCTTGTTTGATGGGATCCAAATACCTAAAAAAGAAAGTGTTCCAACACCATGGTTATAGATGCTGAATGTACGTTCCTGAAGTTGTGTGGCACCACGAGAGATTCCTACCATGGGTGTATGTTCCCGAAGCTGTGTGGCATAGGGTCTTACCTAAGGAGTGTACGTTCCCGAAGCTATGTGGCATGGGCCTCCCATAGAGTGTATGTTCCCGTAGCTGTGTGGCACCGGGCCTCACTCAAAGTTTGTGGGTTTGATGTTGTATGCTTTAGTTCGGATGATCTGGTTTGATCTTGAGTATGGTTGGGCCTTGAGGTCCATGTATGATGATTGCTATGTTGAGAGTATGTGTTTAGGCGACTAGTAATAGCGTCATGTGTTTATTTATCTATCCTTATTGCTCGTACTAGCTTGCATGCTTATTTTATGATTAACATGAAGTATAGTACAATAAATGTGTACCACTAAGCTTTGTAAGCTCAACGCTCAGAATCGTTGCTTCCGTACGTAGATTGATCGTCAAATCGTGGGTTCGATGAGTACTATTAGTATAGGATTCCAGCATGTGGTGATCTCTAGAGTACGATAATTGTGTTTAGTGGGCTATGTATTTATAGGACCTAACGTGGTTGTGTCTGTTGTTCTTACTTTTGAAATTGTATTAATCAAGTCAAATGTTTAAATTAAAGTAGAGCTCATTTGTAATAATTTAAATTGTTTATATATGTTTTTAACTTTTGGATCTAAATATTTTGGAAATACCTTATTTAAGCTAAATCGAGTTTGATAAATTTTATGGTTTTTGGTTTGGTGTGACATTTGGTTCAAGTTGTTACAATAGTGGTATTAGAGCTTTGGTTTAGCTGGTTCTAAGAAATCCTGGGGTGGTATAAGTGTTTTAGTAAGGTGTCTAGTGAATACAAGCCTTTAAATTAAGTTCGTATTCATTGAGACTGGAATCCTGATGGTGCATCCAATGTTGCAATACTAAGATTGGGTTCCCTCAAGGTCTCCAATGTGCATCCAATGTTGCAATACTAAGATTCTAGGGGTTAGGTTGCCCTGAATTGTTGAGATGGGAGTTAGTTGAATGATGTTAGAGTCGAGGGTGTGTCCCCCTCCCATCGCCTGGATGGTGTATTCGTTGAGTGTTGTAGACGCCCGAAGCCTACGGATACGTTATGAGAGTTTGTGGCAAAGAATATTTAATCATTATGCGTGAATAACGTTTGTGGCGCGGGTGTGGATAACCCGCTTCCGAAATCGACCAGTGGATGGACGTTGGTTGGAGGACCCTTTGTTTGCTTAAAGGTAGTCATGATAATACTTGGGAAGTATCATCGTTCTTTTTAGAGGCATTTCTCAGAGATAGTAGACTCAGGATCTAATAGTTCGTTAGAGTGTGACCGAAGTTAGTCGTTCTATCAAGTTTGGTGGAGCTACCTTTTGGAGAGTTCTTGCATCTCAAAAATTAATTTGGTTAATCAAGTGCGACGCTAGCCGGTAATGTCAAGAGTTGTACTCGAGGCTTGGAGACCTTGAGGGAACCCAACCTTTGATAATGAGAATGTTGAACTGTCTCCCTTCTACCATGGTTTTCGTAGTGGTCATTTTGAGAATGACACAATAGGGTTTTGAGATATGTTTGACCGTGTGGTAGATGCCAATGCGTGTAGTTCAGCGCTCGAGAGCCTTCAGATTGTCAGAGTGTTTATTTGAGCTTCCTGTCAAGAACGTGAGTAGATGTTGAGGTAAGACCGAGTGGGACATTGGTTCCCATCGCCATTGTCAGAGGGCACCAACCTAATTGAGAGAGTCAGAGATTCAGTTGTGAATGTGCAACTCGAAGGAGGTTTTTTTGCCTAAGTGTTTATCTCAAGGGAGAAACGGGCTTGTTTGCTATTAAGATGTTGGTTCGTTGAGGTGGTGCATAAACCGTTGATAGCTTGTTAAGTGGAAGTGAAGGACCGTTACGCGTCTCCTAAGATGGATGACTCGTTTAATCGATTGCGAAGTACTTATGTATTTTTCTAGGATTGATTCAAGAATAAGATGGTTGGGGTTAAAGCGTTAAGGGCTTGTTGTTTTGTAATGAATTTTGGGATGAAGATTTATCTCTTTAAGTGTGTCATGGTAACAGTTGATGTCCGCAGTGATGTTTGAGGCAATATATATAAAGTAAAAAAGTTAATTGAAATACATTAAAAGAAACATAAATATATATTAGATAACTTGAAAATAATGGTAAAAAATTAACTTACATATAATTCAAATTAAAAGAGATAATAAAAATATAAATGTATTAAAAGGCAAGTTAAATAATAATAATATTTACTAAGATTTATATCTATTAACTAAACTTAATATAGTATATTATATCTACATATACTATATGCATATATATACATAAATATGAAAAAAAGAAATAAACGTAAGATAAAACCATAGACAAACAAACAAGAAAATAAATACAATGGATAACTAAATAAATGTAAATATTAAGCTAAAATTATTATTAAAATAGGAAGCAAATTAAAAGTATAAATAATAAACACAAAATTTAAATGTAGTCAACTAACAAGGGATGAAAATAAATAAATACAGAATTAAATAGCATAAATTAAAAATACAAGAAATTAAATATATAAAATTATGGACTGATTTGCATTAAAATAAAAATATTAGAGGGTCAAAGCACAATGTAGACTAAAGATGCTAAAATCCGTAGATCTACCCCTTAGATTCGGGTCAACACTAGGGATGACAATTTAATATGAATTCTATCTGAAAAAGTCCGATCCAAAAAAATCTGATCCAAATGCAATCAAAAAATTTGAATCGAATTAAAAAACAGTTCTGAGACTTTAGACAATCTAATTCAAGCCTGATCCATTGCCATCACTAGCCCCAAAACTATTTTTAGCCCCAAAAACACTTTCTAAAAGCAAGGCTAAACGGGCCTAAATTTTTTGTTAATATTTTATTTCTTAAACCAATAAGCCTAATATTTTATAAATATATATTTTTTTTCAAAAAAACATATATTTTAAATGCATTGTAAGAATTATTATATTACTTTTCAGGCTTAATTTAAATATATAAATAATATTTTAAAAGCTAGAATTACATAACTATTTCAAAATCATATATATGGTGTGATATTTTGATACACAAGTTATGTAAAAAAATTACACAACCCTTCTATAAAATTTAAAACATAAATCCCAAAACCCTAGCACCCTAAACCTTAAACCCTAAACCTTTAACTCTAAATTCTAACCATAAACCTTAAAATCTACACACTACACAATAAACCCCTAAACCCTAACATAAAATCCTAAACCCTAAAATTGAAAGGCTTGTGTATCAAACTATTTTCATATATATATATATTATGTTATATATTTAAAAGAAATTTCAACAAATAAATAATTGTATAAATATTATAAAAAATACATTGGTTCTTATAGTTCAAAGTAATTTCATTAAACTACAAACCGTGACAATCAATATATATATATTACAAAAATACATTAGTACTTCCTATTTAAAAGAATTTCATTAAACTACAGTCTATAACATTAAAAAAGAACATTAATAGATGCAATTTAAATTGAATTTATTAAACAAACTATAGTACCTAATAACAATATTACAAAAATATAGCAGTGTTTGCAATTTAGAGTGGATTATTAAACTAGAAAGTATGACATCCATCATTAATTCAAAAACTAGATTTAATTCACCATTATCGTTACTCTTTGCATTATGTATACTTGCATATTTTTCGAATAAAATTGTATATCGCCATTATACATCCAAAGATCATCATTTGCTTTTAAGATTATATCTAGATATGTCAGCATTCTCTAGAGTATGTGGTTAAAATTCTCAAATTGACTTCCTCTCCTTCTTCTAGGTTGTGGGTTTAAAACTCAATATGAACAAAAATTTCCTCCCCTAAGTAGAAATTATTAAAAAAGTAAATTATATCGCCATTATACATGCACACATGCTTTATTTAAAACATCAACAACAACAAAAATGAAAACGACAGCGACAACGACAACAACTATATGATGTAAAGGCAGAATCTCAACATAATTGAGTAGGAACTTTGGGTTGAGAAGAGAGAAGCCATGGAAAGAAGTTTTCAAGGTTGTGAAGGTCAGTTCGACGGTGGTTATTAGTAAAGTCCAATAGAGAAGACCAGGTGAAATCTGGGTAAACCCTGCTTGAGCCGACCAGCAGATATTCCGGTGGTTTCACCACCGTGTCTTCTTTGGGGCTCACAAAACAAACCAATGATCTCCTTCCCTTCTCCTCGTTCACCATTGCCCTATGTATGCAGCTTTTGTATATCCCATTAGAAAACGCCTACAACAATAGCGTAAACACCATTCGGAATTCAAATATCTAATAATAAATTATAGAATCAAATAAAAACAATAACGTACCATGAATGTGTCACCAATATTAATGGTGAACGCATCCTGTCGAGGCGGAACCACCAACCATTTGTCATAGGCCAATATTTCGAGCCCTCCGACCTGGTCTTGGTGAATTATCGTGATGGAATTAGGGTCACAATGAGGGCCGGTACCGAAGGTTACACCGGGATTCTTGCATGGGGGATAGTAATTGCACCTCATTATAGAATTACCATCTTCGAAATATTTGCGATAGTAAGAACGTTCCACTCCTAAACTCAGTGCCAAAAGCTCCATGATGATTAGAGACAATTCGCTCATCTTTTCATAATACTTTTGGTAAACCCGCCTCCAAAAATCAAAACATAACATTCTTGTTAGTTAATAAAACACTTATTGTTTCATTATCATATACATTTATAAACCAGCGTTCTCAAATTCTTGTCCCAAAGTAGACGTAAAATAATCCACCACAGCAGAGTCAGAGTTCATTCCTCGGTACCTGAAGCTAAATGTTTCCTTCCAAGGCAAACTGGACGAGAATCGTTCAGCATGAGCAGAAGAAAACCCTGTGTAACCACCCGGCTTTTGTCGAAAACCGAGCTTCTTGTTAAAGGGCAACTCGAAGACCGCATCGATTTCAACATACGCAGCTTGAATGAGATCTGCATCGACACCGTGGTTGGTGACTTGGAAGAAGCCATGGTTGGTGCAAGCAGTCCTCACGAGCTCGATTGCCTTGGCAGTGGCGTTCTCGTCTCCTTTGATGAACCCTTCCAAGTCTATGAAGGGCTCGTTAAACACTCCGTCGGTGCCGACCAGGTCATCCTTGGGCCACATGAATTGTGTGGGTATGTTGGCTTGCCTTTGAAGCTTGTTTAGGTCTAAAAGATGAAGAGTGTTTTCATCTTTTGGTTGAAGAACTCGAATGCATTGGAGAGAGAGAGAGAGAGAATTGTGAAGTCTCAGAAAAAAGGAGTAGTGATAGAGAAGAAGACGTAACGTATATATAGAGATTTGAGAAATGTTGTGAATAACTGATGAAAACACTTGTTCACTTTCTTTTTAACACTTGTCAACACCATGCATGCATCAGCTCATTATTTATGAAATTTGGTTATTTTTTAATAGTCTTATCGTAATTATAAAATAATATTTGTTCATATTTTTTCTTAATTTTTTAATAAGATACATAACTTGCAGAAAAAGTTGTTTAAACTCAAGTCTCCTGTAATAAACATCATTATCTTTTTTTCACTAAAATTATTTATTAAATTCATAAAACTTATTTGTTTTGAAGTATAATTTAAATGAAACAGTTGTATGAATCGATTCAATTAAATTAGGGTCTACATATTAATTTGATTTAAATAATGCTTTAGTCTAAAACAATCATTATAAAAAAGAATAGAATAAATTCAAGTTTGAATTAAATGCCCACTAAATACTTTATATAATTATTTGTATATTCTATATATAAAATTCTATTATTGTTTCTATTATTCTAAACGGTCACTATCACCAACTTTATCTTACTCTAATTTTATAATATTATTACTCTATTTTTATAATATTATTAGTCTAAAAATAATTATAAGGTAATATTTGTTCATAAATATTTTTAATCTTTTGACAATGCATACACACCTTATAGATAAAGCGATTGAATTCAAGTCTCCTAAAATAAACATTTTTTACCTTTTCACTGGAACCACTTGTTAGGTTAAACAAAAAAAATATTTTCAATGTTTGCGGGAGTATATATCCACAAATGGTAATCATATTTATTCCATTTTGGACTAAACTTTTATAGAAAAATACATGTAGTTTTTAATTTCATACTCATAAGTTGAATACTTAACGTGAGAATTTTATTATCATTATTGTAGTCCTATACAATTCAACAAAATTAATCTTTATTTAGACCATTAAACCGGAGAAATAATATATATTCGTAGTTCAAACTAATATGTGTGTATCAGACTAAAATGAACTTTCAATATAGTACAAAGACTTTTACCGTACTTTAATGGAAACTTACGTATAAAGTATCTTTTTGTTGGTAAGACTTAGTTTGACATTACTTTTGAAAAGTGAAATAAAAAAATGACTTTAAAAAGTTGAGTTTAAGATTTTTAGTGTTTGTCATTGAGGTCAAAAATGTGATTTTGAAAAGATAAAATATATATTTTAGACATAATATTGTAAATTAAAATAAGTGAACTTGGCAGATTTTTAAATTCGTTAATATTATGATATATGAAATAAATTAAATTACAATTAAAATATATTTTTTGTAAAATTTAATTTAAAAATATAAACTATAGCCTAGATTATATAAGGACATAACAATTACAAATTCATAATAAATTTGAAAAATACAAATAAAATAATTTTATTTTCAATATAAATATTATAAAATATATTTTATTTTATAACTATACATGTATAAACATTAGATTAACAAACAATTATAATTAAATAATAGACGGTAAAAATATGACTTTATTTTCAAACTAATTTTTCTACCAAAAAAATTATAAAATCTAACTTTTTTGGTTTGGGTGGGAAATCACTTTTAAAAGTGATTTTAGTTCTGAAAAATCAAGTGTTTTGCATTAATTTCACTTAAAAAAGTAATTCTAGGTTGCTAAAAGCAAAAAAAAAAAGAAGACTATTTAAGCTTTATTTGTTTTCTAAAAGTAGTGGTGTTTTTAGTCTAGTATTTTTTACGTTGGTTTTTGTTTTAATTTTTAATTTTTTTTTATTTTAATGTATGTTTAATCTGAAAGTGATAGTGGTTTTCTTTTATGAAAGAAGGGGATTGCCACCATGTGCTTCGTTAAAAGCTTTTTTTTTTAACTTAAATGGAGAAAAAAGTACACACGATGCCAATTTACAAAAAATCCAAAGGAAAAAAATCTATGCCTACTAAACCAAAAGAAAAACACTCGTCCAAACAAACAAACTAAACAAATGGTCCCAAGCCATATCGGCCTGCAACAAAGGAACTACTCCCGCATGAGGTAACACAATGCATTCCAAATCACCATGCCTGCGAGTTTAGTCATATTATGCGACACGCGGTTGGCACTCCGTTGAACATGCTTAAATTGAACTTCCCAATTTCGATCCAGGAGCATACGAATATGAGCCAGTAATGTTACCCGTAAGCTTCCGCATTGTATCTTATTTACCGCTTGAAAAACTTCCATGTTATCAAGTTCAATCAAAACACGCCTTTCTCCAACATCCCATGCACAAATGATACCTTGGTAATATGAGAAAACCCACTCAAGAAATCATACAGATTCAATGAAGAAGACGATAGAATGAATTAACAAATGAGAAACAATTGTGGAGATAAAACTCAGTTTCATTAATCATTGAGTGTGTTTACAACTTGCTAATATAAGCCTTATATAGACTAAGCTAGGCCATAACTGTTAACTAATAAGTTAAGCCATAACTACCCTAGGTTAACAACTAGATTGTTGCAACCAAAAAATGCCAACAACTTTTCACTTTTCTGTTATCGTTAAAATTTCCCTTGCTTCTTCAGTTTTCCAGTTTTGAAATATCTCGAACACATAGATGATGTCGAAATTCCTCAAAATTATTGACAGAAATGGGTTTGGTGAAAATGTCAGCCACATGTGCTGGAGCAAGCACATAATTCACCTGAAGAGCATCAACCATTACTTTCTCCTGAACAAAAAACAAGTCAAGATCCACGTGTTTTATTTTTGCATGCATAATTGGGTTGGCAGCCATGGCCGCCGCACTTGTATTATCACTCTAGATAACATGCATTTCTTTGAAAAAAATGCATATCCTTGAGAACTGCTTGTAGCCACAATACATTAGCTGTCACATATGCTAAACTTCGAAACTCACCCTCAACAGTCAATCTTGACACAGACCTTTGCTTACGAGAACTCCATGAAAGCAAGTGCAATATCCAGAGATAGAAGGTCTATCATCAGGATCACTGCCCCAATATGCATCGGAGAAGCAATAAAGCCCCAAACTATATGACTCATATGGACTAAACCATAACCCAAATTCAAGAGCACCCTTCATGTATTGAAGGATTCGTTCGACAACCATCCAATGTAGCTTAGTAGGATGTTGTATGTACTAAGCCACGTTGTTCATCGTGAAAGATATGTCAGGCTTGGTATGACACACATACTGAAGAGAGTCCACTATTCTTCGATATTCATGTGTATCAATTAATGGAACCCCAACATTCTTGTGCAATTTGGGGCTGGTCGCCATAGGTGTAGGGACAGAACTAACATCCTTCATATTAGTTTTGAAAAGATGATGAGAAACAAAGATGTTTTGTGGTGGGGCTGGTCACCATAGATGTAGGGACATAACTAACATCTTTTCGAAATAAAAATAAATAAAACGAAGATGATACACATACTGAAGAGAGTCCACTATTCTTCGAACCACATCGCCGCTGGGTTCACTACAATGCAACCTCTCTCCAATACGATCTCTCTAGTGGTTGCTTTATCTTCTTTAAATAGGTGTGTGTAGAAACCCTAGGATAAGCCTTTGAGTTTGAATTTTGAATGTGCAAGGGATAAGATGCATGATCATGTTATCTAGATTTGAATACAGGGGCTAACGTGTACATGGTCCAATGGCTACTTTGACCGAGCATCAGACTTCAATCCTTTACCAACCGAGCTTGGCATTGTTTGGTCCATCTATGCCAACTGCTACTCGACAATTCTCTACTCCTTTTTATGCGTTCTCTGCTTCTTTTTCTGCGTTCTCTGCCAACGCTTCTCTGCCATGTTTGCTTACCCGTGTCCTGCATCAAAACTGGCAAAATAACCCTTCACACTGGCAATGGAATAACTCCTTAACTCCGTATGTAAATGCATGATTTTAACATCTAAATGCAACTAAATGTACTTAAAGGGTACGAAAAGGCATTGTAAAATAAGCATAAAAATAGTACTTTTGAGAAGTTAACACACCCCAAAACCTAGCTCATTGCTTGTTCTCAAATAATGCAACTAAAAATAAAAAACAGAAAAAATAAGAAAGTACCTCAACAAAAATTGTCATGGTTCCCAACAGCTGCCAGCTAGAAAATATGACCCTAGGACTGTCCTCGGATATTCAGTGTATCAATGCCAAGTTGATAAGCAAATTCGAGTGCAACAATATAGCTCTAGTCTAAGGTCGTCTAGTGTGCATGAAGTGCGGGCAATATGCATCAAATTTACGCAACTCCCTTAGTCAACTTCTACCCAAACTCAAAATTTATTGTCATTATTTTTTATTTGTTTATTTGTTGAGGGTGTTTTAATGTTGGCATTAAATTAGGGTTGCGTCATGTACTGTTTAGCGTGAGACATAAGAGGGAGCAAACCACGAATACCCACGTTAATCCAGATTAGATCACAAATCTAACTCATACCCTAAAGTTATGTTGGCTTGACAACTAAGAGGGAACAAACCACGAAGACCCAAGTTAATTATTTTCTCTACGGTAGATGAGTGTTCTAAAATTTTTCAGCCTTTGGTAAAACATTGTTGCCTTATTCTTTCTTTCTACCCTAGCATGGTTTCCTTTTTTTCTAATTTCAGTTTCAAAAGAACCTAAGTTTTTTTCGTAGACTAGATACATACCTCCTATAAAGTGAAACTAAATTTCCTTAAACTAGAGTTCAATTGCCAAGCTACTTGGCATTGCTAACCTCCTGGCATACAAGTTCTAAAATTCTAGTTTCTTCACCGAACATATAATCTAGATGAAATTTGACTAAACTAGCATATTATTAACAAAATTTCCAATCTTAACCAAGCTACAAATTTTTTTAGTGGTTTGGTAAGCAAATTTTAATCCTACATGGAAACTATTCTATATGGAAAACTGAAATTTAAACATGAATGCATGGCATACTAATGTGAGGATGCACACCCCAAACCAAAGGTGTCCATTGTCCTCAATGCATAAAAACAACATATATATACAAATGAAAATAGTAAAATGAATGAACATGTGAATGCAATAAAATGAAAATGCAAAGGATTTTTCAGTGGAAGCGGACTCCCATTTAGAGGTTTCTTAGCGTGTGACGCGAGTCTTTCTCTTGACAAAGCTCCCACAGTCAGGAGCCATGCGTTCCCTTCATTTCATGTTGGGCTTAGATGCAGTAGTGGAAGCTCCAATGTCACGGAGAACTTCCTTGAATGGCTCCGAGGTGGAAGGAGTGTTAGTGGCAGCGGATGAGGTAGGAGCGGCGGGTGTGGCAGCAATTTTGGCTTGGTTTTGGATTCCTTCTTCTTTAGATTCTAGTGGCGTATTTGTTCTGGGATATTCAACTTGTACTGGAAAGACTTGAACGATGACATCAGATTGGATCAGAGTGTGGACAGAGTAGGTGTAATACCCCAAAATTTACTAAGTTGATTAAGGGTCATTTAGTACTAAGATAATAGCTTAAAAGCTAACTTAGTGACTAAAATGACAAAAATGCAAAAGTTGGGATTTCTTTAATTATGGGTTTTGGAAAGCAAATTTCTAAGGTTTAAAGGTCTCATGTGATATATAGTGAATTGAATAAGGTATTCTTAAAGTTTGTTTGAATTACAAGGAAAATTGGAATGGGAATTGAAGTTTAAAAAGGTAGTGACCAAAATGTAAATTTTGAAAATTTTATAGCTGCAGTATAAACTTTGGAAAAGTTTGGGGACTAAAGTTGTAATTTCCAAAAAGTTAAGGGTTTTCATTTCATAAATAAACATATGACCTAAGGGTGTGAATCGAATGCAGAATTATTGGTTCGATCTGATACTTCGATTATTGGGAAAATTGCAGTTAAAGTGTAAGTAGAATTTGGATACCCGGACCAAACTGGAAATTTTGAAATTTTTCCATATAATAGAGAAAGGTTATAAAATTTATTTCCAGGTGTTGGAAATATTTTTAGTTCGATTCAAGATGAATCCTACAGATTATTTCTGAGTAAAGGATTATTTATCGGTATATTGGATCGAATGGAAATTTTGGAGACTGATCCAAAAGCTATGGAAAAGTAATAAAATATTATTTGAAGAATATTTTATTATGTTTGGTTGAATTTTAACTAGATTTAGTTAGATTGTAATGGAATGCCAATTTGGAAACAAACTAGTAAATAAAGACTAGTTGGAGGGCATTGGTCATTTGGACCCAATGGCAATTTTGAAATATTTAAAAAGTTATAAGGGCAATTTTGGAAAGATAAAATGGAAGATTAAATCTTGGCCCTTGATTGATGATAAAATCAATCTCAACCATTGGATAAAAGGGGCAAAATTGTAATTTCGCTATTAAATGAATTTAATATTCATTTAATAGATATATGTGTAAAATAACAGTGAAAAGATGAAAACAACAAACGTGAGGGCTAGGGAAAGAAAGCGAAAATTTTCCCAAGCTCGATTCAAGCCCCGAAACTCTATTTTTAAGTAATCTCTTCAACTACAAAGTTGTTCTACTCTTCAAGCTCTATCTTTTGATATCAATAATTCATGGAATCCATACTTGATTGATGAGAATTTACATGAGAAAGAAATTAGGGTTTATGGATCAAATTGGGGCTTTTGACATGTTATGATTCCATGATTGAATTCAAGTTGAAATCGAGCTAGTATGATGTTAAAATCATGATATTGAGTTGGGATTTAAGTTTTACATGTTTTGATTATTATGAAGATGATTAGGGTTTATGGATTCAAGTTTAATTTAGGGTTTGTGATGTTGAATAATGATCTAGTAAGCTTGAATTGTTGTTTGGAAGCAAAACTCTAAGTTTAATTGTGTAGGGACCATTTCGGAAACTTGAAAAGTTGAAGGACCAAATCTGAATTTTTAGAATTTGGAGTGTATTTGAGTTATTAATGATGTTAGAGATAATAAAATGAAGTTAGAATGCCAAATTGATGTTGAATTGAATTAGTGACCATTTTGACAATTTGTCAAAGTTAAGTGACCAAATCAAAATTGAAGTTTTGTATGGGGGTTAATCTGATTTTTAGTTGTAATGATGGAATTAAGGTAGTAATGTTGAATTGAGGACTAAATTGCAAAGTTAAGAAGCAAGAATCCTTAACTTTGCATTATAGTGACTATTTCGGTAAATAAGGAAAATTAGGGAGAATTATTTGGTGAAGAATGTGATGAGTTGGTGGTTTAAAGCTAGTGATTGGACTAAATTGAAAAGTAGAGAAGTAAGGAGAAGTTAGTATAAAAGTTGAAGCTGTTTATGGAAGTTGTGTAGAAAAACTGGTTTATGGCAGTAACTTTGAAGATTCACCATAAATTCTAAAAAAATGGTTCGAAGGTGAATTTTATACCGATGTAAAGATTTGTTCGTTTAGTTTCGTGTCCAACAAACAGAAACTGATTTTGAGTTCTGAGTAAAAAGATATGAATTTTTAAGTGGTGAAAGGTCAGAAAACAGTATAACAGGCTGTTCCGAAATTCAATACTGGAAATTGACTTTGAAAGCCATAAATCGTACAAATTGAATTTGGGCTATTGTTTTATATGGTTGAAAAGCTTATTGAATCTAGTTTCTTTCAGAACAAACGGAATCGAATTCCGAGTTGTATATTATTTTATAGAAATATTTCTTGGGAGGTACTGCAAACTACCAGAAAATAAGAATTGATACACTTTGTATCTAAGGTTGATTAGTAAGCTTGAAAAGGGTTAATGGAAGTTCAAATTAGTCACTAAGGACCATAATGATTTTTTGAACAATACAAGGAAGAAAGGAAAACGTTTGGAAATTTTTATATTCGAATGATTATATTGGACAATATGTCTAAGATATTGTTAGATTGAGATCTAACAAATATTTTACTTATTTGAATTATGAAGTTAAGTTCGAATCAAGGGAGGTTCGAGGTACGATGAAGGAAAGGATCAAAGAGGACTTAGTGAGGCATACTAATAAATGGCCCAGGTGAGTGCAATGCATACATAACATTATACATGGATGTTCCATACATCACCGGTAGGACTTGCGATGAGTCTACCTGGTTTATATATTGTCAAAATAATTATGTCATTGATCATATATTTGACATATTTTAAATATGTCAAAGGTAGAAAATAAATGCATTGATCACTAGTTATTGATGATGGTATAATATGAATGTTATTTTGGTTATGAACTGTTAAATGTTGATATATATTGATATATGTTGCCATTGATGACTAAATGATGAAATAAAGCCCAATGTATGATATAGAGGTTCAAAGGTATAGTTGGCTAGCCATAGAGTCATAAATAGCTGTATAAATATTCTAAGCACTTCGGTGCAATATTCATAAATACTCATTGAGGGTATACTCATGCAAGGTTTGGGTATACGGAAACACTTAGGGTGTTAAACACTACGATGCAATTTTATTAATACTCAATGAGGGTATACTCATGCAAGGTTTGGGTATACGGAAGCACTTAGGGTGCTAAGCACTACGATGCAAATAATATACATACTCAAGAAAGGTTGGGTATGGGGGATGACTCGTGTACATAGAATCTCTTAATTCGATACCTTGGGCTAAATAAATTGAAAAGAATAAAAAAAAGAAACAGGAAGATAAGATTGGAAGCTTGCAGATAGAAATGAAAAAATGTATTGGTAAGCATTGAAAGCTTACGGATGGAAATGACAACGATATTGGTAAGATCTAATCTTATCACTTTGATATACATATTTATTTATGTTAACGAGCATGTAATTGTAAGGTGATCATATGCATTGTTAATCATTAATATTGATATTATGACTATTGCAAGTGAATTTGAATTATTGACTCACTAAGTAAATACTTAGCATGTAACTGTTTTACACGTAGGAAAGAAGAAATGGTTGGAGTAAGGAGCGTATATGGACATCATCAATTAATAACAGGTAAATCAGTACCAGTAAGATATCTTTTGATACTGTTTGATATTTGCTAGTTGGCATGTATATTAAAAGGGTATGCCTGCTCTGATAGAATTTGTATTTTATTTGGTATCTGGATGAATTTTAAATCAGGCAGTTTTATTATTTATATCAAGACAAATTAAATTGATAAGTTGCTGCCTGAAAATAAACTCAATTTGAAGATGAAAATATTACTTTTAAACTTTATGTGAATAACTAGATTTGTAAATAAAAACTAAATACATTATCATATTTTTAAAGAAACAAAATTTTACCGAATTACATATGTAGAGGGTTTTACAAATGTTTTGTGATACCTCTGACTCGTATTCAGTGTTGGATACGGGAAAAGAGTTTTACATTTATTGGTATCAGAGCTACAAGTTTAGCCGATTCTCGGCCTAAATGGAAATGGTTTTATGTTAAAAAGAGTATACATGCCACTAGGATATCAATATTATTGATATGATGTTTTTATGATCTGATTGATTTCACTCCTTACTAATGAAAATTAGGACGAATTATAAGAAATATTTGAGCCAAGAAAGCGTGATGAACTGGTAAATTGGAAGCTTTGAAAGGAATCAAGAGTAGTAACAATAAGGTTAATAATAACCCTTCAGATAAATTAGAACAAGAAATGGGCACTGGTACAACAAGAAGTGCTTGTGCCAGATTAAGGAACTGAAAAGTTTCGAAACACCTAAATTGAAAGGAAAAGTAGATTAAGGTCCAGTGATTGTTGATTTATAACTGAATAATCTAAGGATTACACTGGACGGATACCGAGAAATTGGAGAGCTATTTTGTTTCTCTGAGATTTAAGCTAGATTAGAAAACCATCTGAATTTACTTTATAGCCAGGATTGCACATATCAGTCCGAGTTTATAACATCATGACTGATAAGGATTGGGATGATTCAAAAATCATAGAAGGCACATCTCATCTTTTTGGATAAACCTGTATTGATGTTGATGAGTCCTAGATTTACACATTCGTATATAAGTACGAAGTTGAGTGGTGAACGAGATATCCTTTTAGAACCTATTTCAAGTAATATAGCGGTCACGAATATGTTGGGTTGTAATGTAAGGGCGAGCTGAACATGTGGAATTGCTCGATCAAAACATAAGAAATAGAGTTCCCGATAAATTTAATGGAATTATCTTTTGAGGAGTCTAAGATGATTGTGGGCATGAATTGGTTACCTTCCTATCAAGTCATGATGAATAGTCGTATAAAGTGATTAATATTGAAAAACATGGAAGGCACAAAAATAGTAGTAGTTGATAAAAGCGTAAATCCCTTTTCTAATGTAATTTTAGTTTTTTTATTAAGGAAATTGTTGTTATAAGGTTGTTAAATTTTCTTAGCAAATGTAGAGGATACTCGAGCTGTTGAAGTTAAATTGGAAAATAACTCGACTGTCCAAAAATATCCGGATGTATTCCCAGATGGGTTACTCGGAATTACCTCTAGATTGAGAGGTGGAATTCAAAGTAAAGATGTTAGCAGGCATTGCGCCTAAATTAATAGCCCCGTATAAAATGGCTTCGACCGAACTTTGAGATTTAAAGGTACAAATTGCAAGGAATGTTAGGTTGATGTTTTTTTAAAAGCCAAGTGTGTCATCTTGGGGGCGCACCAGTGTTAATTGTGAAAGAGAAAGACTAATTTCCATTAGCTCAAGAAGGTAATAGTAAAGAATAAATATCTTCTTCCGAAGACTGATGATCTTTTGATTAGTTAAAAAAAAATCAAGGAAGAAGAAATTCTAAAGACAACTTTTCGGACTCGGTATGAATACTATGAGTTCGTGATGATACCTACGACATTTATAAGCCTAATGAACCAAGTATTCTAATTTTTCTTGGACCAATTTTTGGTAGAGTTCATTGAGTATATTTTGGTCTATTCAAAGGAAAAAGGAAGAATAAGATGCCCATTTTGCATTGTTCTTTAGACCTTTCGAGAAAGAAGCTATATGCTAAATTGTTAAAGTATGAGATTGGTTGTCAAAAGCTGTTTTATTAGTTATGTGGATTGGGCAATAGGAATAAGAATAGACCTCAAGAAAGTATAAATTATAGTTGAATGGAAACCTCTGAAAAATGTTTTAGAGGTTTAGAATTTCTTGATGATTGTCTCCTCATTGACCAAGATATTGAGGAAAGAAATGCCATTCAGTTGAACAGATCAATGCTAAGAAATCTTTGAGACATTAAAAGAGATCTTAATAGAAGCCACGGTACCAGTACAACCAGAATCGGGTAAAGATTATGTGGTGTATATTGATGCTTCTTATAACAGTTTGGGATGCGTACTTATGCAAGAAGGAAAAGTAATGGTCTATGCTTGAGACAACTTAAGATATATGAGAGGAATTATCTTACTTAGAATTTGGAGCTAGCTGATAAGTGTTCAAAAGTACTATTTTTCTTACCCTTTTTACTCATATTATTGTTAGACTTAGGCTCATATTAGTTGCATAATTAGCCATTCATGCATTAATCTATGTTTCCTTCCATCGTTGAGCTTGATTACATAACTTGGTTGTTTTTGTGGGAAAAGATGCTGCTTTGGTGTGTTTTGTGTGTATGTGCAGAATCACTTGCCAAAGCAAGGCTAGATACAGTTGCCAGGGCAATGCATGAAGGAGATGCCAGGCTATTTGCCAGGGAAATGCATGAAGGAGATGCCGAGCTAGTTGCCAGGGCAATGCATGAAGGAGATGCCGAGCTAGTTTCCAAGGCAATGCATGAAGGAGATGCCGAGCTAGTTGCCAGGGTAATTCTCGACAAAGAATAAGATGATATGGTAGTCGAAATTGATGACTAGACAAGCCCAAGATGACGTGAAGCAAAGCTAAATCCCAAAGGAGTTTGATTTCCATGAAGAGGTTAAAGAATAATTATATCCCAAGAAGATAGGAGAAGTTCTAGAAGGAATATAAATATAATAAAGAATTATATTCTTTAAAGATAATTTAATTCCAACTTAACTTCTTCCTCAAAGAAGGACTTTGACCTAGCCCTATAAATAGATCACCAAGCCGTCAACTCCAAGGAGAAAGAGGAGAGAAATTTCGACAAGCTTCAAGGGGAGATCTCGACAAGAAGGCTTCATCCATTCTTCATCTTTTTCTTTCTTGTTCAATTAGGTTCATGCTAGGAATTCTTTGTCTTGTGTTTCTTTGGAACCTAGCCATGAACTAAATCTATTTGGCTATGGATATTGTGTTTTGTGGTTGTGAGAAACAATTAGATTTTGTTTAGGTAATAAGAGTTTACACTTTCTATTCAAAGTTTATTCATTCTTGGTTCTTATTCTTGTTTGCGAGTGAATTGGGAGAGGATCTCGTAACTTCATCTATTTATCTAATATCGGGAGAGTTAGATTCAAGAAACAAATGAGTATGATCTTTATTCAATCTATTGATGGTGAATATTAATTCGGCTTAGGAATAAGTTAAGGATTTCAACGGCTAAGAGAAGCGCAAGATTGGTTGTTGTTCACCCTTGATTCACGCAGGGATGTATTATCAAGGCATGTACAAGTAGCTAGAGTTTCAACTTAGGGATAAGAAGAAACCATTGAAGAACGCTCTGCCGAACCTTGAAGTTGCTGCCCAGACGCCCAAGTAGTTGCCCAACTAGTCACCCAAGCAACCATCGATTAGTTGCCAAGGCAACCCTGTTGTGCAAGTTGCCACGACAACTGAGTTGCCCTTGGACTCTTTTACCAAGACGATCCAATCGGCTTTCACACCTCAACTCACGATAACCTGGCCTATCTATCTCACTTGATCTCATCTATTCTTTTACTTTATTGCTTTCTAGTTTAGTTATTAGTTTAAACTCCTATAATCTTCTACTTGTGTTTTCTTTTACTTTTTACAGTGTAAGAGATAGATTATTGAAGTGGCACCAATCCCTATGGAGACGATATCTTTTATACTATAACGTGCGACGTGTATACTTGCATAATTGCGTAACACTTATTACGCGCAACAAGTTTTTGGCACCGTTGCCGGGGAATTGGCAATAGCGACTTTGTTTTTATTTTCTTGCATTTTTTTTATTTTTCTTGTTTAAGATTCAAAGGGTTAACAAACTTTGGTTTTGCATTGGTATATGACCAGGGCGAGACCGATTACACCAGAATATCTCTTTGATCCAGAAATCGAGCGAACCTTACAAAGACTTAGACGAAGGTTAAGAGTAGCAATGGCTAATCAAGACGGCAGTATGAATCAAGATGTACCAGCAGGAGGAGGAGTGATTCTTGCACGAAAGAGAACTATTTGAGACTATCTTGAAGAAGATCTTGATGGACTTAATCCAGGAGTTGTCGCACCTGAATTTGAAGCTGATCACTTTGAGTTGAATAGTATTCCTGTCGGATCAATAGGATCTTGGACCGATCTTTATCATGATTTCCTTGCTCGGTTTAATCCTACAAATTTGACTGATAAGCTTCGTAACGACATTACTTCTTTTCAGCAGGCAGATGATGAATCCATGTACAAGGCTTGGGAGCGATACAGAGAACTTCTACACAAATTCCCCCTACACAGATTCCCAGTGTGGACACAAGTAACAATGTTTTACAATGCCATGAATACACCAACAAGGATGATGCTAGACACCTCGGAAAACGACATACTCCTAGATAAGTCACCGGAAGAAGCAATGCAAATTCTAAACAGGCTGGCCAAGAATGATTATCAATTCCCCTCTACTAGAAGATGAGGAGTTAGACGCCAAGCCACAATACATGAACTAGGATCATTAGACTCAATTTCGGCACAATTGGCTATCTTAACCAAGATGGTCCAGAACATGCAGAAACCAAACAACACACATGAGAATTCGGAATCCAGCTTCTATATGGGGAATTACAACCAGAACAACAATGTGATGTCCAATACATACAATCCAGCTTGGAAGAAGCACCCAAATTTTTCATGGAGTAATCCCAATAATGCTTTAAACCTTAACAATCAGAATGCACAAGCATCAGGATTCCAACAGAATATGCCACGGCAACAGTTACCGCAGCAACAACCGACAACATCTAGTTCTTTGGAAAATTCTCTCAATGCTTTTATATTGAAAACTGAATCTTATATGGCTGAGAATAGTAACTTCATAAAAAGAACTGATGCTTTTATTAACAGGACCAGGATGAGATTGCAAAACCAAGAGGCGGCAATCAAATCATTGGAAAATCAAGTCAGACAATTTGCTCAAAACCTGAATACTAGACCACAATGAGGTTTACCTAGCGATGCTGAAGTCGCAAGAGGAACTGGCCATGAGCAATGTAAGGCGATCACCACTAGAAGTGGCCAAAAACTTAAAGAGGCTCAAGCTCGCTCACCAAACAAAACTCCACAAAAAGATCAAGACGAACACAATGGCAAAATCTTAGAGGATGAACCAGGAATTGCCGCGGCAACCAGCAATAAGCATGCCGCGGTAACCGACAATAAGCATGCCTCGGCAACCAACGATAAGCATGCCTCGACAACCCCAGTTGATGATGCCTCGACAACTCTAGTTGTTCCAACAATGCCATCAATCAGATTCCAGACCAATGAAAGGATCGAAGATATCCGACTTCCACCACCATTCCCACAAAGGTTGAAGCGACAAAAGCAAGCATATTAATTCAAGAAGTTTCTTGATATCCTAAAGCAAGTCCACATCAACTTGCCATTGGTGGAAGCAATTGAACAAATGCCGAACTATGCCAAGTTCCTTAAAGACATTGTGTCCAAGAGAACAAGGCTAGGAGAGTTTGAAACAGTTGCCGCAACAGAGGGATGCATGGCCATGTTGCACAATCGTATGCCACCCAAGTTGAAGGATCTCAAAAGTTTCACAATACCCTGTTCCATTGGAAATCACTATGTCAGGAAAGCATTATGCGACCTTGGGGCTAGCATAAACTTGATGCCTAAATCGGTTTTCCAGAAACTAGGAATCGGGAAGGCAAGACCAACAACAGTTATGCTACTGCTAGCCGACAGATCCTATGTGCATCTAGAGGTAAAAATCGAAGAGATACTGATAAAAGTTGATAAATTTATTTTTCCCACAGACTTTATTGTTTTGGATTGTGAAGCAGATGAGCATGCACCTATCATTCTCGGGAGACCATTCCTAGAAACAGGGAGAACCTTGATCGATGTTGAAAAGAGAGAACTCATAATGTGGGTGAATGACCAGCAAGTTAAACTAAATGTGTTCCAAACACTAAGGCACGCCGATGATCCAGAAGAATGCCAACTTCTTCATGCCACAACAGAGTTTAACTTCGATGAGGAATTTATTTGCCTCGGTAACTACATTGCCGATCAAGAGGAACCTGAGGAGTATGAAGAACTGATCGATGAGGAACAACAAGAAGAGGCAAATTGGCTAGTCAATCGACCAGGTACATACTTTGAACCACTAGATTACTCAGGTAAGGAAGGTAAGCTCGAAAAGCCCTATATTGAACAACCACCGATTCTTGAGTTGAAACAGTTGCCAGAGCAACTAAAATATGCATACTTAGGAACCGATAATACATTGCCCGTAATTATTTCTTCTAAGTTATAGCCTGAGCAGGAAAAGAAGCTGATCAAAATGTTGATGCTACACAAGAAGGCAACATGGTGGACAATTACCGACTTGAAGGGAATTAGCCCGGCAGTATGCATGCACAAGATTTTGTTGGAAGATGATCACAAAACTTCAATTGAGTTATAGAGGAGACTGAATCATGCCATGAAAGGGGTTGTAATGAAAGAAATCATAAAGTGGCTTGACGCCGGCATTATATACCCTATCTCTGATAGTACATGGGTAAGTCCAGTACAATGTGTACTGAAAAAAGGGAGGTATAACGGTGGTAAGTAATGAAAACAATGAACTCATTCCAGCCAGGACTGTGACCGGTTGAAGGGTTTGTATGGATTATCGAAAGCTAAACAAAGCCACTATGAAAGATCACTTCCCATTACCCTTTATTGATAAAATGCTTGACCGTCTTGCAGGTAAGCCATTTCATTGTTTTCTTGACGGTTATTCAGGTTACAATCAAATTGCCATAGCACCAGAAGATCAAGAAAATACAACCTTCACAAGCCCATATGGTACTTATGCTTTTCGAAGGATGCCGTTCGGATTGTGTAACGCCCCGACAACCTTCCAAAGATGCATGATGTCACTCTTTTCAGACATGGTCGAAGACTTCCTTGAGATCTTCATGGATGATTTTTCTATTTTTGGTAATGACCCGACAATTTGCCTCGGCAATTTAGAGAAGATGTTGGCAAGATGTGAAGAAACTGATTTAGTCCTCAATTGGGAGAAGTGCCATTTTATGGTAGATGAAGGAATAGTGCTCGACCACAAGATTTTATCCAAGGGAATTGAAGTAGACAAAGCCAAGGGGACGTGATCGAGAGATTACCCCCACCAAGTTCGATTAAAGGAATTCGAAGCTTTCTTGAACATGCAGGTTTTTACAGGTGATTCATTCATAATTTTTCTAAAATCACTAAACCCTTGTGCAATTTGCTTAAACAGGATAAAGTCTTCGATTTTGATGATTCTTGCGCCCAAGCATTCGAAACCCTAAAGAAAAAGCTTACCACAACACCCATTGTCGTTCCACTAGATTGGACGCTACCTTTTGAGCTCATGTGTGATGCAAGTGATTTTGCGGTAGGAGCAGTCCTAGACCAACGCACAGGTAATATATTCCGTGTGATATACTACGCTATTAAAACTCTTAATAGTTTTCAAGTGAATTACACAACAACGGAGAAAGAATTACTACCTGTAGTTTTCGCATTTGACAAGTTCCAATCCTATTTGATTGGTACAAAGGTAATTGTTCATACAGACCACTCAGTAATTAAATATCTATTTGCTAAAAAGGATGGAAAACCTCGTTTGATTCGTTGGATATTACTTTTACAAGAATTTGATATTAAAATTAAGGACATGAAAGGAACAGAAAATCAGGTGGCTGATCACTTATCACGTTTAGAACGCAATAGGGAGGATGACGCAGATTTAGAGATATGCGATGCATTCCCGGATGAGCAACTTTTAGTTGCCTCGACAACCATGGATGCGCATGCCTCGACACACGCCTCAACAATTTTGGGAGCAGTCGACACGACATCACATGCCTCGGTAATACCCTGTTACGCGGATTTAGTTAATTTCCTTATTTGTGGTATTTTACCTTATGGCCTTACTCACCAATGGAAGAAGCGGTTCTGCCATGATGCTAAGCATTACTTTGGACGAGCCTCTTTTGTTTAAACAATGTGCAGATCATGTTATACGCCGATGTATCACCGAAGAAGAGTAGCAAAATGTACTCCGGCAATGCCATTCTTCACCTTATGGAGGATATTTTGGAGGAACTCGAACCGCGGCCAAAGTTTTGCAATCCGGTTTGTATTGGCCAACACTGTACAAAGATGCACAAGACTTTTACAAGCAATGTGATCGTTGCCAGAGGACGGGCAATATCTCTAGACGACATGAGATGCTGCTCCAAAACATCATCGAGGTGGAACTGTTCGATGTGTGGGGGATCGATTTTATGGGACCTTTCCCATCTTCATTATGCAACCTCTACATTCTACTTGCCGTTGACTACATGTCTAAATGGGTTGAGGTAGCTGCAGTTCCCAACAACGATTCCAAGACCGTGCAACGATTCTTGCAGAAAAACATATTTACTTGGTTTGGGATGCCGAGAGCAATTATCAGTGATGAAGGTAAGCATTTTGACAACATACTTATTGCCAAGATGTTGCAACGCTTTGGTGTATCACACAAGATTGCCATGACATATCACCCATAAACCAATGTGCAAACAGAAATTTCCAACCGAGAATTGAAAGGTATACTCGAGAAAGTTGTAAATCCATCTAGGAAGGATTGGTCATTAAGACTAGATGACACACTTTGGGCATATCGCACTGCATTCAAAACACCCTTAGGTATGTCCCCCTTCCGACTTGTCTATGGTAAAACATGCCATATACCGGTGGAAATCGAAGACAAGGCATATTGGGCAATCAAGACCGTGAATATGGATTGGGAAAGTGTCGGACAAAAGCGTTTGTTGGACCTCAACGAGATAGAATAATTTCGTGCACTCGCCTATAACAATGCACGAATCTACAAGGAGAAAACAAAGCAATGGCATGACAAGAAACTATTACCGCGGCAATTCATGCCAGGGCAACTAGTTCTTTTATTCAATTCTTGGCTAAAACTTATCCTGGGAAAATTGAAATCAAGATGGTCGGGACCATTCGAAGTTGTCAAACCATTCTCCCATGGTGTCGTGATAATCAAGTCCATCACTGACAAGCATGAATTCAAAGTTAATGGACAAAGATTAAAGCACTACAATGGTGCCCATGTGGAACGTAACAAAGAAGTGGTCACCTTAGGAGATACATGAGCATGCTCTCATTTCGATATTTTTATTTTATTTTTATTTTTATTTTAATTTTTAATTTTTTTGAACTATTTAATTTTAATTTTTTATTATTTTCGATTATTTTCGATTATTTGCTCTTTTAGGATAGATTTGTTTTCTTTAAGATTAAAACTACATCTTTCATATTTATCTTTTTAAGTTTAAGAATCCCTTTACACATTTTTCTTTATTTTCTTTTATTAGTTTATCTTTAATTCTAATCCTTATTTGATTTGTCTTTGAATTGTAGGAAAAGAGTTCAAGATAAAGAGGAATTTTGATTCAAGAAGGAAACTTCTTCAACAAGGAAATTAATGGGTTGAATCTAAGGCTTATATAAAGCCTCCAACTTACCATAAATAAACCCCCTAGTCGTCACCCTTCCCCTAAACCGAAACCCTCCTTTTCTCCTTTCCAAAATTAATCCCACCCACCATATTTACTACCTATCTTTTCTATATAACGCATCACCCTTAACTTCCAAGAAACCTATTCCTACTTTCATCTTGCAACTCTTTAGTTTCTTTTATTTTCTTTTCTTTGTTTTTTTACAAAACTCACAACCAAGATCATCTATGGCATCCAAAATTAAATTGTTGGTTCATCCAAGTTCCTCCAAAGAACCAAGATACAAGAAGTTTGCTACACCGGTGGTTCAAGAGAGATTTCACTCCAAGTTTGAAAGCCGGAAGATTTGCGAAGAACAAGGCTTTGAATACTCCAACTCTTATCAAGATTTCGGCCTTGAACCATTCATCTTCGAGAGGATTGCACATCAAAAGTGGCAAATCTTTTTGCCATCAATCGGAACCGGGTAACATCTCATGGGTAAGAGAATTCTATGCTCACTCACCAAACCCAGATAATCCTTATGTTTTTGTTCGTGACAAGGCCATACTCATAAGCCCTGAAAACATCAACACCTTTTACGGGCTCTACATTGAGAAAGACGAGCATCAAGCCTTTGTTGATCAAATCAAGGCCAAACAACTCGACAAGGTACTTCAAGAACTTACTCTACCGGGAACTCATTGGAACGACAATAAATATAAGGGCACGGTAAATCGCCTTTGGCTTAAACCCGACGAAAAACTATGAAATAAGTTTGTTAAAACTTCTTTAATGCCCACCACACACAATACTATCATTGATATACCGCGTCTTTTGCTCATACATTCTATCTTGCACAATCGCATCATTAACATTAGAAAATTATTTGTGATGAGATTTTTGTATGTAGCTCAAAAGACAAGGGTTCTCTTTTCTTCCCTTGCTTAATTTCCAATATTTGCAAGGAGATGCATGTCCTAAGTGAGTCCACCGATGAAAAGGCCCTACCAAAGTCCGGTTGGAATCACGCACAAATCTGAAAGCTAATGGGAGAGGCACAGGTAAAATCCTCAAGGCCTCCAATTGCATAGGCAACCCCTGCCACCTCGGCAACTCCTTATGCCCAAGCACATAATGCCCATGCAACTCGACCATCAACCCAGAGACACTTTGAAGCACTCTTGCAACCATTGGCTAGCCACCTTAGGCAAATTGAAGACCGGCAACTAATGTTCATGTGGTACATGAAGGAGTACAACAATGCCATCACCTAAGTTATCCTAGAAAAGTACTCGGACAGCCGCATGCCGTTCCCAATCTTTTCGGCCGAGATCCTTGCCACGGCTACCAATGAAGCAGTTGCCATGGCAACCGCAATAGATGATGTCGCGACAACCTACACCGCACCTGCCAAAGCAGATGCCACGACAACCAACGCTAAAGATGCCATGACAACCAAAGCTAAAGATGTCCTGGCAACCACTGCAAATGCCAAAGGTAAAACACCTATGCCCGAATCAACTCGTACGGAATCATTGTCTAATTTTTCAGATTCGGACGAGTCCTCCATTGCACCAACAAAGACCTTACCAATTGAATCCTCCAAGCGAAAAGCCAATGACATTGATGAAGATGACGATGAAGACAACCCCGTACGAGGATCGATTCCACCATCGGCAACAAGGAAACAACCATCGCGTTCAAGCAAGAGAATCAAGACACTGACCAAAAGGAAACTAATATCCACGATGATGAACTCTCGGAGTAAGTCCTCATTTGCATTTTACTTTTCTTTATTTTTATTTCTCTTTAATGCATGCATTGAGAACAATGCCTCACTCGAGTTTGGGGGGGGATTGTTATTAGTTAGTTACCATGTTTAGTTGCATTCATCTTAAGTATTGCATTTATGATACATAAATTGCTTGCAATGCATTTAGTTGGAACAAGAATTACCTAGATTTAATGAATATCTGATGATGATTTTGCCAATGCACTTAATTGATAGAATTTTTATTCTAGGATAACCATGGAAACATTTAGAATTTTACTATGATGCTAAATTTTGATGAAACACTGTTGTGGTTTGATTGATTTAAGGAATTCTAGTGAACTTAGGTTGATAGTTAAAAAAATTGGGAGATTAGAATAAAAATTGGATAAATGCTAGAGGTGCCCGAAATTGGCTCTAGCATGTGCTAAAAATTTGATTGTTAGAGGTGTCCTAAATTGGCTCTAGTATGTGCTAAAAATTGATTGCTAGAGGTGCCCGAAACTGGCTCTAGTCGAATGAATTAATTAACTTAAGAAAACTAAAAAAAAATACTAGAGGTGCCAAAAACCGGCTCTAGTTAAAACATGTTAAAAGAACCCAATGAAGTAATTTGAAAACCTCTTGTTTGCATAGAATCCGAAAAATCAACTTGCACACAACTCTGCACACACTCACAAGCATTATAGTTTGATTCCGAGTAACTCCTAAGTTTTCTGAAAAATGAAAAGCCAATCATACTTTGTGCCCCGGTTCTGAGAATTGAAATCAATTTCAAAGCTAAGTTTGTGAAAATTGAAGTCTTGGCGGGTAATTATTAGTTTGCATTTCTTGAGGACAAGCAATAGTTCGAGTTTGGGGATGTGATAAGGGTTCAAAAGTACTATTTTCTTACCCTTTTTACGCATATTATTGTTAGACTTAGGCTCATATTAGTTGCATAATTAGCCATTCATGCATTAATCCATGTTTCCTTCCATCATTGAGCTTGATTACATAACTTGGTAGTTTTTGTAGGAAAAGATGATGCTTTGGTGTGTTTTGTGTGTATGTGCAGAATCACTTGCCAAAGCAAGGCTAGAACCAGTTGCTAGGGCAATGCATGAAGGAGATGCCGAGCTAGTTGCCAGGGTAATGCATGAAGGAGATGCCGAGCTAGTTGCCAGGGCAATGCATGAAGGAGATGCCGAGCTAGTTGCCATGGCAATGCATGAAAGAGATGCCAAGCTAGTTGCCAGGGCAATTCTCGACAAAGAATAAGATGATATGGTAGTCAAAATTGATGACTAGACAAGCTCAAGATGACGTGAAGCGAAGCTAAATCCCAAAGGAGTTTGATTTCCATGAAGAGGTTAAAGAAGAATTAAATCCCAAGAAGATAGGAGAAGTTCTAGAAGGAATATAAATATAATAAAGAATTATATTCTTTAAAGATAATTTAATTCCAACTTAACTTCCTCCTCAAAGAAGGACTTTGACCTAGCCCTATAAATAGATCACCAAGCCGTCAACTCCAAGGAGAGAGAAGAGAGAATTTTTGACAAGCTTCAAGGGGAGATCTCGACAAGAAGGCTTCATCCATTCTTCATCTTTTTCTTTCTTGTTCAATTAGGTTCATGCTAAGAATTCTTTGTCTTGTGTTTCTTTGGAACCTAGCCATGAACTAAATCTATTTGGCTATGGTTATTGTGTTTTGTGGTTGTGAGAAACAATTGGATTTTGTTTAGGTAATAAGAGTTTGCACTTTCTATTCAAGGTTTATTCATTCTTGGTTCTTATTCTTGTTTGCGAGTGAATTGGGACAAGATCTCGTAACTTCATCTATTTATCTAATATCGGGAGAGTTAGATTCAAGAAACGAATGAGTATGATCTTTATTCAATCTATTGATGGTGAAGATTAATCCGGCTTAGGATTAAGTTAAGGATTTCAACGGCTAAGAGGAGAGCAAGATTGGTTGTTGTTCACCCTTGTTCAGGCAGGGATGTATTATCAAGGCATGCACAAGTAGCTAGAGTTTCGACTTAGGGATAAGAAGAAACCATTGAAGAACGCTTTGCCGAACCTTGAAGTAGCTGCCCAGACGCCCAAGTAATTGCCCAGGCAACCATCGATTAGTTGCCAAGGCAACCCCGTTGTGCAAGTTGCCACGACAACTAAGTTGCCCTTGCACTCTTTTACCAAGACGATCCAATCGGCTATCACACCTCAACTCACGATAACCTGGCCTATCTCTCTCACTTGATCTCATATATTCTTTTACTTTATTGCTTTCTAGTTTAGTTATTAGTTTAAACTCCTATAATCTTTTACTTGTGTTTTCTTTTACTTTTTACAATGCAAGAGATTAGATTCTTGAAGTGGCACCAATTCATGTGGAGACGATATCTTTTATACTATAACTTGCGACATGTATACTTGCACAATTGCGTAGCACTTATTACGCGCAACACTAGCAATGATTGTATTTGCTTTAAAAGATATAGCATCATTATTTATACAATGAACGATGCTATATTTATATAGGTTATAAAAGTTTAAAGTATATGCTTACTAAAGAAGAGTTAAACTTGACGTAAAGAAGTTGGATTGAGCTTTTTAAGAATTATGATATGGTCATTGACTATCATCCAAAAAAGCTAATGTGATAGCTGACGCTCTCAGTCGAAAGACAATTGTTGCCTTAAGAGCTATGAATGCAAGACTGGCATTAAAAGAAGATGGTGTTTTGATTGCCAAGTTAAGAATAAAATTTACCATATTGAATTAAATAATACATCATTAAAGAAAGGATAAGAAATGTTGTCAAGGTGCAAACAAGTGGAAAAAAGTGAAACTGAAAACTTGGAAGTTAGGTTTGATAGATATTTGTATTATCAAGGAAGAATTTCTATCTCAATGATGGAAACTATATGTTGACCCTGAAAGAAAAGATATTTAATATGATGTTAAGGATAAAGTATTCCTTAAAAGTTTTACCTTGGAAGAAGGTGTTATGGTTTGGACAAAAAGAAAGTTAAGTTTAAAATTTATTGGGCTATAAGAAATTGTGAAAGGAGTTAGTCTGATAGTTAAGCTTAATAGTTAGCTTTATCTTTGGAAATTAAGAAGATTCATAATGTATCGATGCTCTGGAAATATTGATTAGACCTTTCACTTGTTGTTACTCCGAAGAAAATAGAGGTTCAATCAGATTTAAGCTACGAAAAAGAATTGGTAAAGATCCTAGCACATGGAGTCAAAGAACTAAGAAAATAATACAATCCCGTTTGTCAAAGTTCTTTGAAAAAAATCACAAGGTTAAAGAAACATTTTGAGAGAAATAAGAAGAAAATATAAGAAAATAGTTTTCTCACCTTTTGAATCAAGTGCGTGATGAAAATTCGAGGACAAATTTTCTTAAGGGGGAGAGAATTGTAATACCCCAAAATTTACTAAGTTGATTAAGGGTCATTTAGTACTAAGACAATAGCTTAAAAGCTAACCGAGTGACTAAAATGACAAAAATGTGAAAGTTGGGATTTCTATAATTTTGGGTTTTGGAAAGGAAATTTCTAAGGTTTAAAGGTCTCATGTGATATATAGTGAATTGAATAAGGTATTCTTAAAGTTTGGTATAATTACAAGGAAAATCGGAATGAGAATTGATGTTTAAAAAGGTAGTGACCAAAGTGTAAATTTCGAAAATTTTATGGCTAAAGTATAAACTTTGGAAAAGTTTAGGGACTAAAGTTGTAATTTCCCAATAGTTAAGGGTTTTTATTTCATAAATAAGCAGATCACCTAAGGGTGTGAATCGAATGCGGAATTATTGGTTCGATCTGATACTTCGATTATTGGGAAAATCGCAGTTAAAGTTTAAGTAGAATTCAAAGACCCAGACCGAACTGGAAAATTTTGAAATTTTGCCATGTGATAGAGAAAGGTTATAAAACTCATTTCCATGTGTTGGAAATATTTTTAGTTCGATTCAAGATGAATCCTACGATTTATTTCTGAGTAAAGCATTATTTATCGGTATATTGGATCGAATGAAAATTTTAGAGACTGATCCAAAAGCTATGGAAAAGTCATAAAATATTATTTTAAGAATATTTTATTATGTTTGGTTGAATTTTAGCTAGATTTAGTTAGATTGTAATGAAATGGCAATTTAGATACAAACTAGTAAATAAAGACTAGTTGGAGGGAAAATTGATCATTTGGCCCCAATGGCAATTTTGAAATATTTAAAAAGTTATAAGGGCAATTTTGGAAAGAGAAAATGGAAGATTAAATCTTGGCCCTTGATTGATGATAAAATCAACTCAACCATTGGATAAAAAGGGCAAAATTGTAATTTGGGCTATTAATTTATATAGTTGAAAAGCTTATTGAATTTAGTTTCTTTCAGAACAAACGGAATCCAATTCCGAGTTGTAGATTATTTTATAGAAATATTTCATGGGTGGTACTATAAACTACCAGAAAATGAGAATTGATACACTTTGTATCTAAGGTTGATTAGTAAGCTTGAAAAGGGTTAATGGAAGTTCAAATTGGTCACTAAGGACCATAATGAGTTTTTGAACAATACAAGGAAGAAAAGAAAACGTTTGGAAATTTTTATATTCGAATGATTAAATTGGACAATATGTCTAAGATATTGTTAGATTGGGATCTAACAAATATTTTACTTATTTGAATTATCAAGTTAAGTTCGAATCAAGGGAGGTTCGAGGTACGATAAAGGAAAGGATTAAAGAGGACTTAGTGAGGCATACTAATAAATAGCCCAGGTGAGTGCAATGCATACATAACATTATACATGGATGTTTCATACATCACCGGTAGGACTTGCGATGAGTCTACCTGGTTTATATATTGTCATAATAATTATGTCATTGATCATATATTTGACATATTTTAAATATGTCAAAGGTATAAAATAAATGCATTGATCACTAGTTATTGATGATGGTATAATATGAATGTTATATTGGTTATGAACTGTTACATGTTGATATATTGATATATGTTGCCATTGATGACTAAATGATGAAATAAAGCCCAATGTATGATATAGAGGTTCAAAGGTATAGTTGGCTAGCCATAGAGTCATAGACAGCTGTATAAATATTCTAAGCACTTCGGTGCAATATTCATAAATACTCATGCAAGGCTTGGGTATACGGAAACACTTAGGGTGTTAAGCACTACAGTGCAATTTTATTAATACTCAATGAGGGTATACTCATACAAGGTTGGGTATGGGGGGATGACTCATGTACATAGAATCTCTTAATTTGATACCTTGGGCTAAATAAATTGAAAAGAATAAAAAAGGAAACAGAAAGATAAAATTGAAAGCTTGCATATAGAAATGGAAAAAGGTATTAGTAAGCATTGAAAGCTTACGGATGGAAATGACAACGACATTGGTAAGATCTAATCTTATCACTTTGATATACATATTTATTTATGTTAACGAGCATGTAATTGTAAGGTGATCATATGCATTGTTAATCATTAATGTTGATATTATGACTATTGTACTTGAATTTGAATTATTGCCTCACTAAGTAAATACTTAACGTGTAACTGTTTTACACGTAGGTAAGAAGAAATGGTTGGAGTAAGGAGCGTATACGGACATCATCAATTAATAACAAGTACATCAGTATCAGTAAGATATCTTTTGATACTGTTTGACATTTGCTAGTTGGCATGTATATTAAAAGGTTATGTCTGCTCTGATAGAATTTGTATTTTATTTGGTATCTGGATGAATTTTAAATTAGACAGTTTTTAGGCAGTTTTATTAATTATATCAAGACAAATTAAATTGATAAGTTGCTGCCTGAAAATAAACTCAATTTGAAGATGAAAATAATATTTTTAAACTTTACGCGAATAACTAGATTTGTAAATAAAAACTAAATACATTATAATATTTTTAAAGAAACAAAATTTTACCGAATTACAAATGTAGTGGGTTTTACAAATGTTTTGTGATACCTCTGACTCGTATTCAATGTTGGATAGGGGAAAAGGGTGTTACAATAGGGATTGGCTGGCATATCATTTATGGAAAGGAGATCGACAGAAAACTCAGGGAATGCTGGTAGTGTATGGACATACATGTCCTCAAGTGTTTTCTTCATGGCATGGTCCCTAGCATAAACACACTACCAAAGCATTGAGTTCTGCTCCTCGGCTTTCTCCAACTTTTAGAGGATGATTTCCTATCGCTGGTATATCTAGGAAAGTATTGCCACTAAACCAGCTGGCATAGGAGTCTCGAGCTCTCCATTGGGCACCTTGGCCTTTGGCACAAACTCGATATCCTTTCCCTTGCCCTTCTCCTTAGCAATGAGTTGCCTCCATAAGGCAGGAGTGATTGTCGTTCCCTTAGTCTTTTAGGCTTTATCTGTATCAAGCTTTGGCACACTATGCTGCATACAAATATTAGAAATCAATAAAGGGAAAAACAAACTCACATTACCCTTACTAGTGCACTTATAAGTTTCACCAATAATGATACGGCCAACGTTGGTCTTGCAGCCCACAATGATTGAATGTAATAGTGCCAGTCTTTCCTCCGAGACAGTTTCATTATGGGTGGTCGGCATCATGATTGCCTTAAAAAAGTGGTTCCAGCCTTTCGGCTGTGTTTTCAATGCCAGTCGCTTCACAGTCCTGTGGCCATTCGATGACACAATCCACTTAGTACTGGGCTCACATAAGTCCTTCAATAGTATATTTCTCTTGGCATCGTCCAAAGAATCCACAAAATTAGAGTGCTTCTTATCTGCACCATCCAATTTAAACAAAACATTAATAGATCCCTCATCAAATCGAACACACGTACCTCTTATAAGCAAGAAAAGTGAGTCTTTAGTCATGAGATGAGTATAAAATTCCCGAACAATGTTGGAATAGATGTCCCCTTTCTGTTGGCAAAACAACTCCCACTTGTGTTGTTTCACCACCTCCATGAACTCCGGTGAATAACCCAAGTTGGGTTCGTCCGTGAAATCGAAGTTCTTCTCGTATTAAAACGTTCTTGAGGTGAAGTTCTCCTCATAATTCTTGTGAATTTCCTTATTGAAAAAGATCTTGAAAGGTTTCGATGTGGAGGCCATAGGAATATGTTTTGGAACTTGAGTGATTCTTGGAAGAAGAAGTGATTCTTGGTGTTCTTACTTGAGAAAGAAAATAGAGAGAAAAGTGAAAAGTCTTTATCTATGGATTGGTTAGGGTTTTAAGTAGATGGAAGGGTGAAAGGTTGAGTGTTTAAGTGGGAGTGTTTAATGTGGCCGATTGAGTTGGGATAATGATGGGCTTTTGCGTGTTTGGGGAAAAGAAAAAAATGATGTAATAAGGGGTTATGGTGATATGATGGTACGGGAAAGAGATGATAAGGTGATTAGGTTGTAATTTCAATTTCAACCTATCACTTTGGGTAGCTAGGGTAAATCAGAAAGCAAAAATTTTCACTCTCTTGAGTCGAGCTCTATCAAGCCTTGGGCGGCTAGGGTAAATTTCTTTTCTACACATTTTCAGTCGCCCCATGCCAAGCTCTTGCCTTGGCATTCTTCTTGGCACACAAAACCTACACTTACTCAATGAAAAACCTTTCAACATAGCAAAAGAAAAATCAAAATTAAAAGAAAGAAAAATAGATGAAAAATACTGAAAAAACATCTAACCTACTATATACACAAATCAAACCATGATGATGATGTTCACGGTACCTCTGCCAAGTGGACAACCTCCTTGGTATCCTTATGAGTACCTTCCAAATAGTGTTTCAATCTTTGGCCGTTTACTTTGAAAATTGCTATTGTCTTCAAATCCTTGATATCTACTGCTCCATGAACATGTTGCTTCACAACTTCAAAGGGTCCCAACCATCTAGACTTGAGATTTCCTAGAAACAACTTTATCCTCGAGTTAAATAACAAAACACGTTGGCCTACCTCAAATTGCATTGGCACGATCCTGTTATCATACCATCGTTTTGTCCTTTCCTTGTAGAGTCTGGCATTCTCATAAGCATGTGTTCTGAATTTCTCTAACTCGTTCATGTCCAATAAGTGTTTTGTACCAGCTGCTTTCCACTCCATATTGAGCTTCTTGATTGCCAATAGGCTCTATGTTCCAATTCCACTGGTAAGTGGCATGTCTTTCCAAACATGAGCCTATAGGGAGAAGTTCCCAACAGAGTCTTAAAGGCTGTTCTGTAAGCTCACAAGGAATCCTTTAGTCTTAAGGACCAATCCTTCATCAATGGATTCACAATCTTTTCCAGAATGTTCTTGATCTCTTTATTTGAAATCTTCGCTTGGCCATTTGTTTGAGGGATGGTAAGATGTGGCAATGCGTTGCTGGATTCTGAACTTGCACAAAGCTCTAGAGATTAAATTACACTTAAAATGTGTATCTTCATCATGAATAATAGCTCTAGGGGCACCGAATCTTGTGAAGATGTTCTTATGCAGAAACTTAGCAACAGTCTTGGCATCATTTGTTGGCAGTGCAACAACTAGGTTGTAATTTCAATTTCAACCTATCACTTTGGGTAGCTAGGGTAAATCAGAAAGCAAAAATTTTCACTCTCTTGGGTCGAGCTCTATCAAGCCTTGGGCGGCTAGGGTAAATTTCTTTTCTACACATTTTCAGTTGCCCATGCCAAGCTCTTGCCTTGGCATTCTTCCTGGCACACAAAACCTACACTTACTCAAAGAAAAACCTTTCAACATAGCAAAAGAAAAATCAAAATTAAAAGAAAGAAAAATAGATGAAAAATACTGAAAAAAAACATCTAACCTACTATATACACAAATCAAACCATGATGATGATGTTCACGGTACCTCTGCCAAGTGGACAACCTCATTGGTATCCTTATGAGTACCTTCCAAATAGTGTTTCAATCTTTGGCCGTTTACTTTGAAAATTGCTATTGTCTTCAAATCCTTGATATCTACTGCTCCATGAGCATGTTGCTTCACAACTTCAAAGGGTCCCAACCATCTAGACTTGAGCTTTCCTAGAAACAACTTTATCCTCGAGTTAAATAACAAAACACGTTGGCCTACCTCAAATTGCATTGGCACGATCCTGTTATCATACCATCGTTTTGTCCTTTCCTTGTAGAGTCTGGCATTCTCATAAGCATGTTTTCTGAATTCCTCTAACTCGTTCATGTCCAATAAGTGTTTTGTACCTGCTGTTTTCCACTCCATATTGAGCTTCTTGATTGCCAATAGGCTCTATGTTCCAATTCCACTGGTAAGTGGCATGTCTTTCCAAACATGAGCCTATAGGGAGAAGTTCCCAACAGAGTCTTAAAGGCTGTTCTGTAAGTTCACAAGGAATCCTTTAGTCTTAAGGACCAATCCTTCATCAATGGATTCACAATCTTTTCCAGAATGTTCTTGATCTCTTTATTTGAAATCTCCGCTTGGCCATTTGTTTGAGGGATGGTAAGATGTGGCAATGCGTTGCTGGATTCTGAACTTGCACAAAGCTCTAGAGATTAAATTACACTTAAAATGTGTATCTTCATCATGAATAATAGCTCTAGGGGCACCGAATCTTGTGAAGATGTTCTTATGCAGAAACTTAGCAACAGTCTTGGCATCATTTGTTGGCAGTGCAACAACCTCAATCCACTTGGAAACATAGTCAATGGACAAGAATATAGAGATTGCCAAATGATGAGGGGTGGGAAAGGACCCATGAAGTCTATTCCCCATATGTCAAACAATTCCACTAGCATAATATTTTGGAGTGACAATTGATGTCTGCTTGAGATGTTACCTGTCCACTGGCATCGGTCATAAACCTTGGTAAAGTAATGAGCGTCTTTAAACAGCATGGGCTAAAAAAACCTAACCACAACACTTCACATGTGGTCTTGATTCCAGCAAAGTGTCCTCCATACGCCAATGTATGGCACAATTTCAAAATATTGTGTTGATCATCCTTTGGCACACATCGGCGGGTCACTTGGTCGGTACAATGTTTAAACAGGATGGGCTCATCCCAATAGTACTATCGAATATCTCACAGAAAATGTTTCTTGGCGCTGCTTTCCAGATTCGGTAGCATGATATTACTTACCAAGTAGTTGATTATGTCAATGTACCATTGTTAAGCGTAAAAGTACTATATTTATACCGTTTTTACTCTTAATTATTGTTAGACTTAGGCTCATTCTAGTTGCATTTTTAGTCATTCATGCATAATTGCATAGTTTCCTTTGCTCTCATGTTTGATTTCATAATTTGGTTGATTTTGTGGAAAAATGTGTTGTTGGTATGTGTTTTTGTGTGTGTAGGATCTAATTGCCCAAGCAAGTAGGAAATTGCTGAGGCAATTGAGGATTAGAATAAGAGAGCTATCGATTTTGATGGATAAATCCTATTAATTCGAGTTAATTACGAGAAGCAAGGATAAATCCTAGAAGAGTTGGAGTTCCCCGAAGAGATCAAAAGGAGATTAAATTCTAAGAGTTTATGAGCAGTTTTTGGAGAATAAATAAATAAAAGAGATTTATCTCTTTTATATTATTTAATTCCAACCTAAACTCATCCTTATCAAACAAGGAACTTGACCTAGCCATCTCCTATAAATAAGAGACAAGTCGCCGCCTACAAGGGAGAGAGTTCGACTTAGAGAGAAAATTAGGGCTGCTCGTCATCTTCTTCTTCTTTCTTTTTTATTCCATTCGATTCATGTTGGGTAGATTTTATCTTGTATTTCTTTTACGCCCAGCCATGAACTAAACTTAATTGGCTTGGGTTATTGTGTTTTTGTGGTTGTGAAAATGTTTGGATTTGTTTAGGTTTTTGAGTTGCAATTCAATTTCAAAGTTTGTTCATTCTTGGTTCTTAATTTTGATTGCGAGTGAATTGAGAGAGGATCTTGTGAATTCATCATCTATCTAATATCAGGAGAGTTAGATTCACGAAACGAATGAGCATGGTTTTTATACAAATGAATGTTGGTAAAGAGTAATTCGACTTAGGGATAAGTTGTGAATTTTAACGGCTAAGAGGAGCGCAAGATCAATTTTTGTTCACCCATGGTTAATGCAGGGATGTATCACCAAGGCATGCACAATTAACAATGTTTTGAGTTAGGGATAATGAGAAGCCATTGAAGAACGCTTCGCCAAACTTTGAAGAAAGTCGCCAGGAAATCACACCATTCCCAGTTGCCCAGGCAATTACAATTGTCGAGGCAATTTGACTGATGCCAATTGACCAAGCCGATTGAGTTACTCTTGCAATCAATTACCATGATGGTCCATTCAATCATCACATCACGACTCACGATAACCCAGCCTACTATCTCTTATTCAATTACAATCGTCTTTTATTTACTTGCTCTTTTATTTTACTTGTTAATTCAATTCCTATTATCACCACCAAATTGTGTTTTCTTTTCAGTGCAAGAAGTTAGAATCCAGAAGTTGCGACATGTATACTTGCACTAATTACGAAGCACTCTAAACACACAACAAGTTTTTGGCGCTGTTACCAGGGATTGGCAATAGCAACTTTGAGTTTTATTTCTTGCACCTTTGTTTCTTTTTATTTTTGTTTTATTTTTGTTAATCGGTTACAAGGGGCTAACATTATTTGGTTTTGCATTTGTGCAAAACCATGGCGAGACCAACAAGACAAGACTACCCACTTGAACCTGAGATAGAACGAGTTCTTCATAGAAGGAGACGAGAACAACGAGTAACAATGACAAGTCCACCTGTTAATCAAGTCGGCAATCTAAATACCGATGGTAACCAAAATGCCGTAGCAAGAGGAGGAGGAGCTCGAGTCGAACAACCTGTCAGGAATAGACCCATCTGAGACTATTTAGAGGAAGATCTCAATGGTATCAATCCAGGAGTTGTCGCACCTGAAATATAAGTCGCCCACTTTGAATTAAAACCTGTGAGGTTCAACATGATCAATACAATTGGTCAATTGGGCAGATCGGCCACTGAAGATGCCAAACAACATCTCAAATCATTCCTGGAGATTTGCAATTAATTCAAACTACAAGAAGTCCATGAGGATATCCTAAGGTTGAAATTATTTCCCTATTCACTGAGGGATAGGGCAAAAACATGGTTGAATAGTATCGCGCCCAGATCTATAGGATCTTGGACAGATTTATGTCGTGATTTCATTGCTAGATTTAGTTATACAAATATGAATGATAAGTTGCGTAATGGTATTACTTTTTTTCGGTAGGTAAATGGTGAATCCATGTACGAGGCTTGGGAGCGATGTAGAGATCCTTTACACAAATGTCCTATGTACGGATTCTAGTGTAGACACAAGTGATGATGTTTTATAATTAAGTGAACACGCTGACAAAGATGATGCTAGATGCCTCGGCAAATGGCATACTCCTCGACAAGTCACCTAAGGAAGCGATAGAGATTTTGAACCGTCTTGCCAAGAACGATTATCAATTCCCAACTACCCGAAGGGTAATAGTTAGAAGAAATGCCACGATAAATGAGCTTGATTCATTGGAACTATTTCCGCACAATTGGCCGCGTTAACCAATTTGGTTAAAAATATGCAGCGACCAAGCAACACACAGGAGATCAAGGTAGTAGATTCAATTTGTGATTTATGTAACGGTAACCATGATTCTTTTAAGTGTTCGAAGAACCTAGAATCTAGCTTTTACGTTGGAAACTACAACTGGAACAACAATGTGATGTCCAACACATACAATCCAGCTTGGAGGAAGCACCCTAATTTTTCATGGAGCAACACGAACAACGCCATTAATCAGAATAGTCAAAATACAAAAGTATCGAGATTCCACCAGAACATGCCACGATAACAATCGACACCATCTAGTTCTTTGGAAAACTCTCTTAATGCTTTTATGTTAAAAACTGAATCTTATATGGTTGAGAATAGTAGTTTTATGAAAAGGCTGATGCTTTCATTAACATGACTGAGATGAGATTGCAAAATCAGGAGGCAACTTTGAAATCCCTAGCCGCATACCCCTTTCCTTTTCCCCTGATCCTCTTGTGCCGCATACCCTAACCAATCTCCTCATCATTTTTTATTTCTATCATTCTTTCCTACTTTCTTTTCTTTCATCTCATTAGCCAAAAATCACCATCATCTTTACCATATCTTACTTCACCATTAAACTTTCAAACTCCATCTACTCTTTCTCCTACTTTTTGAACTCCCAAAGCTTTCTTTTATTTTTTTTATTTTAGAATCCAACCACAAACCACAAGATCCCATGGCCAAGAACCTAAAAACTATGGCTTACCCAAGTTCATCCAAGGAACCACCATTCCGTCGATTTGCAACACCAAATATCTAGCCAATTTTGCAAACCGCAAGGTATGGGAGGAAAACGTTTTCGCCTACACCGTCTCCCGCAAGAACTTTGGCCTTGATGCGTTCATCTTCAAAGTCATCGAGAAAAACAAATGGCAAATCCTTTGCCATCAACCAAAGTCGGGCAATGTATCATGGGTAAGAGAGTTTTATACTCATTCTCCTAACCCAAACAACCCTATGTTTATGTTCATGGCAGGGCTATCCTTATCGATGCTGACACCATCAACACTTTCTACGGGATATATATTGCGAAAGATGAACACAAAGCTTTTGTGGACAACATCATGGCCAAAGAAGTCGAGAAGGTGTTCAAGGACCTCACAATCGAAGGTGCCGAATGGAACTAGGGAGCCTTGAATGGGACGGTAAATCGCCTTATGTTAAAACCCGAGGCAAAACTGTGGAATAAATTTGTTAAAACTTGTTTGATGCCCACTACACACAACACCACAGTTTCATATTCTCGTATTTTGTTATTGCATTCTATTTTGCACAAGCGAATTACTAGACATAGGACAAATTATTTGTGATGAGATATTTTCTTGTAGTCAAAAGGATGTAGGTGCTCTTTTCTTCCTGAGCTTAATATCCAAACTATGCGAGAAAAAAAAAGTGCTAAGTGATCCAACGGACGAGAAGTTACCTTCTAGAATCGGATGGAATAGTACTCAATACTTGAGGATTATGGGTGAAGAACCTGCAAAAGACCAAGCATTGCCAAAGAAATCTACTGCACCGAAAATTGCCCAAGCAACCAAAGATGCCTCAGCAATTCCAGATGCCTCGGCAAGTCCTAATGCCCTGGCAAGAGAACTAGCCTCGGCAGGCATGGATCGAATTGAAGAGAAGCTCCTCCCACTATCCCACTGATTGGAGGCCTAACAAATGCAATTCATGTGGTATATGAGGGGCCATAACGTAGCTATCACACGGGTGATACTTGAGAAGTACCCCGACAACACCGTGCCTTTCCTGGTGTTTCCTGCCAACCTACTTGCCCTGGCAACTACCGTACACGATAAAGGTAAAACCCTTATGACTGAACCTTCTCAGATTGAATCCTTACATGGATTTACATATTCGAACAAGACCATCTCCGAACCAGTGACATCGCCACCGATCGAACCACCAAAGTTGAAGTGTAAAGCTCAAATCATTGAAGAGGCGATAATAGTTGTGGCTTGTGCATTGAGTCCATTATAGAAGGTCTCCATCTGGGTCCATTTTGGGAATCCATGCATGGGACACCTCCACAACATGTCGTTAAATCTCTCCCAGGCATCATATTGGGTCTCATCATCGGCCTGCCTAAACATGATGATCTCACTCCTCAACTTGGTAGTGAGTTTAGGTGGCTAGAATCACAACAATTTTTTTGGCATAGATCTCCTCATGAGGTGACAGAATCAGGTAGCAAAGAACTTAGCCATGTTTTTGCTTTATCTCTCAGGGAAAAGGTGAATAATTTCAGCTTCACTGCATCTTCCGATACTCCAAGTTGCTAAAATAGCTAGCAAACATCAATGAATTGCTTCAAGTGTTGCCTCGGATCTCTAGTGGGTTCTATCAAATTGTCCTACATTCAAAAGAATTTGTTTCATCAACGGTGTGAGTTCAAAATTTAGTGTATTCACCACGAGACCAATTAGTCCTGGCATCAAATTGTCTATGATTTATGCCGAGTGTTCTCTGATAGGCCTCTCTTCCTCCACATTAACAGCTGAGGCAACAAGAGCTGGTGGTATCCCATTGTGCATTGCTAGATTCTCTTCATTGTTTAAGACACCATCTCTTCCATTGCCCTGTTGAGCCATCTCTCGAACTTTTTTCTTTAACCTTCATAGGCTTCTTTTGATTTTCAGATCGTATGGCCAATCTTCCACCACAGGGCGATTTCTGGTCATACACCAGTTAAACAAATAAATAAAATGAAAAAAAAGAAAAACAAGTAAAAATTAAAACAATAAATTTCGTCGCAATCCCCGACAACGGTGCCAAAAACTTGTCGACTTTGCTAACGCTTGAAAAAAAGATAGAATTTTTAGAGTAAAAGGGAAAGGGAATAATGACAAGGTGAGTCTTATGCATGCAAGTATGCACGATCAGCAAGTAATACAATAGTAAGCTGAGTATCGAATCCACAGAGATTGACCAAGAACTTATTTGCTCAATGTTTACTTGTTTGAAAGAATTAAAAATGTTTAAAATGTTTTGAGTTGTAGATTAAAAAGATGGCAAAAATAGTGTAGTGAAAATGAAGGCAGTCTGGCAATGAAATGTTCAATTGAATGATGAGTGTTGGGAATGGATGCTTGGATTTCACTCTACTTATGCTAGCCATTAATAATGTCCTACCTTTGTTTATTACCGAGCAGATTAAAGATAGTATTGTCTCTGTTGATGGCAATACTCTAAGTTAACCACGATAAAACCCCTATATGTCTATAGTGCAGTTTTTCATTAATTAACTTGATTAATTGCTTTACTACTAAAGGGTAGACTCACTTCCGAAGTAAGTTCATCTACTTGAACAGCTTTTGTCGAAGCTTCTCGCCTCAGTATCTGGCAACTGATCATTGTCCCTTAAGTTTGTTAAGATATTAAGGTGCAATAAGCACACAATGCCAACTGTCGTATAGTAATGGATTTGGAAAAATTATGTACTAGCAGATAGAAAATAATGTCAAGACAATCTAATTATTAAAAACCAAATTTAAGATAAGCGTTAATCGCAAACATCTCCCAACCAACTGTAAAAGCTTAGTTCATGGTTGGGGGTCCATCCACAAAACATCATCGGTCCTCATCATCTTTTTGAAATAAAAATAAATAAAACTAAGAGAATGGACAAGAAGGAGATCCGTTGATATAGTATTTCGAATGCTCTAGAGCTCTCGGTCTTAGTTGGTCGAACCGCGTCGCCTCTGGGTTCACCACAATGTAGCCTCTCTCCAATCTGATCTCCCTAGTGGTTGCTTGATCTCCTTTAAATAGGCGTGCGTAGAAACCCTAGGATAAGCCTTTGAGTTTGAATTTTGAATGTGCAAGAGATAAGACGAGTGATCATCTTATCCAGATTTGAATCCTAGGGTTGTCGTGTACAAGGTCCAACGACTACTTTGAATGAACATCAGACTTTAATCCTTTTCTAGCTGAGCTTGGCATTGTTTGGTCCATCTATGCCAACTGCTACTCGACAATTCTCGATTTCTTTTCTGCATTCTCTGCCAGCACTTCTCTACCATGTTTGCCTGTCTTTGTCTTGCATCAAAACCAACAAAATAACCCTTCACACTGGCAATGGAATAGCTCCTTAACTCCTTATATAAATACATGATTTCAACATCTAAATGCAACTAAATGTACTTAAAGGGTAAGCTAAGGCATTGTAAAATAAGCATAAAAATAGTACTTTTGAGGAGTTAATAGCTGAGAATGAACCAAAAAAGGAGTAGATGAACTAGCAGCATCATGCACACTAAAAGGGAACACAACATCATTGAATATGACATTCCTGGATATAAAAATCCTACCACTCTTCTCCTCAAGACTCATATATCCATGATGCGAAGGTGAAGATCCGAGAAAAATGCATTGCTTGGATAAAAAATCCATTTCGTGTCAATTGAAAGGCCTTAGATGTGGGTAACACAAACACACAAATACTTTTAAGAACCGATAGTCTGGCTCCTTATTATATAACACCTGATATGGAGATTGATTTGCCAAATTTTTTGACGGCATTCTGTTAATAAAAAATATTGCACTTAACACAACATAGGACCAATATTTAAGAGGGAGGGATACTTGTGCCAACAACGTGGGAGCAATCTCAATCACATGTCTATGTTTCATTTCAACCACACCATTTTGCTGCGAGGTTATAGGACATGTAACCTTGAGTTGCACACCAAATTGAGCCATTTGTTTTTCAAGAAACTTAAATTCTGCACCACCATTAACTTGAACAGACAACAAACTAGTAGAAAATTGGTTCTTTATTAAAGCATAGAGCATCTGAAAAGCAGTAGAAGCATCTGACTTCCTCTTAAGCAAATATAACCAAGTATTTCGATAAAACATATATACACAAGACATATAGTAAAAGTATCCAACTGAAGCAACAGGAGCAAGCCCCTAAACATACATTTCAACTAGTTGGAAAGGCCTAGTATACACTGTGAAAGACTCTCGAAAAGGAAGGGAATGACTTTTGCCTAATTGACATGCATGAAAAAGAGTGTTCTTGTCAACTACAAATCTTTTAATCAAAACTAAACTCACTACATCAACTGAAGTATGGCCCAGTCTATCGTGCCAAAGCCAGTAGTCAAATGTAGTGGATGTACAATGTATACACAGCTGTATGGGTGGTGCTAACTGCAAGAGCTTTATGAAACACATATAATCCATCCTTCTGAGTACCTTTCAACAAAACCTCTCCTGTACACAATAAGATGAGTGAAACTCAAAATACACATTATTGCCAGTAGTGAACTTAGAGACTAACATCAAATTACGAATAATATCAGGAACATGCAATAATTGATTAAGAATTAATGACCTTGATGCAGTAGGTAACACAGACTGTCCAATGTGAGCAATGGAAAGAGAGGACCCATCTCCTACATGACCTTACCCTGGCCTGCATACTGTTGACCATTGTGAATCTGGGACTAATCATTAGTTACATAGTGCGTGGCTCCTGAATCAGGATACCACTTGGACGACATAGTAGCTAGAGTGTTGACCTGTGGAGCATCAACAGTTATTGGAGAGGCAGCCGCAGAGGCAACATATGGAGATTAACTTGATTCTGGGATATCACGAGTACAACAATAGGTGTTAGCTTCAGCAGTTGGCTTTGCCTGAACCTTAAACCTCTTACCGAATTTGGCACTACAACCTAGGTCGTTCCTTGAATCTTCCACCAGCTCCAGTGCTAGTTCTAGTAAGACCATCTCGAGCACGATTATAGAGAAAATCTTGGCGAGAATCTTGTTCAATAGCAACTTGATCAAATGTGGTGTTGTTAATTCCAGCTGACAGCCTCAATGGATCCTCAAGCCAAGCTTCTGTATCAGTAAGGAAATTACACCATCAAAGGAATAAGGTTCTTTGCTTACTGTGATAACTGCCACAACGGACTTGAATTCCGAGGGTAGGCCATTAAAGATTGTTGCAACCTGTTCAATCTCAAAAATAGGGCTACCACAAATAGCAAGTAGATCGTAGATTTCTTTCATTTGTGTTGTATACGTGTTGATGGAAAGGATACCTTTCTTAAGAGACCATAATCGACAATGCAAATGCATAACACATGTTGGGGAGAGTTTCGAATAATGTTGAACAACAGTCTTATAATTAGATGAAGAAGATTCATATCCAGCAAGATGAGGTAGAATGGATGTACTCACCATAGAGAGCAGCCAAGAAGCTAGCAAGGTATCTTGTTTAAATAACCATTGATAAGAAGGATTTGGTGTTCTGACGCCATCAGCTCCAACAAGAAACATCACTGGTGGTGTGAATTCCTCATCAAGATAGTGCTTCAACCCTTGAACTCTAATCATCAAAAGCACTTGTTGTCGCCATTGGAGAAAATTACTATCATCGAGGTAAACACTGATCTGCTTGTTGAAGAAGTCTTGATTTGTTGAAGAATCTTCAATTGTGAGATTCGCAAGATCAGTGATATCACTATGAGATGGCATGGTGAACAGAGAGATTCAGAAAGAAGGAAATGCAACAAGAATGAACAATGCAAGAATGGGAGCTATAGATCCAGGATCGAAATGGCGAATGATACCATGTGAGGAAACTCACTCAAGAATTCATACAAACTCAATGAAGAAGATGATAGAATGAATTAACAAATGAGAAGCAATTATGGATATAAAATTCAGTTTCCTTAATCACTGAGTGTGTTTACAACTTACTAATATAAGCCTTATATAGACTAAGCTAGGCCATAAGTGCTGACTAATCAGTTAAGCCATAACTACCCTAGGTTAATAACCAGTTTGTTGCAACCAAAAAATGCCAACAACTTTTCTGTTATCGTTAATAGGTAAACTCCCCAAAGCTCTGCTTCCATCACCGAGCTAACACCAATAGATTTGACGAACCCCGAAGTGATAGAGGTTTTAGTTGTAACTTTTAAAAACTTTATTTTGGTTTTCAATCTTTGTTTCATTTAAATTATAGTTTATGCTTAATATGAAATCGGTATCCATGAATAAAAGGACCATAAAAAAACAAACATTTGCTCATGTATCTTTCTAGAATACTAGTCATGGATACAGATGTTTTGTGTCACGGGCTTAAATTAGTTTTTCTGATTGTTAGTTTGTGTGGCCTTCATTGGTGAAATATTGTAGTGGGGAAAATTATTTTCCCAAGTATTGTGCTCATGTTTTTATTTTTCAATGTATAATACTTTCTACAGTGAAAGTGAAGTTGGGGTACTTACATACCGACTTCACTGTGTATCATATTTTTTATTAAAATATATTGAAGTTGGGGTACTTACATACCGGCTTCACTGTAGGTATGCCAACCGAGTTCACCTAGCATGCTTGTATTGGCTTGACTGACTTCAATTTTTTAAAAATAAAAATTGGAATGATTAGTGAAGTCGGTGTGTAATCATGTTGACTTCACTTTTATTGTAGCAAGTGTTATTGCTGAGTTGATCAACCATTGAAGATGGCCAAGAGGGGTCAATTGGAAATTAAAAATTTGGTGGAAGCAAATTGCAAAAACAAAACAAAAAGACACTAGTAATTTATAGTGGTTCAAGCTTCTCAACAAGGTCTACATCCACTACCTTAGCTATCCAAAGTAAGGATTTTCACAAATTCACTTTTTTGTTTTTCCTTTTAGGCTAAAAAAGATAACCTTAAAAATCCTAGACTTATACCAAAAGTCTAGCAATTTCCCTTTCCTAATGTTGGAAACAAAGAAGCAAACTATGAAAGCCTCAAAAGGTAATGTGTTTGCACAATTGAAGTTCACTAAACCCCACCACTTGAATGAAAATTAAATTACAATGAAGAACACTCAGGTCGGTTACAAAAATTTGAAAAAAAAAAGCTCAAAGATGTTGAATATGTGCTTGAATGCTTTAGAATGATTGTCTTGTTGTTGAAGAAGCTTTAGAAGGTTGTTTTTATACCCCTTTATTGATTTCTACCCGTTTGAGTTGTTGGGAAATTGAATAGAGTTGTTGGGCTGTAATTTTCCCGTATTAAATACTGTTTGGCAAGGGTGAGTATCAGTACGTGGATCTCTGTATTGGTACCTACCCAAAATAGAAATAACCATTGCAACAAAGGGGTACAAGTACGCGAGCTAGCATATTGGTATGGAGTGGAGAAAATAAAAGGGGTATCAGTACGCAATGTATCTTATCGGTATTTGATTTACTTATTGGAACCCTTGGAAAACACTATGAACTTAGTGTATCGGTACTCGTATTCCTGTACCTGTGCTCAATTCAATTTATATTAAGTTTGGTTCCAAAATTTTGACAAGGCTTAACAGTCAAAAATATTTAAAAATATTTTAATCCCCTTATCGGTACGCCAAAAGTCGTATCGTCACTCAGTGCATATTTTGGTTTTACAGTGAAGAAAAGCCATAGCGATACGCATATAGTCATACTGGTACTCAGTTAACCATTTGAATAAAATTGGTTTCTAGTAACGAAAACCGTTATCGGTACACATGTAGCCGTACCGGTACTCACTTACCAAAATGGCTGGTTTGAGTACCAAAACACTTAGGAAAATATAGGGATTGAAATAATTGACTTAGAAAATTATTTTGGTTCGAATGCTTGTCAAATTGTGAGTAAATTCAAGTACCTTAAAAATTTATTTGTTTGCAATTAAGTCCTTGTTATATCAAAATCAAAATATAGGTTTATCAAGCTTCCCTTTTTGATAGATCACCCCCTTTTCTTTATGTCTAAAAGGTTACTTTATTTTTGAAGATTTTAAAAAAATTATACCACACTTCTCCCTTTTTTGTTAGATCAAAATCAATAAGGTAAAATAAAACATAACAATATAATCCAAAATAGCTCCAAAATATAATATAAATCCATAAATAATATTAAATTCAAAGCATAATATCCAAAGCATAGAATCTAACATAATATCCAAAAGAAAAACATAAACCAAAACATAATGTCATAGGAAATAATAGAAATAAACTAAGGTGTATAAAATCAAATAAGTCTATATGATATGATATGATACGATACGATACGATATGATATGAAAAGACTAAGACTAAGCCGTCGCATCGTCGTCCTCGGCGGCGGCCTCCTCCTCCTCATCTCCATGAACATGACCACACCACTCGTGATGAATGACGGTAAAGGAGATATCTACCAAAGAGACGTGATACTCTACGATAGTCAATTTTGTGTCCATGGAAGCTAATCTCGTATCCAAGGAGTCGAACCTTGAATCTATCGTGGAAAACTTCCCATCAAGATAGGTTATGACAACATTAAAGGAAGGTGTAGCAACTAGAGCTGCGAGAACATCCTCGACCATAACATCCTCATGTGGCTCATCTTGAGAATTGGGATCCCGAACACATTCACCATTGATGAAGTGAAACTTGGCCTTGCAGAGGGATTTAGCATCATTAGGCTCGGTGAGAGGAACCGCGAGACCAAAGGAACAATCTACCTTAAGTTTCTGGAAGATGTGGCTCAAAATAGTACTATAGGTGAAAAACTTGATGAGGTGGTGTGACGGTTCTTGACGATGTGAACCATCCCGGTGACGATAATTTGGGTTAGGTTTGGACGTTTACACTTACGGAAGCAATAAATCCAAAAATCATCGACAACTCGGATTGAGGACCACTTTCCATCAGATGGTCGAAACTACCAGGTGATAAAGAGATTAAGGAAACATTCATGGGCTTCGAGGGTTTTGATACAGCAACCCAGGTTATGAGTTTGGGGAAAAGAATTTTCATCATCTAAGCCTATATCCTCCATACAAAGTTGATCTACTAAAATCTTAGACTCAAGATAAATAATTTTTCCCATAACATAAAACTCTATACCGATGGCTTCAATTTTCTTAGGATTTAAAACATACATAGCTTTTGAAAAGAAAGCCTAAAAAATAGTTTTGTAAAAAAAAACCGAGGATTTGAAGAAAATGCATAAATTTCCATTGCCTCATCAAATCAAGGTATTTGAATTTAAATTCGTCGGAGCACATATAGGTATAATCAACACTTTCTCTGCAAATATTACAATTTTTCATAAACTTGTTTTACATACGAGGGAGTAAGATGGGAAAAGAATTACAATAGAAGAAAGAAAGGCACGACACACAGGCCATATTTATACAAAACCAAAGTAAATAGGCTATTGGGCTATAACCATGCATTTCAAACACCGTGCTTATCAGACATAACAACGACGCAGTTTATTATTGAGGTATTTAAAACTGTTGGGAAACACCGATACACCCCAAGGCACAGTAGAAAAATTATCCGGCGTAATCCACTAGTGATCCATGTACAAGGGATGGATTCGAGGTGAAAAATGATGAAAACATTGCCTCAACCAATCTGGAATTCCACAGCGGGTATAGGAGAATCCAAATTGAATCCGAGTCATCACAGTAGCGTTCTGACCTCTATGCAGTTCATCCAAATAAAACGAACAATTTTTCTCTTCTCTAACTGTTAGAGATGATTTTCGAAAAAGGCATATCTTGGCTGCTAGACCTTATGCCTTTATATAGCATTCAAAAACCTAATTCTAATTAAATTCGGATTCTTTAAATATACAATATATTTAACCGAATATAATTAAATATGTAGAATCTGATTCTACTTTAATTAAGTTTCTTTTATATTTATATATATATATAGTATTTGATAATTACAATAACTTATCAAATATTAACATATGTATAAAACCGAAATTATCCATTATATAACAATTTCGGTTTCTCACTAATTACGTGTACAACAAGTTTGTACACATGCTATCTAGTCAAAATTTGTTCGTTTCAATCATAGGGTGTGACCCATGTAGGTTCATGTAACGTTAGCAGCAATATCCAGAACAATTCTAATATTACAAGCAATGAGTGGCATCTACCAATACATCATTTCTACCTAAGTTACATGAAATCGTGGTTTGATTCAACCTTTTTTCGTGATTAACTTCTTTTTGTATTTCATCCTTTTGTCCTCATATCTAGATCGGACACAAGTCATGGATTAGTCACACTTGTATAGTCCATCTAATGTTTCTTGATATCTTGAGTAGACTATTATAAACGAATAACTATGATATCCCATATCAATTCATTCGAGCATGGCCATGCATTTTCTAGTCTCACTCAATCAAGTGGCCTATGATATTACTCATATTATGTTGGAGGGACAAATCCTATATTGATCAACCATATTTCGCTACATGGATTGTGACATATCCAATATCAGTCTTTATAGTGTAGTCAGTTACGACACATGTTTAACCGTATCAAAATATGTCACTCACGATGTTGAAATAATGATGATATCAAGTCTGAGGGTCATACATGTAGTTATCACCATGAGCAATGTTGTGACTGTCACATAATAATCCAAGAAACATGCTCAAGGCGGGTCAATCCAGTATGTCATTCCCTAACACATGCTTATGTATTGATTTTGACATCTTCATGTCAATGACAACACTTTATCATCAATCAACTACATATTAGTCTTAATACATTATTATTGTCCAAGCCCACAATAATCCTCGACTAATGGCATTGAAGAATAACTATATTATTCTAAGGACTTTATTATAATTAAGTTTATTTATAGATACACATAAGAAGATTGAAATAATAACAATGGCTTCTTATTAATAAACAAGATAAAATAAGTATGTCTTTTACAACCATCTCATAGTTAGTCTTTGGGCATACTCCAACAAAAACTTGGTTGGAATGTTTTGCTAATAGGATGATAAGGATATGAATGAACGAATGATGCACTTATGTGATTCGAATATGATTAATGTGTGTGCTTAAAGTGTTTATCATGATCTTGAGATGATTACTTGTATGCATATGTATATAGCAACCTTTGTCACGCCTAATTCAAATATCATTGGGTTAGTTAACTTGGTCTAATGGTTATATTGGAATCCCTTATAATGTCTATAATTATCTTATCATGTGATAGGTAAAGAGTTAGTCTTATTTTGATGGTGTTTTGAGTACAACATGTCTTGCTAGTCGAATTAATGCCTAGGTGATTTAATGGTAATTCAATGGGTTTGAATGATATCTAGTTACCTTCCATAACTCGAATTAGACTTAAGTAAAGGAACAAAGTCTCTTCATTGATTTAAAGGACCTTGTATGGCTAAGATTAATTTGGTAATAACAAAAGAAAGTAGTAATCAAGATAAGGACACTAATGTGACTCATTTTCAAATGGATTATGCTAAACTCTCTTAGTTTAACATGCCATTGATCTAATAGAAGTCTAAAATCTATGTTGAGATCATCTTTGATTTCAAATGAAAAATTTTAGTCTTGCATTGTAAAGGATAGTCACAATCTCTCTTGTTTTTGCTTGTGACTCCAACCTTGTATGATGGTTGTTTGTCATTCTTTGCTAGTAATGTTTCTTAACTCGGTTTAGCTTTGGAACCAGTTAAGGGTTGTTACAAGTTCAACCTTCTCAACAAGGTCTACATCCACTATCTTATCTATCCACACTAAGGATTTCCACAAATTCACTAATTTGTCTTTCCTTTTAGGCTAAAGGAGATAAACTTACAAATCCTCGACTTATACCCCAAAGTCTAGCAATTTCCCTTTCCTAAAGTTGGAAACAAAGAAGAAAACTATGAAAACCTCACTAGATAATGTTTTTGCACAATTGAAGTTCACTAAACCCCAACACTTGAATGAAAATAAAATTACTATGAAGAACACTCAAGTGGGTTACAAGAACTTGACAATAGAAGCTCAAAAATGTTGGATATGTGCTTGTATGCTTTAGAATGGTTGTCTTGTTGTTGAAGACGCTTTGGAGACTTGTTTTTATACCCTTTCATTAATTTCTAGCCGTTTGGGTTGTTGGGAAATTGAATAGAGATGTTGGGCTGCAATTTTCCTGTATTAAATATTGTCTGGCAAGGGTAGGTATCGATACACGGATCTCTGTATTGGCACCTACTCAAAATAAAAATAGCCGTTGCAACAAAGGGGTAGAAGTACGCGAGCTAGCGTATCGGTACGAAGTGAAGAAAATAAAAGGGGTACCGGTACACAATGTACCGTACTGGTATTGGATTTACTCACTAGAATCCTTGGAAAACATTATGAACTTAGCGTATCAGAATGCGTATTCCAGTAACGGTACTCAGCTCAATTTATATTAAGTTTTGCTCCAAAATTTTTACAATGCTTAACGGTCAAAAATATTTGAAAATATTTGATCTTCGTACCTGTACACCAAAGGCCGTACCGATACTCAGTGCATAGTTTGGTTTTACAGTGAAGAAAAGGCGTACCGATACGCATATAGCCTTACCGGTACTTAGTTAATCATTTGAATAAAATTGGTTTCCAATAACGAAAATATGTACCGGTACGCATATAGCCGTATAATACTCACTTACCAAAATGGCTGGTTTGAATACCAAAACACTTAGAATTTTTTAGGGGCTGAAAATATTGACTTAAAATTATTTTGGTTCAAATGCTTGTCAATTTGTGAGTAAATTCAAGTACTTTAAAAACTTATTTGTTTGTAATTAAGTCTTTCTTATTTTTTTGTAATTAAGTTTTTCTTATGTCAAAATCAAAATAAACAGCTATATGTTAAAAAATAAAAAAATAAAGTGTCATAGTTTGAAGGAAAAAAAAAACCTAAATACAATATCTAAGTAATTTCCCCGTTCGTGTGCTACTTGAAAGTGACGTTTCTCAAACATGTCAACCTTATTTTCAATGATTGAGCTTGATTTACATGGACATTTGATCTTGTTCCTCCAAGTCACAACGTCATCCTCAAACCACAAGTCTGTTGAAAACTAGAAACAGAAGATGACATAGATTTTGAATAAATAAACTAGATGAGAGGAAGTGAATTAATGCAAACTTTATTCAGCAAAGAGGCCTTTAAATAGGCTGTACATAAAACAAATAAAAGCTAAAATTGGCAACTAATGCAGAAAATCTTTAACTGCAACCTAATAATCTTCACTTCTGCAATAGAAAAGATCAATTGTTTCTTCCTTTGTGAGATTCTTTAAGAAATGAATCTTCGCGTCTATGTGTTTGCTTCTCCACGTAGAACATAATTTTTTGAAAGTTTAATGGTTGAGTTGTTGTCGCAATAAATTGCAATATTTTGTGGCCTTGAAATCCTTCAATTTCATTCATTCAATCTTTATCTTTTGTGCGTCTGTTATCGTTGTTGCTAATTTTGGTATGCCATTTGAAACAATTTGTTAATATTTTTTTGATCTTAGAAGATTCTCTATTAACATTCCCCAATGATCACAATGACCATCAAATCTAGAAATTATGGGTTGCACAAAGTTATTCATGGCCATTTCTATGAAGTGAAAACCGCTCTTTTCCCTCAAGTGAACTTAACTTGATATCATTGTTAAAAAATAAAAACAAAATATGACAGAGATTTTGAATAAGTAAATTAAATAAGAATAAGTGAATTGATGCAAATTTTATTCAACAAAGAGGCCTTTAAATAGGTTGTACATAAAACATATAAAAGCTAAAATTAGCTTCTAATGCAGAAAAATCTAAATTGCAACCTAATAATTAGTAACTAATTCCATGAATAACAAAATCCTAAAGACTAGGACATCAAGAATTTACTTAACAAAGTCAAAATGAGTATAGCATATGCACACTACATTTTTTTTGGAATGTAATTAACCGTTAATTTTTACACACTTTTATAATTAGATATAATAGTCAACAACCTTTAGAGCAAGTGGTTAAAAAGTTCTCACTTGACACTTTTTCTTCTTTAAGTCTTGAGTTCTAGACTTAGTAGGAATAAATTTTCCCTTGTCCTTTTTCCTAATAAAAATTGTTCAAAAAAAAATATCATATCTAAAAAGTATAAATATTTTTTTGTTTTTCATTTCTTTTCTCCCTATCTTTTTGTCTTCTTCATTTTCCTCTACCCTGACCATCTTACATCACTATCATCGTGAATATCCTAATTTTCGACCACTTTTTCGATGAAACCTTAATTTAATTTTTCACATAATTAATCGATGGCTCTTTTTAATAATAAATCATATTAATTGAGCGAAAAAAATATTTGAATTACAAAATCAAACAAAAAAGTTGTCAATGGTCTATCATGCCTTCAGACAAACTCAATCTTCTACTAATTGGTTACCACATCGAAAACTGGCATAAGAACAATAGAAAAAAGAGCAAACCCATAGTTAATCATGTTGATTATACTCTATTTGTATTGATTTTGTTTCTACTGTCAAATTCTCTCTAGCTCTCATCTTGCAGATTATAATGGGTTTAATTTGCTTTTATTGTTGCTGTTTTTGTTTTGAAACGAACTGAGTTAAGATTAAATTATCCAAATTATTCATATATTTTTTTTCATTTTTAGTTTTTTTTCTTCACTCGATTCGTTTCCCCATTTATTTTTTTAAAATTACCAAAAAAATACCCAAGCCCAAAATCAATAAAGCAATAACAAATTGAAATATAAATGTTTAAAATCTTGATTCACACTTATCTATCGGCATTCTAGTTTGAATTTTGTTTTTTTGTTATTCATGTTGATAATTTATAACATTTATTTTATGATTATTTATTTTTATTATAAATAAAATTAAATTATGTTTTAAAATGACGATTTTGCCTTCACTATTTAGCCTCTAAATAGTGGGCAATTTTCACTCATTTTGTATATCCCTAAACAAATGTTTGCTTTAGAAACACTCTCTTTGGTTTTCATAAACCTTTCCCGAGTGTTGTTTTGAGGTGAGAGAAAAGCAATGTCATCAAAGTTCACTCTATTTTTCGAGTGTACTAAATTTAGAGAGCTATGCTAAACTAGGGATGGCAAAATTACCTAACCCGACCTAGTGCACCCCGACCCAGTCGGGTTTTTCCTCTTAAATTTTGGGGATCGGGGCGAGCGGGACAGGTATTAAAAAGCATTGAGTAGGGACGGGACGAGTTCGGGTATGAGATAAAAATCCCCCGCTCTGCCCCGCCCCGCCCCTATATATTTAAATTATATATATATATATTAACATATTTATGAAAATATCATTATATATAAACACTTTTAGAGGTTTTAAGCTATTATTTTAGTTTTTATTTATCGTAAATTTTTGTTAGATGTTGTTCGAGTTTTAACATATCTGATTCTGACGGTTAATGGTTCTAGTTTATTCTTTTAAATATGTATTTTTTATGCGGGTAGTTTAATTGAGATTTATTTTATTTTTTAAATAATTTAAAGTATCTTGAAACCTATATTTTGTGACTGTAGTGGTGGTTTGATCGAATCTAACGTTTATTGTCGACAAAGATTAATATTTTTTAAATTTTCGGGTCGGGGTCGAGTTTATGAGGTGACGTATCGGGGCGGGTAAATTAATATTTATATTTAGGACAAGGCGGGGCCGGGTTTAGAGGTTTATAAATTGGGCGGGTTCAAGGAGGCCAAAAACCCGCCCCATTGTTATTCCTATGCTAACCTCAGGGGGCGTTCGTCCATTGTAGCGATTACACACATCGAAGTGATTTCGTTTCTAAGGCAATAGTAAATACCACGACACGGTTATCGTTTTGTTTAGTTATTTTATTATTTTTCAATCAATGCTAATGCCTCGTCTTGCAGCAATTAATTTTCTAGCAATTTTAAAGCGAATTCACTTACTACTATCGAATAAGATTGGACTGTCATTCGATTTTACATTGTTTCCAGTGTTGGTGGTATTTAGCCTTCTCAAATTCCTTATAACTATTTATTATGCAAATCATAAATAATATGTTCGGATTTGTTATTTTAAAATGACGCTCTCGAGAATTTGAAAGGAAATTGAAAAGGATTTATGTTGCTTTAAAATCATCAGTTAAAAGAGGTGTCAAACAGTTTTAGTTTTTAATAAGGTGTTATTAATTTTTAATTTGATAATAATAGTAGAATTTTCAGTTTAAATGTCTATTATTATTGAAAGGTTTAATAGCTCTTTTAAATGCTATTAAAATTGATTATTTAGTGACCGTTCAAATGAGTTGATGATGTGTTTAAAGCATATTTCTAATGTATATTAATGCTATATTTTTCTTTGTAGCTAAGATTTGATGTGCATGAGATAACTTTTGATAACTAAAATTAAAATGATTTTAATTTAAAGTTGTCATTAGTTTTGGTAAAACAATTTAATTTTAACGATAGCTCTTAAAAGATTTTATTATGTTTGCTATCAAAATCTGTTGAAATGTTTTGCCATGTTACTTCAACAGATTTTACAAAGCTAAGGCAAGCAAATTGAAAAGAAAAAAATGGGACTTATTTGGTCTCGGAGATTTTGGCTCTAATTTTCAATTTCTAACGATGGTGCTCAAAAAGTGATGTTTTTTTTAGTGAGAGGGTTTAAACGTTAATCACAATTGCTCTGTTGTGTCATGGTATTATTGCGCTATAAAATTATAGAGGTTTATGTCACAGGTGAAAGTAAAACTATTAGTGTTTTTTATATAAAAAAAACATTTATACGTTTCATAGGTTGTGCAAGAGTAAAACCGTTAGATAGTCAATTACGATGGCTGGCTATATGAAAGTACAATTTTGCTGATAATAAATGGTTGTCAGTTGTACTAATTAGTGTTTAACATTTGTTGTACTATTTTTTTTGGAGAAATACATGCTTATAAAGATAGTATAACGATTGTTATGTTGGAGAAGAGAACCGACAAACACGAGAATGATTCTTCAAATCAAATATTCATATTGAGAAGCTGTCTAGTTTTTGGCAGATTTTAAAGAAACAAAATCTTATAGATAAGAATTCAATAATTTAATTATTTTTTAAGAGAATTTCTTTGGTGTTAAATAATTATTTTGCCTAACCTTGTAGAATCTCTTTATCACTATAGAATTAACAGGTTTTAAAGGTGTTAATTTAAATGAAGTGACTATCGCAAAAGATTCTGAGGTCGTTGATGATAAGAAGATTAAAAATACAAACATAAAGTGAGGATGAACAAGTATATTTAGAATTTATAATTCTATCAGTTCAAAAAAAGAATTTATGATTTTATCTATGATGTCAGATTACTTAAACTTGTTGTCTATTCATTTGTGTTTTTTATATCACATGAAATTAAATTGAGCCTCTAAGATAGTCTATAAACTTAGAGAACATGTTTTAGTCTAGGGAAAAGACTAAAGGCTAGAATGAATGCCTTTTCTAAGTAGTGATAGGTCATGTTCCTGGTCAAAAATATAGTGAAATCACCTTTCCTATTTTTTCCCAAGACCCTGCTAATAATAAGGATGTTCATTTTTTAAAATATCCCATATACGTAGGCAAAAACAGGGGAAGAGGTCAGATTTATCCGGACTGGAATAATTGTGAGTAAAAGTATGCTTAATATGATACTATTGTGAGTAAAAGTATCAAGCATAATTCTTTAAGAGGCCTTAATTAAAGAAAGAGAAAATTCATAAATGGCTTATCGAAATGCATTATGAAATGCATGTCTAGGATTAGTTCTATGAAAGACTTGGTTTTTAAGCGTGCCTAATGCACCACCCCTCCTTCATGGTAACCTACAGGGTGCAGTGTTCTTTAATGTACTCACTTTTATAAAAATACTATGAAAAAGAAGATCTCTTTAAACTTAGTGTAGAAGTTAAAAGAGTTGAGATTAATTTGGTTGGATAGAATACCAAATTTCATAGTAAACTTGAGATAATTTTCATCTTGTTTGGAAAAGTTAAAAACTCATCGTAAATATTTTTATAATTTTCTTAAACACATCTTATGAAGAATTAGGAAAACTGAAATTCCTTTTGAATGAGAAAAAGTCATGAATGACTACTAATGAGATATAAGGAATTTCATAATCGCTTGAGATTATGCACACTAATCTTAATAATTAGTAAATTCTCAAAACCTTGAAAAATATAATCATGTTTAAGATTTGAGTTTGTTAAAACATAGTTTTATTGTTAAAACTCATAGCAAACTTTACTCTAGTATGATTTAATATTTGTTCACATGTTGTCTAATACATTTATGGATTTATTTCTATCTTAAGAATGTTAGAAATGTGGGGTGTCTTAAAATGATGATCATTGAAGTCAGAGAAGAACCTAGTTGATCCGTTTACCAAAGGTTAAAGTCAAAAGTTGGTTCTAGATTCGTCGAGGGGGTGAGTCTAAAGCCCATTGGTTGGGGATGTAACACCAGGACTGATACGAATTGTTTGCTCCAATCTGAGGAGTCATATTCGGGTCACTTGAGTGACCCACGTAAAAAATTCAAATAAAATCAAATTCTGAATGTTATGCAAGTTCAAAAATTATACGATTAACAAGACAATTCATAAATACACTTTATAATACTAGTTTCAGACTCAAACATAATATAAGACGTGAAATACATGCTCCCTAATTACACATGTATCATACACTGCAAGCAGTGTCGAAGGAATGCTCATACTAATGTCGATAACTGCACCATGTTCAATCTTTTAACCTGTGATGATAAAAACAACATGAACTTGGAAAAGCTCGGTAATACAAAACTACCAAAAGATGCTAAAAGCATAAGTAGAAATATGGCAAAGCGTAATACTATCATGGTGTTCTGAGCAACAACATATTCCAATTACGATTCGATAGTTCAACAAAATGTTATATCTTAAGGTAACAAAGTTATTTGTTATTTAATCACCCGAGTATTAGGCGAGAAGCCTATAGTTCAGAGAAATAGAAGAGAGATGGATTAAGGGAGATGAATTAGAGAGTTTAATGTGTTCCAACAAGTGCAAATTGAAACTTACAGAAAGTTCAAACGTTGGTAAATTAATTCTGCAAGGTAGATTTAAAGAGGCAGAAAAGTTTTACTTAAGGTACCTAACTACCCTCCAACTGAACACCGATATTCATTTCCCAAAACTACAACAATAAAGGCGTTAACTCAGGTTTATTGGGCATAGGTGCCGACTGAAGGGGATGCCTTAAGTCCAGTAGGAATCACTCTAGCCGAAGCACAGGAACCTGATACAGTAGGAATCACCCAAGCCAAAGCATAGGAACCTGATACAGTAGGAATCACCCTAGCCAAAGCATAAGAACCTGATACAATAGGAATCACCCTAGCCGAAGCATAGGAACATGATATAGTAGGAATCACCCTAGCCGAAGCATAGGAACTTGATATAGTAGGAATCGCCCTAGTCGAATCATAGGAACTTGGTACAGTAGGAATTACCAGCCGGATCAAGGCTGAACCTGCAGAGACTTCATATCTTATCCCAAGTAACCCAGTGAAATATTCTAGACAATATTTATAGTAAACAATAGTAATTAGTAATAACAATATATATATATATAGCATGCAATTATTTTCAATAAAAAAGTAACTAGAGAGCGTGATATTCTTTAGGTACTTAGGCATAAATCAGACAATTGATACGATCATGCTTAAAATCAAGAAATATGTTATGTTTTTGAAATATCAGATAATATCAGTAATGTGAACGTGATCGGTTCAAACCAAGCATTCAAAACATTTATATAGCATATAAGGAACACTAGATTGTCCACTTTAATTCTCGGAGGCACTTGATAATTACAGGAAAGACTTGTGACAAATTCAGAAATGAGATCTCTAATAAAAAGGGTTCGATAGCTAATGGCTCCACCCAGGCATTCGAGAATTGATCTACCAGGAATTAAACTTCCATGTCGCTTAAACTTCCATCATTAGGCCAACAAAGTCATTTTAGTCATTTAACTTCCAGGGAAATTTTGTAATTCAACCCGATAAAGTTAAAACAATGATTTGCAGCATTTATGATTTCTAACGGTTCATCAGGGTTCCATGTCGCTTCGACTAACAGATCTCATCATTGTGGTACTTATCAAGTTCCCAGACAATTACACTTCACTAATATTTATTATCTTAGTACTGACTGCATTGTATAAATATACAGACCACCTTCGAGATCAACATTGGACGTACCTCGAGCAGTTGAACACGTACTCATGCGATATTTTATTAGTATTTTAACAATATTAGAAATGACCGACTTACTTGGGTCATGTTCCATAACCTTTACGGTATTACAATCATTTAAGTTCAATCGGTATTCTAAGATTTATCAAATACAATCTATTTATTCTGATCATGAGAGTACTTTAATCATTTGGAGCTTAGGGGTATATTTATCATTTCATTCAAGTTAATCATTTAGAGGGTTTCCAAGAAATTTATTTTCAAATGTTTATTCAGAAATTTGGGAAATCTAGGTATTTCGCAATCTCGAGGGTTAGAAACCAGATTTTCAGAATTTCCCAAATAGATCTAGAATTTAATGGGATAAATAAGAGGTTCTATCACGTCAAATATGAATTCCCATGTCATTTCTACCTTCAAGGGTATTTAGGTCCTTTTTACACCTCAAGGGTATTTTCATTATTTCTCATCAAAAAATTTCAGATATTAGATCTTATAACCAATAATAGTCGGAATTGAAGGTTTTGAGTTTAACGGCTTTATCGATTATTCACTTGGATTTGTTACCGGTCATTAATTTCTTACTCAAGTCATTTGGTCTAAACTAGTTCATTATCCTTTTACCATAAACAATACAGCTTTAAAACAATCAAAGATAATTATATTACCAATCATGTTTATTTTATACATTAACAAAATATCAACAAGTTCCGAAAAGCATGCAAAAGGTAGTGAGGTATTACCTCGACTCCGAGCTACATTAGGTAACCTTTGATACTCCTTTTGATTGCTCTTGAACTCGAACTTGACGTCCCTCAACACCTCGATTATGTGGTAGAAACAAATTACAATAAAAATAGAACTTAAATGTAATTATCGAATTGAATCGAAAGGTCAAACATTGAAAAGTAGCTTACCGAATTCGAATTTGGCAAAACATACCTCAAAAATGGACTCAGGGTGTCGAAAAATCCAAAATATGACTTTTTCAAAAAAGTCAACATTGGTCAAAGTCAACCCAGTTGGTCAACGGGTCGATCAAAGCGTCAACGAGTTAGTCAATGAGTCAGGTCAAGGTTTAACAGATTGGTTCGGGCTATGCCTGGACCAGTCTGGGTTTGGCTTAATCGGTTCTAAAATTTGGTTCGGGCTTCTCTCACTAATGGGCGACAGACTTGGGATCTCTAATTGTAACAACAATTTCCCGGCCGGGTAGTGAACCAGGTCAGAGTATGTTACCGATGAACAATACAGTGATCTATGCAGTACTTTTAATCAATAACCAATAAGAGATGACACAATATGATACTATAATCATATGGAGAGAACAACAACTTGATTCGAGGTTATAATTAACAGATCATGATCAATTTTAAACTTTTACAAGTTATAGGGACTAATATATAATTCTAGTGTTTTAGAGGTCCTTTATTGAAAATTAACCTTACCACAATGAAATTCAATTCTTATTCAGTGAGCATGCAAATTTTCATAACAATCAGAATTCATTCACCCCATTAATTAAGCTAAACAATAATTACATGTATCCGTACCGATACTTAGGAAAGCCGTATCGATACGCCATGTATATTTTATAAATTACAGATTCTAGTGACCAAAACTCATATGGATACAGATCTAGCCGTATCGGTACGAGTGAACCCATTTCGGTACACCCTGAAGCCATACTGATGCAATTACCAAAACCAAATTCCAGTGTTAACTTTTTGTATCAATACACTGAAGTCTGTATCGATACGCCTAGTTGACTATCATTGACTTGCTCCCAATATGCAATACCGTACCGATACGCCATTACTTGTATCAATACGCCCTGCACTATAATGATAGATTTTATCTGGTTTTTACCCAATTTAACCTATCGAACAATGTCCAAAAGCAATGAAATTTTACCAGTAAGTTTATAACACTATAATCTACTAGCATGCCAAATTTCATAACAATACGAATATGTTTACTAGGTTTTCACCTTTTTAAGCCAAATATGCAAGTTTTACCACTTTTAACCATTTGTAAAAGCACATTTAGGGTCTTAAAGACCATTACAAGCCATATGCAAGACATACACATTAAAAAGGCTAAAAGTGACTAGTTCAACTACTTTGCCACCATACTAGTAGTTCATAGGGACGATATACATTACTTGTAGACTTGTAGTGACTTGCCAAAAACCTTCAACTTCTCTGATCTCTCATCGATGATCCCTTTAACCTGAAATGCATGAGATGAAATGCATTAGGCATACTTTGCCTAGTGAGGTAGTCATGAACAATATAAAAATCAATGAAATACATTCCAAATCATGTTTCAACAATGACAATGCAATGATTCATGTTCAATGACAATTATAACATATTTTAATATTATTCCTTGGATAGAATCATGATACTGGATACACGAATTCTTATGCCTCGCCAAATAAATGAATGGTCTAGTCCCTCCGCCTTGCCAATTGACCAATATGACAATCATCCATCCGCCTCCCCACAATAAAGATCGTAGCCAAGGACCGTAGTCCACCAGTACCAATGAGATCATGAATTCTATGGCATGCCAATAGTATCCAATGTCTTTCCGAGTCCAAGGTTCAATATTAGTATCAATATCTAATATTTTCAATAGCAGCGACAATGATCAATTTTCAAATGCCAATATTTCGATAACAATAGCAATGCTAATTTCAATATCCAATGACAAAATCTATGACAATGACTATAACAATAACAATGTCGATGTTCAATGGTAAATACCATAATTTCGATGCTTCAATATGGTTGATGACAATAGCAATGTTTCTATATCTCAATGAATCGACGTAACACCCCCTACCTGGGTTAGCAACAACCCGGCTCTGGAGCGTTACATTAAGCAAGCAAGGACAATACAATACAAGGCAATACAATGAACAAGCAAGGCAAGCATAATTCATCCTTATTTGATGAGTTACTTAACTAACAAGCAACTAAACATACATTACTTATCATGCAAGTAACCTCATAATTGATTCTTACTTCAACCTAAACCATTCGAATAGGTCACTAACTTAATTCATTTTATGCTTTCATTACAAGTTACTACATTATCAATTCGATTCACTTTATTGTTCCTTAGCTTATATTCGAATGTCTCTAGATATAACATGCTTCCATTTCAATTCAAGGTTCCTTAGTTTGTACACATTTTAACATTACAATCCTGTACTTACTAAGCATGATTATCTAAACATTCAATAGCATGAAACTAGTTCCATTCAAGCATTATACTAAACTCATACAATCAGCCATTAACACAAGATACATACAACAAAGCATGTAACTAGTTCCCAATGATCTAAACCATTCGGTCAACATCTATACACACACTAGGCTATTCGGCCTAATCCTATCAAACACACAACTTTCATTTCAAGCAAGACTTATACATTAAGCAAGGCATTAGATTTGAAATACAAGCAAGCATGGTTCAATCATCCTATATTCAATTCAAGCAAGACTTGTAGACAAACAAAGTTTTCGAACGTTAACAATGTAAGCTAGATCAACATTTGATCATTCCATGAATTTAATTCAATAGTTGCGCAGCAAAGAATCATCCATTACATGTTATATAAGTTCATTACATACTTGACATGGGATTCATAACATAGTAGGCCCATCAAGATCAATATATACAAGTACCAAAATGCATGATCAATCTATCAATATACATTCTAGTGCCACCATTCTAGGAGATATACAAAACAAGTATGAAACCATACTTAGGCAAACTTGTGTGACTTGCTTCTTGCTCAAGGTAACAGCTTCAAGATCAAGCAACACTCGTGTCCTTTATCCTATAGTTGGGAAGAGTGAAAAAGATAGTGATAAGTACAAGATTGTACTTAGTGAGGTAGTACTAAGTCTAACCATTTGTTATGTCAAGTTTCATGTATCATTTAATCAAGTATAAACCTAGCTAGGGGTTTCAAGCATTAGAATGATCCTAGCTAAGGCTTTCAAGCATCAAGATTATCCTAGCTAAGGATATCATACATTCGGTCAACAAGGTACAAGCAACAAGAATTCATACTTCATGAATCAAGCACAACATGCTTGCAAAACAAGAAATCAAGGTAATCATGCTTACATGACAAGTAACATACATATCATGACTTTCAATACAAGTAACATTCAATTCATTGCTTTCAAGACAAGTATCAAGTGTTATTAGATTGTTATTTCATGTAATATCAATTAAACAACCCCCTTGGTACTTAGTTTGTATAGGTAATCGAGTCTCTAACCAACTGTCGCCACAATATGCACCGTAGTGCTGGTCAAACCCTTCTAGTGTCGACAAAGACCACATAGTACCCTTCGTCTGTTGCCAAATAGGGGCCTTAGCCCTGGACCGTAGTCTACCCTTACACAATGAGCTCTAGACTCTAAGGCATGCCCTTCTACCTAGTCCAACTAGCTACCAAGGTTGTGTCAATTTACCATTTATTCAAGTGTTTCAAGATCGAGATCATGTCAAGCAAACTCATTTCATATTAGGCCCTTAGGCCATTGAGCCATAGCTCACATATCAAGTAGTTTTCATGTTTCATTTCATCAAGTGTGATAACATTACAAACAAGTTCTTTAAGTATTGATCACATGCCACATGATGCATACAAGCATAAATGTTATCACTCAACATGCTTAGCAATCGAATCAATATGTATACAAGGTTGAGATCAAGTTTCATGCATTACTTTAAACATTCTTCCCTTATTAGGTCAAGTTCATGATTAGACTCATTTAACATTTCAAGAATGTAACAAGTATGCATTGGTTAGGACCTAGTCCTAACCCTAGAGATAACTACACTCACAATACTCCAAGCTTAGCTAGTCTTGGATCCACACTCCTTTTCTTGGCTTTAGGATTATCCACTCTATCCTCTTCCACCAAGTTTACTCCTGGTTCTAACACATTACAAGTAGAAACATGTCAAGACAAGATCATTCAATCAAGCAATGTTACAAGCATATAACATACACAAATCTGGCAGAAAACTCATATACATTCTCCATTACACTTAACTACTCTTTTCTATATTCTAGTTCATGTAAAACCAGACAAAATCCATGTCCTAAAACTGTTTACAAAACAGTTTGCAAATTGCCACAAAACAGTGTGCAATTGCCTATAGTGCTGCTGCCAGGCAGCTTGCACTCTAGTCACTTAATCGTGCATAACTTTCATTCCGTACGTCGGAATTTCAATTGGTTTACACCTTTGGAAAGATAAAAAAAATTTCTTTATAACCATATAAGGCTTGTTGTTTGGTTCTTTACCAATTAATACAATTTTTAACTTAAAGACAGGGCATTTTGCTACACTGGACAGTTTGCACTGTCCCTAGTGTTTCTTCTCTACATTTCAGTATACAACCCATAATTCAGTTATGTTTTCTCATGATGAATTTAGACATACCAAGGTGATGTCCATAAAAATTTAAGCCTTAAATTCATTATATAAAATTTATAGTGATTTTTCAAAGTTACTGCCCAGAACAGAACATTCTGGGCAGATTACACTAGGTTGAATTTCTAGCTTCTTAACTTATTTTAGCAAGGTCCTAACATGGAAATTTCATTCATATTCATGTTCTTAAATGTCTAGGTCATTATATTTCACTTAGAAATGTGCTTTAAACAGTTCATTATCATGTTGAACCTAAGTTGATCTATTTGATCAACATTGCACATCCATTTCATCAACTAGGCAGTCCATTACCTAATTTAACTAGTACAATTAGGTGTAGTCATTTTCCAGCAACATATATATCAATTCAATCTTCATTTTATCTAGCAACAAGATCAAAACAGGGTTGTATGTTCATTTGGCATGTTTACACAAATTCTATATCAAAACAATCCCTAATCAAGACTGTTTTCAACCATGTACATATTTCCCAGATTTCCAGCAACTACACATATTTCCTTTATCAAGTTGGTTACTAGAAATTACAATTTCAAGTTCAAATTGAAGCTAGCATGACCCTAACACATATAGAAATCATCCAATTCCATCTAGGCAACAAGAACATCATCATTTGCATATTCAAACAATCTCTAACATGTAAAGTCAAGCATTATAACTTCTCCAAGCTAAATTTGATCAATGGATGAATCAAAAAGCTTGAATTTGAAGGTGTTTGCATGAAGCTCTTCTCTCCCCCTTCTCTCTCAATATTTTCGGCCAAGGGATGTTTTGGGAGGAAGATGACAATATTTCTTTGTTCATTATTCCTCCTAGACATGAGTCATCATCCAAATTGGCACATGTTCTCTTTCAAACGAGAACATGTGTCAAGGCCTCTATTTAATTTAATTTTACATGCAATCTTTAGAGTTTTGCATGTTCACATTTCCATGCTTTCATTTATGCCTTCTAGTTTTAATCTCAATTCAATTTGGTTCTAATTTCACCTATTTGATCTTAAGGATGGCCAATGTTCATTCTTCTTTAAATTGATCAACTTATGAATTCAATTAGCCTATAGTTTAGATAGTGGTAACATTTCTAGGCCAATTTTAGGGTGTTACAATTCTCATCCCCTTAAAATAAATTCGTACTCGAATTTACCAGAATCAAATAGGTGAGGATATTGCTTCTTCATGACTTCTTCAGATTCCCATGTTGCCTCTTCTACCTTGTGATTTCTCCACAAGACTTTGACAAGAGGAACATTCTTGTTTCGAAGTCTTCTGACTTCCTTGTCAAGTATCTGAATAGGCTCTTCGTAATATGATATATCAGGATTCAATTCTACTTCTTTAGGCTCAAGATCATGAGATGGGTCAGACCTATATCTTCTGAGCATGGAGACATGAAAGACATCGTGGATCTTATCAAATTCACTAGGAAGTGCTAATCAATAAGCCACTGGACCAATTCTTTCAATGATTTCAAATGGTCCGATAAACCGAGGGCTGATTTTTCCTTTTCTTCCAAATCTGAAGACTTTCTTCCAATGAGATACTTTGAGAAAGACCTTGTCTCCAACGTTGTATTGGATGTCTCTTCTTTTCAAGTCAGCATAAGCTTTCTGCCTATCGAAAGCTGCCTTCAATCGATCATGAATGATCTTCACTTTTTCTTCGGTTTCTCTGAGCAATTGAGGTCCTAAAACCTTGCTTTCTCCCAATTCAGACCAGCACAAGGGAGTTCTACATCTTCTTTCGTATAGAGCTTCGAAGGGAGCCATCTGAATAGATGTCTAATAGCTATTGTTGTAAGCAAACTCTACTAGGGGTAGATATTTCTCCCAATTCTTTCGGAAGTCTATAAGACAAACACATAGCATATCTTCGAGTACTTGAATGATTCTTTTAGATTGTCCATCTGATTGTGGATGAAAGGTTATACTAAGATGCACTTTAGCTCCTAGAGCCTTCTGTAAGGAATTCCAAAATCGAGAAGCAAATCTAGGATCACGATCAGAGATTATAGTTGTAGGTACACCGTGTAATCAAATCATTTCATGGATGTATAGCTTGGCTAAGGTTTCCAAGCTCATGTTCATTCGAACAGGGATGAAGTGAGTAGACTTTGTGAATCTATCAACAAGCACCCATACAACATCATTCTTTCTTGGAGTGGAAGGAAGACCAGTAACAAAATCCATTATAATCCGATCATATTTCCACTGAGGGAATTCGATTGGTTGGAGCAATCCAATAGGGACTTGATGCTCGGCTTTAACTCTATGACAAGTTAGGCACTTCGATACGAAGTCTGTAATAGCCGATTTCATGCCTGACCACCAGTATAGTGGCTTTAGATCCTTGTACATCTTAACAGATCCTGGGTGAATCGAGAAAGAGCTTTGGTGAGCTTCTTGTAACATCTCTTGTTTTAGTTCCTCATTGTTAGGAACACATACCCTATCTTTGAAATAGAGGAGTCCATTCGACTTGAGGGAGAAGTCGGAATTAGACTCAGAGTCTAGCTTGGATATGATCTTCAGAAGATCTGGATCTGTTTGCTGGAGTTCTTTAATTCTCGAGATCAAGCTAGATTGAACTTGAAGTTTAGACAAGAATTTTCGTCCTTTGGATAAACGGAAATGAGCATTGATAGCCAATGAAGCTACAAATGAAAGAACAAGATCATTAAGGTAGAATTTTTGAGTAGTTACTTGCAAGACAAGTAATGTATTCGAATGGATTACTTGTAATCCAAGTAAGTTCAAATTTTATTGAATTATTCTAGGATTTAGATTTAGGGGTTTACTCGAGTATGGTCTGCGACTAAGGACATCAACAACCACGTTTGCTTTCCCCGGATGGTAGTCGATAACCAAATCGTAGTCTTTAAGCAATTTTAGCCATCTTCTTTGTCTCAAATTCAAATCTTTCTGAGTCAGGAGGTATTTGAGACTCTTGTGTTATGTGAATAGGTTATATTTCTCCCCGTACTAGTAATGTCTCCATATTTTGAGAGCAAACATGATAGCTAGAAATTCTAGATCGTGTGTAGGATAGTTTGACTCGTGTGGTTGTAGTTTCCTTAAAGCATAAGCTACCACTTTTCCATCTTGCATTAGGACACAACCTAGTCTAAATGAGATGCATCACTATAGACAGTGAATTCTTTGCTCGATTCTGGTTGGATAAGAACTGATGCATGAGTTCGAGCTTGTTTAAGTTGATCGAAGCTTCGTTGTTGGTTCTCCGACCAAACAAAAGGCGTATCTTTACGAGTTAGCTTATTCAAGCTTGCGGAAATGGATGAAAATCCCTTGACAAAATGCCGATAATACCCAGCTAAACTGAGAAAGCTTCTTACTTCACCAATATTCTTCGGAGGTCTCCAATCCATGATGGATCGAATTTTGCTCGGGTCTACTTTAATTCTTTCTGCCGAGATGAAATGGCCAAGAAACGAGACTTCCGATAGCCAAATTCACACTTAGAGAACTTTGCGAACAATTGACATTGTTAGAGAGTTTGCAATATAATTCGAAGGTGTTCGAAAAATTTTCCTTATTCCGAGAATACACCAGGATGTAATCAATGAAGACGACCACAAACTTGTCAAGATAAGGCTTGAATACACGGTTCATGAGGTCCATGAAAGCAGCCAGAGCATTCATTAACCCGAATGGCATTACAAGGAATTCGAAGTGGCCATATCGAGTACGAAAGGCTATCTTGGGTACATCTTCTTCATTTACCCTCATTTGATAGTATCCCAATCGAAGATCGATCTTTGAGAATACCGAAGCATCATTGAGTTGATCGAAGAGATCTTCTATCTTTGGGAGAGGATACCGATTCTTGATAGTAAGCTTGTTCAATTGTCTGTAGTCAATACAGAGTCTCATAGTCCCGTCTTTCTTTTTCACGAATAAGACTGGAGCACTAGTTAGCCTGAAGGGAATAATTAGGAACTCGTAGTGACCATAACGAGTCCTGAAAGCCGTTTTGGGTACATCTGAGTCTTATATTCTCATCGACCCTTCCTTCTTCTTAATGAACAATACGGGTGCTCCCTAGGGTGAAGAGCTAGGCCGAATAAAGCCTTTGTCTTGTAGCTCTTGGAGTTGCTTCTTGAGTTCTTTCAATTTAACAGGTTCCATTCGATAGGGTGTGATGGACATCGGAGTTGTCCAGGTTGAACTTCAATCTCGAACTCAACTTGTCTAGTTGAAGGGAGACCAGGGAGTTCCTCGGGAAAAACATCAATAAATTCAGATACAATTGGCATACTAGGTAAGTCGAATTCAAGTTCATCTTGCATAATCATAGTAGCAAAGATTGAGGTCGGTTTTCTATCAATTAGGAGGATTGATTCCTTTCCTAAGCCCTAGAGATAAAGTCTCCTATTTTGGCAATCTACCCAAGCTTCATGTTTGCTTAACCAATCTAGTCCTAGCACTAGATCAAACTCACAATTTGGCAATACATATAAATCAATGAGAAAGGGTATGTTTCGAATGACTATATAACATTCATTGCAAAGGAAGTTAATGGATGTGATTCCCCCTATTGGGTTTGAAACTACAAGGCTTTGTTTTACAATTTCAGGTTTAATCTCGAAAGACTATCTCCTTCATTTGAGGAGCCTACGGGACTTTTATTGTCCCGGCCATGTCTCGTTTCAGACATTTCTAGTTCAAATAGAACAATTGAGGATTCGGTTTAATAAGCAAGACACAAGCTATTCAATACAAGTCTCCTAGGTGGCACAAGTATCCTATATGATGCATGATAGCCCGGTTTAGTCCTAGAATTGACTAAACCTAAAGCTCTAATACCAATTAAATGTAACACCCCCTACCCAGGTTAGCAGCAACCCAGCTCGGGAGCATTACATTAAGCAAGCAAGGACAATACAATACAAGGAAATACAATGAACAAGCAAGGCAAACATAACTCATCCTTATTTGATGAGTTACTTAACTAACAAGCAACTAAACATACATTACTTATCATGCAAGTAACCTCATAATTGATTCTTACTTCAACCTAAACCATTCGAGTAGGTCACTAACTTAATTCATTTTATGCTTTCATTACAAGTTACTACATTATCAATTTGATTCACTTCATTGTTCCTTAGCTTATATTCGAATGTCTCTAGATATAACATGCTTCCATTTCAATTCAAGGTTCCTTAGTTTGTACACATTTTAACATTACAATCCTGTACTTACTAAGCATGATTATCTAAACATTCAATAGCATGAAACTAGTTCCATTAAAGCATTATACTAAACTCATACAATCAGCCATTAACACAAGATACGTACAACAAAGCATGTAACTAGTTCCCAATGATCTAAACCATTCGGCCAATATCTATACACACACTAGGCTATTCGGCCTAATCCTATCAAAAACACAACTTTCATTTCAAGCAAGACTTATACATTAAGCAAGGCATTCGATTTGAAATACAAGCAAGCATGGTTCAATCATCCTATTTTTGATTCAAGCAAGACTTGTAGACAAACAAAGTTTTCGAATGTTAACAATCTAAGCTAGATCAACATTTGATCATTCCATGAATTTAATCCAATAGTTGCGTAGCAAAACATCATCCATTGCATGTTATCTAATTTCATTACATACTTGACATTAGATTCATAACAAAGTAGGCCCATCAAGACCAATATATACAAGTATCAAAATACATGATCAATATATCTATATACATTTTAGTGCCACCATTCTAGGAGATATACAAAACATGTATGAAACCATACTTAGGCAAACTTGTGTGACTTGCTTCTTGTCAAGGTAACAGGCTTCAAGATCAAGCAACACTCGTATCCTTTATCCTGTAGTTGGGAAGAGTGAAAACGAGAGTGATAAGTACAAGATTGTACTTAGTGAGGTAGTACTAAGACTAGCCATTTGTTATGTCAAGTTTCATGTATCATTTAATCAAGTATAAACCTAGCTAGGGGTTTCAAGCATTAGAATCATCCTAACTAAGGCTTTCAAGCATCAAGATTATCCTAGCTATTGATATCATACATTCGGCCAACAAGGTACAAGCAACTAGAATTCATACTTCATGAATCAAGCACAACATTCTTGCAAAACAAGAAATAAAGGTAATCATGCTTACATGACAGGTAACATACATATCATGACTTTCAATACAAGTAACATTCAATTCATTGCTTTCAAGACAAGTATCAAGTGTTATTAGATTGTTATTTCATGTAATATCAATTAAACAACCCCCTTGGTACTTAGTTTGTATAGGTAATCGAGTCTCTAACCAACTGTCGCCACAAGATGCACCTTAGTGCAGGTCAAACCCTCCTAGTGTCGCCAAAGACCACATACGTACCCTTCGTCTGTCGCCAAATAGGGGCCTTAACCCTGGACCGTAGTCTAGCCTTACACAATAATCTCTAGACTCTAAGGCATGCCCTTCTACCTAGTCCAACTAGCTACCAAGGTTGTGTCGATTTACCATTTATTCAAGTGTTTCAAGATCAAGATCATGTCAAGCAAGTTCATTTCATATTAGGCCCTTAGGCCATTGAGCCATAGCTCACATATCAAGTAGTTTTCATGTTTCATTTCATCAAGTGTGATAACATTACAAACATGTTCTTTAAGCGTTGATCACATGCCACATGATGCATACAAGCACAAATGTTATCACTCAACATGCTTAGCAATCGAATCAACATGTATACAAGGTTGAGATCAAGTTTCATGCATTACTTTAATCATTCTTCCCTTATTAGGTCAAGTTCATGATTAGATTCATTTAACATTTCAAGAATGTAACAAGTATGCATTGGTTAGGACCTAGTCCTAACCTTAGAGATAACTACACTCACAATACTCCAAGCTTAGCTAGTCTTGGATCCACACTCCTTTGTTCTTGGCTTTAGGATGATCCATTCTATCCTCTTCCACCAAGTTTACTCCTGGTTCTAACACATTACAAGTACAAACATGTCAAGACAAGATCATTCAATCAAGCAATGTTACAAGGATATAACATACACAAATCTGGCAGCAAACTCATATACATTCTCCATTACACTTAAATACTCTTTTCTGTATTCTAGTTCATGTAAAACAAGAAATAATCCATGTCCTAAAACTGTTTATAAAACAGTTTGCAAGTTGCCACAAAACAGTGTGCAATTGCCTATACTGCTGCTGCCAGGCAGCTTGCACTATAGTCACTTAAACGTGCATAACTTTTATTCCGTACGTCGGAATTTCAATTGGTTTACACCTTTGGAAAGATAACAAAATTGTATTTATAACCATATAAGGTTTGGTTTTTAGTTCTTTACCAATTGATACAGTTTTTAACTTAAAGACAGGACATTTTGCTACACTGGACAGTTTGTACTGTCCCTAGTGTTTCTTCTCTACATTTCAGTATACAACCCAAAATTCCGTTATGTATTCTCCTGATGAATTTATACATAAAAAGGTGTTGTCCATAAAAATTTCAGCCTTAAATTCGTTATATACAATTTATAGTGATTTTTTAAAGTTACTGCCCAAAACAAAGCTTTCTGGGCAGATTACACTAGGTTGAATTTCTAGCATCTTAACTTATTTTAGCAAGGTCCTAACATGGAAATTTCATTCATATTCATGTTCTTACATGTCTAGGTCATTATATTTCACATATAAATGTGCTTAAAATAGGGCATTATCATGTTGAACCTAAGTTGATTTATTTGATCAACATTGCACATCCATTTCATCAACTAGGCAGTCCATTACCTAATTTAACTAGTACAATTAGGTGTAGTCATTTTCCAGCAACATATCTATTCAATTCAATCTTCGTTTTATCTAGCAACATGATCAAAGCAGGGTTCTATGCTCATTTGGCATGTTTACACAATTTCTCTATCAAAACAGTCCCTAATCAAGACTGTTTTCAACCATGTACATATTTCCCAGATTTCCAGCAACTACACATATTTCCTTTATCAAGTTGGTTACTATAAATTACAATTTCAAGTTCAAATTGAAGCTAGCATGACCCTAACACACATAGAAATCATCCAATTCCATCTAGGCAACAAGAACATCATCATTTGCATATTCAAACAATCTATAACATGTAAAGTCAAGCATTATACCTTCTCCAAGCTAAATTTGATCAATGGATGAATCAAAAAGCTTTAATTTGAAGGTGTTTGCATGAATCTCTTGTCTCCCCTTTCTCTCTCAATATTTTCGGCCAAGGGATGTTTTGGGAGGAAGATGACAATATTTCTTTGTTCATTATTCCTCCTAGACATGAGTCATCATCCAAATTGGCACATGTTCTCTTTCAAATGAGAACATGTATCAAGGCCTCTATTTAATTTAATTTTACATGCAATCTATAGAGTTTTGCATGTTCACATTTCCATCCTTTTATTTATGCCTTCTAGTTTTAATTTCAATTCAATTCGGTTCTAATTTCACCTATTTGATCTTAAGGATGGCAAATGTTCATTCTTCTTTAAATTGATCAGCTTATTAATTCAATTAGCCTATAGTTTAGACAATGGTAACATTTCTAGGCTAATTTTAGGGTGTTACAATCGATGACAATGATATCAATGACAACAATGCTATGTTCAATGTTCAATACGATAACTTACCAATGCTTACCTACAATGCCTCCAAGGAGGTTCGATGCAATATCCCTTAACAAAAGGTTAGCTATGTAAAAGTACAATGTCCATGAAACCTTGAATGACACCTAACCTAATCCCGAGACACTGACTACACTCACCCTGATTTCCGAAGCTCCCACGGCTCTCGGATTACGATTCCCTTGTTCCTAGCCCTTGACAGAGATGATGGATTATCTTTCTCCAATTCTTGAGCTAGGTAAAAACAATAGCAGTTTGTAATGCCCCGGTTTTGGGCTTAGGAGTTTGCTTGGTTGATTAGACGATCTGGTGGACTGGGGTTAGAGATTCGAATCGGATTCGGGTTAAAAATCAGAATAAGTATTTTTTAAGTGAGATAAAAATATGGGAAAATATTATAAAATAATTATTTAATATATGAATATATTTGGTGAAATCAATTTTGGAAAATGGGTTTTGGAACTTTGACATTTTGGGGTAGTGGCCAAAATGTAAAAAAAATGAAAATTGTTTTTAGTGACTTTTTGAAAAAGGGTCAAATCTTAGAATCTTTAAGGATCCAATTTACCAAATGTTTTTATTAGATTTTCCTCTCAATTAAAATTGATTTTAAAGAGTTTCAATTAAGGAGTTAAAGGGGATTTAATAAAAGAAGGTAGCCATTTTCTTAAACCACTTTTGACGTAGCTTTTACTCTCAAACTTTTCTCTCAAAATCTCTTCAACCAAACACTCTCTTTTTCATCAAATATTTCAGGTAATGATCTTGATTTCTTAAACTTTTGATTTCCAATGGGTTCTTCAATCTTGTTTTCTAAAATCTAATTGTTTTCCTTTGTTTTTCAAGAGTAAAACGTCCAATTGCGAGGAAATTCACTCATTGGAGGTAAGGTTCATTCTTCTCCTCTAACGAAAGGTTTTTTATTGAAATTCCCAAGTATTTGATCCTTGTTTAATGTTTTCTAATAAGTTTTGATGATTTAATAATGGGAATTGGTTAATTCAAGGTTTATTTGTTGAGATCATATGCTTTTCGTATTGGATCTGTTTTCTTGAGTTCTTAATTGGTTTTAATCATGATTTTTATTTTTGATAATGTTAATAAGTTGGTTTTAACATTGGAATCCGGAAACTAGGTGAATCTCTAATTTTTGCGTTGTTAGTTATGTGTTTTTGAGAAGTTAAGGGAGGTTTATGGATGCTGGAGGTATAAGGATGTTATTAGACTATTTTTGGATGTTAATTGATGGATTAAACCAGTAGGTTTTCCCTGGGTTAAGTTTGGAAGGTGTTTTATGTCGTTTTCAATAATTTCGACTAGTTTTTGGAAGACGAATGTTGAGGTTGTAGGGGATCTTTGTTTAGCAGCGAGTTTAATGCATAATGATGGATTTTCCCTCTATTTTTATGTGTTTAAATCAAGGTATGGTCAAGGAGGTTTTGCCTAGTGGTGTACGTTGCTTATCGGAGGCTCACTTCGTGTTGGCAAGCGAGGCAAGGCAAATCGGTGAGTGAAAACAGGTTTAAGCTCTTTAAAAAGGTTTGATCGCTGGATCATGGGGGTTTAGTTATAGCCTATAAAGCTTAACTAAGCTCAAGCGTAAGTCGTTCTTACTTTTCTTGATTATTAGTTTCAAGATGAGCTTGCGGATTTCATGTTGTTTTAAACATGGTTGATTTTCATGTTTTGGTTTTAAACATGGTTTGATTTACTTACTGTAAATGCATCGTTTTGGATTAATATGCAATGTTTATCAAAGTATTTGAATGCATATGAGCATTGAGAATTGTTCTTGAGAGGAATGTGATGTTGCCTTTGGCAATGTGGTATTGCATATGAAATGGTTTTATGAAATGCATTGGAAAACAGTAAGTAAATGTATTTGGAAATGATATATTGGCTTTGTGACGTAATGAGAAAGTTTTGTATATAGTTGGTTAGCTATAGGGTGAAAGTGCACTAAAAATACAAAATTGATCGTGTGAAATTCTTTGATTACACAATAGGGGTAGTGCTATTGTGAAATGATAGGAGTAGTGCTATCACAATGGGATAGAGGTAGTTCTATTCCAGGCCGAAGTGAGTTATAGTGGGGGTAGTACCACCATGAGACTTGATAGGGGTAGTGCCATCAAGGGAATCTGTGTATCTGAACATGTATGGATAGGGGTAGTGATATCTAAGGGTGGGGGTAGTGCCATCCGAGTCACTTTAATTGACAATATATGTGAATCATTGAGATAAATGATGTTTATAAATGTTTTAATGCATATGGTTATTATGCACGATTTGTTGTGGAAACAAATGAGAAATGTTTTGCTAATTAAGCATGACATTTATAAATAATGATGCATATGGTTGTTATGCACTATTTGTTTTGGAAAACAAATGAGAATGCTTGGGTAGTTAAGCATGTTTTGAGAACAAAGTGGTTATGGTTTTCAAAGGTTTTTTTAAATGCATCAATGTTTTGATTATGAGCATCCTCACTAAGAATTTGTGCTTATGCTCTCTTTTCACATTGATGCAGAGCATTAAAGTTGTGGGACAGCATTGGTATGGCAAGGAAGGTCTAAGATTAAGGCAATAGTTTGAGTATGAAACTTGGTTTTAAATTTGGTTAATAAGGCAATGTGTTTACCATATTTTGAGGGATTTGTAATATGGATTTTGTTTATTTTGCGATGGTATTCATTGTGGTTTAATGGTTTCCATGGTTTGTATTGAAGCATGAATGTTGATGATATGCTAGCATGAGCTTATGCTTGATGTTTCCTCTTTAGTAAGCATGTTGATTGTAAATGCTTATGATCAAGTCCTTAGGGGTTCAAGCATGTTTTAAATGATGTATTAAGGTTGTAGGTGCTATGCCTATGTTGAAGTATGCTTTAAATCTCTTTTTGGTTTTTAAGCTAAATGGTTTATAGGAAGCATGCCTCTAGAATCATGTTGACCCATGCTGCCATGATTTGTTCATGTAACTAAGATGTTTTGGCATGGAATGATCCCTGGAATAGTTGTGTTTGTGAATGATTGGGACATGTTTGAATTCATAAATGTATTTTAAACTAGCAAATTTGGACATTTCAGGCCAGGCCAGGCCAGGGCGTATCGATATGCGTGAGACTGTATCGATACGGATTAGTGTTTTTAGGCATAGCGTATCGATACTTGAAGAGGTGTATCGGTATAGGTTTGAGCTACTGGAAATCTAGGTTTTTGAAAATGCACTGGTGTGCCGATACACTTGCTCGTGTATCGATAAGGGTAGTCGTTAATATAGTTTAAGTGTGCTTTTAAGGTTTCAGTTTTATTCATTTTGGTCCCTGATTGTTGTGAGTGCAATTGTATGAGATTGGATGATTTTTTTTAAGTTGAAATTTGGCACACAAGCATGTAACCTGACTAGTTAAGGATTGGTAGATTAAAAATGGATTAAGTCCTTATAATTTTCTAGAATTGCAATTTGGTCCCTAAATTGCAAATGCATGTGATTGGATGTTGACTCGACGCACGACCGAGTTGAGTTTTCAGTCGTTGCCAGTATGCACACCATAAGTTATAATGTTGCATCTAGATAAGATAAAAGAAAAAATGGACGTAAATTGAGTTAAATCTTTACGGGTTTGTTTTGGCAAACCCAATATAGCTAGCTCAGTTAGGTCTAGCGTCTAGGCCGGGTCAAGGGGGTTACATAGGTCATTAGAATCGATATTATGATATAGAAATCAATATCCAAGCTCAAAATAGCTATTAGATAGGTTCATGGATTGAAGCTTTGAAGAGCAAGGGTCTAACTTAGTAAGTTCAACTTAAAAATAAACATTCACTAATCCATAGAATCGATAATAGAGTGAGGGCTTTAGCTTACCCAACTGATGGATATTCAAAAAGATTAATGAATCAAATAAAATTTAAGCTTTAGAGCCCTCAACAATGAAGGTGCTTGCTTGTTCAAACGGAAAGGTTGAAGACAATGAGAGGTGGTTGCTTTCTTTCTTAACCGGTTAAGCTTTCTTTTCTTTTTCTCGTGTTTTAATTTGTGGCCTTTCCTTCAAGTGAAGGAAAGATCGCAAGGTTAGTCCCTCAACTTGCTATACTTTACACTATTACCCCTAAACTTACAATTTTCACAATTTGGTCACTAAGAGATTTCCAATAAATTCAATAAGGTCCTTAATCAATGAATTGAATCAATTAGAATCCAATGTCAATATAATTGGCCATAAGGTCAAAGTCAATGCAATTTTTAGACCTTTCCGGTGTAGGGTTTTCGACCACCGGAACCCAATTCTGACTAGACTGGTTTTCACGGTGTTACTACAATATCCCAAAGTTGGGCTTAGAAGAATGTTACTAATTTAAATAAAAATTGAATTTTTTTTATTTTTTCTTTGTTTTGAGATCATGTGATATCCCAAAATATAGCTTTGAAGCATGTTGCTTATTTGTTCGTAACTCGAATTGAGGAAGAAAAGAAAGGAAGAATGACACATATTCAAGGACTAAATCGAATAGTATGCTAAATTTGAGGTTTGCATGGTAAAGAATTCTAAGACATGGTCGTTAATCATGTCATGCAAAGGTTAGACATGTGGGGGAGAAGGGGATTTTGGTGGAGAGAAAAGAAGAGACATCTTCTCTATTCTCTCCAAGGTGGCCGAACCTCCATGGATACATGTGTGAGAGTGAAGGTTGAGAGAAAGCTTGCAAGAGGGCATTGTTCATCCATTTCCATAGCTTAAATCCTTGTTCGAGTAGTGTGGGAGAAAAGTAATCTCATTTTTTTCTCCCTAATCAAACAAAATTAGTGTTTATTTAAAGGTATATGTATGAATCATGAGAATTGTTAGAAGTATTAGAGTTTTAAATTATAACCATGCTTCTTGCTGTATTTAAATAGAAATATATTTATAATGCATGAAAGGGGAAATGGATAGTATGTTTGGGGCTGTTTGAATAGGTCCTTGATGATTATGAATTTGATATTTGAGCTTGATTTGGATGACATTGCTTGTTAAAACTTCAATATGAGATAGTTTTGTACACAGTTATGTGTATGTATGAATTAATGACTAAATTGATCACGTGAGTATTGCTTAAAAACTGTTTAATTGAAATTTCAAGGTTTTGGAACTATTTTGTAAGTCATTAGGGGTTGTTTTGTTGACAATTGAACTGTTTTGGCAACTAAAAAATTGACAGATTTAAAGAGAACTTCAGGGGACTATTTTGTGATAAAATTAGGGATTGTTTTGATGATTTTAAAGGGGGCTGTAGGGGCTGCTTTGATGGTGTTAAGAGGGTTGTCTTGTAATCTGGAAACATGGGAATTGTTTTGCAAGTTAATGTGGACTGTTTTACAAAGAATAAAGATTGCCTTGATAATTTAAAAAGATTGTTGTAAAACTAAAAAAATAAAAATTCAATATGAGACTGCCTTGATAATTTAAAAGGATTGTTTTGCAAGTTAAAGGGTCTGCTTTGTAAATATTAGACTATTTTGATGAATACATATATGCTTACATGTGAATTGGACTGTTTGGTGTATGTACATGTATATGGGTGTATTTGGATTGCTTGATGTGGAAGTTAAAGTACATTAAGAGTGGTTGAATGTGATTTTGACATGTAGTTATATCATATGTTATTCTTAGACCAAGATGGATTGGAAGGTGTAAGAGCTAAAATAGATCAGACAGTAGATAAGCAAATGAGGATTGTGATTCGGGAACAAAACTAGCTCGGAACAAATTGTGAGTGTAGTTTAAAGCCTCGAGATAGGCTAGTAACCTTCTCGAGCATTTTTTGCTGTTTTAATTATATATTTTTTATCTTGAAACATGTTACGCACAAACAAGCTTGGGAGTAAGGTAAGTACATATTGAAAGGTATTATTTGGAATGCAATCTCTTGATTGATGTTTGTGCTCATATTAAACCCTTTTATATGATATTACTTCCTTGATAAGAAATCTTTGCTTAGTTAACCTTTAATTAAATCTTGAGTATCATGAATTAATTGAAAATGTGCTTAACACGGTCCTTGATAGATCACGTTTAATTGTGATTCAAATTCTAGAGATATGATAAGTATGAACCTTGTTTATGTGATTATATGAAGGTGAAACTTGTTCATTTCTAATATGAATAAGTCATATTACTTGAATACTTGGATAAAGAGCTAAGCTCAATTATCACTCCGATATGATGAGACTTATTTGAAAAGCCTTGGTTTTGAGTCACTCATAGGTATAGTTGGCATGCCATAGAGTCCATAGAGCTCGTGTTTGGGGTGGACTACAGTCCTGAACTACGGTCCTTATGAGGTAACCGTAGGAGGGATGTATATTGGTCACTTGACGACAGTAGGAGGGATTGACCGGTACTTTGAGTTCCAATTTGATTGGCGACAGCTGGTTGGGGATTCGTCTTGTAACACCCCCTCCCCGAGTTAGCTGTAACCCGGTTTAGGAGCATTACCAAAGCGAGAACAAAGCAATAGATAGGTTACTTAGTAACCTAGGTATGGATGACTTGCAACGCAAGTAACCTAAACATAACCATTCAAAACATACATGCAATCCACATTAAACAAAACCAACATACTTAGCATGCTAATTTAGGTAGTAATTTATTTCATTTCATACTTATATCCTAAGTTACCATTATCATATTACCATTCAATTCAATTCACATACATCATTCAAACAACAATCACAAGTGTGGCATACTTCACAATAGGTTACTAATAGACATGATTCAACTTTCATTCTTACTACAAATTCATGCACTTTATTCGAATGATACAAGGAGGTTACTTAACTCATTTCAATTAGCTTACTTGCATCTCAAGATACTACTTATTCAACCAATTAACATGATCAATACAAAGCATTCAACTTACATTTTTATTACATATTCATACACCTATTCGAACTATAAGGTGATCCCTAATCACATTTCAATTGTTTCTTTTTCAATCAAGACATACTATTTCATGGCATACTTGGTTAGTACATTGTTAATGCATGCTTAAACATACCTTAGCCTCAATCTCAAAATTGCCGAATCATGCCAATAGCCATAAGAACAAATGCATGATCATACACATTGGTCTAGCATTCGAATTAAACAAGGTTCAACAAACATTGAATTTCTATCATATTATGCGCAGAATTATACTAACTTATATACATATCAACCAAGTTATATACATAGTTTAAATCATCCAAGTTGGTTACATGATAGGCCCATCAAAACATTACATATGCTACCTATTACAAGATCTAGTGCCACCAAACTATGAGTATACAAAGAGTATGAAATCATACTTTCAAGCTTGCTTCAAGGTGTTGCTTCGATCTCAAGATATCCTCTTGATAATATCTTTAATCTATTCTAGGAAAAATGAAGAGTAGAGTGGTAAGTACAAGTTATGTACTTAGTGAGGTAACACTAACTCTAGCCAATTTCAAATATACATATCCAAGTTTACGTGTATTTCAAAGAATCAAGACACATACCATTCAAATTCAAAGAGTAACTTAGGCAATCTTCACAAGTCATACAAAATCAACATAGAAAAATCCATCATAATACCCATCTGCTAATCGAATATCTTGCTTAGAAGACAAGCAACCAAATACTCCAATTACCAAGTAGGCATTCTTACACAAAGTCATCATTTATACATTTCATTCATGAGAAGTAACTAGTTATACAACCATTCACGTGTCTTCTTTCAAGGCAAGGAAGTTCATTCAATAATCTTACAATTCAAGAAATGTTCATATCACACATCCAAGCAAACAATGTTCATTCAAGTTATTAAGTCATCTTATAACACCCTTGGTAAGTAGTTTACTAGATAATCAAATCTTCAACAATATGCACCGAAGTTCCAATATGCACCGTCGTGCCAATATGCACCGTAGTGCCAATATGTACCGTCGTACCAAAATGCACCGTAGTGCCAATATGAGCTCAAGATTCTAAGGCATGCCCTCCTATCTATCCAAACTAGCTACCAATGTTGTTGATTATCCATTTCATTCAAGCTTTATACATTTCACTATCGAATACAAGATTATGCCATTGAAAGACCAAGCCCTTAGGCTTATGGAGTCTTAACTCCCAAGACAAGTCTATCCATGCCATTCGAATGTCATGAATAAAAGTGGTACCATAGTTCAATTCATTTCAACCAGCCATGTATTTCAATCACAAACACATGCATATGTATACAATGTGCGTACCTTATTCTCCAAGTAAGCATGCCATTTCTTACCTTTGGCATAAGCAATGCAACATGTCAAGCATTTCATTTCATTTGCTTAACACTCAAGTAAACACATAGAACATGGCATCAAACAAGTTGTCATACATGTCATTCTTCCCTTAATTAGCCAAATATGTATTAGGTCATGTTACATGGCAATGACATTGACTTAAGACAATAACAAGGTTGGTTAGGACCTAGTCCCAACCCTAAGGATAGTTACACTCACAATACTCCTAGCAAATCAATTGTCTTGTATCCAAATCCCTTTGCCTCTAGCTTTGGGATGACCACTCCTATCTTCCTCTTCCACAACTTCCTGCCCTTGGTCTAGCAAGCATAACACATACATTTCATCAAAACAAACACATACATCTCCATATTATTATTACCTCATTTTAAGGCATAACTGGACAGGTTACAATGTCCCAAAACTGTTTTGGAAATAGTTTGCATCTAGGTGTAAAAACAGTCCCAAACTACCAAGGACACTATTGTCTGGCAGTTTGCACACTGTCCCTTTATATGGAATTTCGATTACTATACACCTTTGGAAAGCTAAAAATTTTTATTTACTACCATAATATACTTGAATTTTAGTTCTTAGCCAATTAATACAGTTTATTGTTCAAAGACAGGGCATTTACACTGCCTAGACAGTTTGCACTGTCCAGCAATTTCTATTTACAGTTTCCAGCATAGGACCCAGTTTTCAGTTCTGTTTGACCTAATAAAAGTAGACATACTAAGTATTATGTCACTAAAATTTCATCCCTGAATTTGATCTATACAAATTTTGGTGAATTTTCAAAGTTACTGCCCAGAACAGAGCAATTATGGACAGATTGCACCTATTCACATTTTAATTCCTTAAATTCATTTTAACCAATGTTTTGGCCCTATAATTCATTTCATATGACATCCTAAACATGTTTAGTCAATGTTAATTCATTATTCAAGGCAGACAAAACAGAGTAAGTTGGTTACAATGCTTAATTTTACATGTTTACACAATAGGTTCTTACTAAAATAGTTTCTATGTTATAAGACTATGTTCATACTTTTATCTTTCATTTTCAGCATTGGTTACTAACAATTCAGCTTGTTTAACACCTTAATTACATTTTCTAATCATGATCATGTCCAATTCATTAATTCCTTAGCTCAATTACAAGTTCTAACCATTCAATTCTTACATCAATATCTCATTTCAATTTTCCAGCAACCTAGTTTTGTTACACCATTCCTTACACATAATTTCCAGCATAATATCTAGTGTTCATTCTCCAAATTTGCATAATTCTACAACAACTCAATCACCTAACAACATATTCAATAGTTAATTTCATCCACACTCATCAAAACAGTCTAAGTCAAAATATAGTGGCCTATTCGATTGAGCAAGAGTAGATTCATACTTACTTTGCTTCTAGCTTTAATTTCCTTACAAAATCCTATACATGCAAGCTTAATTTTCCTTCTAAAATGGCTGATATCTCAAGCTCTCTTTCTCTCTATTTTCTCTCCTTTAAACGTCAATAGGAAGGATATTGAAGAAGATGATGACAACATCTAATCCAAGTTATTGGATTTGTGAATTGTCTAAAACATCCCTTAATTAATCCTTATTATTAACTTAATCAAGGGCATTAGGGGAAACAAGGAATTTAGCATGCATTCCCCATCTTTCTCATTTAATTCAATGTAGTCACTCTAAATTGGTCACTTATTTCATTTATTTTTTCAATTGGATCCTTGACTAATAAATTTAGCTTAAATTCTAGGTTCAATTAAGCTATCAACTTATGTGATTGGTTCCAATACTTCTAGGCTAGGATTTGGGGTGTTACAATTCTCCCCCCCTTTAAATTAAATTCATCCTCGAATTTAACTGAATCGAATAGGTGAGGATATTGCTTCCTCATGACTTTTTCAGATTCCTAGGTAGCTTCTTCCACCTTATGATTTCTCCTTAAGATCTTAACAAGGGGAACAATCTTGTTCCGAAGCTTCCTTACTTCCCAATCAAGAATCTGAATAGGTTCTTCTTCGTAGGACAAATCAGGATTCAATTCAACTTCTTTGGGCTCAAGAATGTGTGAAGGATCAGATCAATACCTTCTAAGCATTAAAACGTGGAAGACATTGTGTATTCTATCGAATTCTCTAGGAAGAGCTAATCGATAGGCCAGTAGACCAATTCTTTCAATAACTTCAAATGGTCCAATGTATTGGGGATTGAGCTTCCCTTTTCTTCCAAATCTAAGCATTTTCTTCCAAGGTGAGACCTTTAGGAAGACTTTGTCTCCAATAGCATACTGGATATCTCTCCTTTTCAAGTCAGCACACGCTTTTTGTCTATCGAAAGTTGCCTTCCATCAATCGTGAATGATCTTGATTTGTTCTTCGGTTTCCCGAAGCAATTGAGGTCCTAGAATCTTGTTATCTCCCAATTCGGACCAACATAGAGGAGTTCTACATCTTCTACCATATAGAGCTTCAAATTGTGCCATTTGAATAGAAGATTGATAGCTATTGTTGTAGGCAAACTCTACAAGAGGTAGGGATTTCTCCCAATTATTCCCGAAGTTGATAACACAAGATCGTAGCATATCTTCTAACACTTGAATAATTCTCTCAGATTGGACATTCGATTAAGGATGAAAGGCCATACTAAGATGTACTTTAGCTCCTAGAGATTTCTACAGGGAATTCTAGAATCGAGAAGCGAATTGAGGGTCACGATCGGAGATGATTGCTGTAGGAACACCGTGTAACCGAATCACTTCACGAATGTACAACTCGGCAACGGTTTCCAAGATCATGTTCATATGAACAAGGATAAAGTGAGTAGATTTAGTGAATCTATCAACAATCACCCATACAATATCATTCTTTCTTGGAGTAGAAGGAAGACAGGTGACAAAGTCCATAGTAATTCGATCCCACTTCCACTGGGGAAGTTCAATAGGTTGGAATAGTCCAGTAGGGACTTGATTCTCGACTTTGACTCTTTGACAAGTTAAGCACTTGGATACGAAGTCCGTGATTGCAGATTTCAGGCCTGGCCACCAGTATAATGGCTTTAGGTCCTTATACATCTTAACTGATCCAGGGTGGATCGAGAAAGAACTTTGACGAGCTTCTTTTAACATTTATTGTCATAGTTCCTCATTGCTAGGAACACACACTCTATCTTTGAAATAGAGGAGTCCATTTGACTTGAGAGAGAAGTCAGAGCTAGACAGAAGCAAGTTTAGAGATGATTTTCTGAAGATCTTGATCAACTTGTTGGAGTTATTTAATTCTCGAGATGAAATCGGATTGAACTTGAAGTTCAGACAAAAATTTATGGCCCTTGGATAGTAGAAAATGAGCATTGATAGCCGTATTAGCTACGAAAGAATTAACAAGGTCATTAGAATGATTTTCAATAGATTTCTTGCAATGCAAGGCACTGTTCAAATTGTTTCTTGAAGAATAAGGCATTGTTCGAATTCTTTCTTACAAGCTAAGAAAGACTCAATTTTAATTGTTACAAGTATTTTAGACACAATTCTTATTCGAATAACAATTTACTTTTCAAGGACTATTCGAATAGTAACTTGTAGCTTAAGGAAACTCTAAATTCATTGTTTACAAAACAAGAGAAGGCATGATTCAAATGAATTTAATCAGAATTATAGATTTAAGAGTTACCCGAGTATGGTCTGCGACTAAGGGCGTCAGCAACTACGTTTGCTTTCCCCGGATGGTAGTCGATAACCAAGTCGTAATCCCTAAATAATTCGAGCCATCCCATTTGCCTTAGATTCAAGTCCTTCTGAGTTAGGAGGTATTTGAGACTTTTGTGATCGGTAAATAGATTGCATTTCTCTTCGTCGATAATTACACTCATGAGGCTTCAATTGTCTTGAAGCGTAAGCAATTACTTTCCCATCTTGCATTAGGACACAACCGAGTCCTAGATGAGAAGCATCACTGTAAATAGTGAATTCTTTGCATGATTCTGGTTGGATGAGTGCCGGGGCATGAGTCAGAGCTTGCTTAAGTTGATCAAAGCTTCGTTGTTGGTTCTCTGACCAAACGAAATGCGTATCTTTACGGGTAAGCTTAGTAAGGCTTGCGGTAATAGAGGAAAAGCCCTTAACAAACCTTCTGTAATACCCGGCTAAACCGAGAAAGCTTCAGACCCGGCTAAACCGAGAAAGCTTCAGACCTTCAGACCTCGACTTTGATTCATTCAGCCGAGATAACGTAGCCGAGTAAAGAAACTTATGGTAACCAAAATTCACATTTGGAAAACTTGGCATACAATTGATGTTTCAGAGTGTTTGCAAGACAATTCGGAGGTGTTCAGCATGTTCCTCCTTATTCTGAGAGTACAGCAGGATGTCGTCGATGAATACGACCACGAACTTGTCATGATAAGGCTTAAATACCCGATTCATGAGATCTATGAAAGCAGTCGAAGCATTCGTTAACCTGAATGGCATTACGAGGAATTCGAAGTGGCCATATCGAGTACGAAAGTTTTTCTTGGGCACGTCTTGTTCTTTCACTTTCATTTGATAGTACCCTGATCAAAGCTCGATCTTTGAAAATACGAAAGCATCCCTTAGTTGATCAAAAAGAACTTCAATTCTGGGCAGGGGATACCGGTTCTTGATAGTGAGCTTGTTTAGCTGACGATAGTCAATACAAAGTTGTATAGTCCCGTCTTTCTTTTTCACGAACAAGACTGAAGCACCCCAAGAAGAAGTGCTAGGCTGTATGAAACCTTTATCTTGCAACTCCTGAAGTTGCTTCTTTAATTCTTTCAACTCTACAAGTGCCATTCTATAGGGTGTGATGGACATTGGAGCTGTTCTAGGTTGAACTTCAATCCCGAACTCTACTTCTCTGGTCGGAGGGACACCAGGGAGTTCCTCGAGAAAAACAAGAGTGAATTTAGAAACAACAGGCATGCTAGGCAAACCGAATTCAATTTCATCTTGGAGAATCATCTTAGCAAAGATTGAAGTTGGTTTCTTGTCTATTAAGGGAATGGATTCTTTCCCTAAACCCCGAAGATACAGTATTCAATTTTGGCAATCTACCCAGGCTTCGTGTTTACTTAACCAATTTAACCCCAATATCAAGTCAAATTCACAAAATGGTAAGACATAAAGATCAATGGGAAAGGGGATATTTCGAATAGTCAAAGGATCTTGCTTGCGGCGCAAGTTAATGGGTGTTTTCCCCTTAATGGATTCGAAACTACAAGATTTGATTCAAAAATTTCGGGTTTTAATTTTAACTTGTTGATCAAGGCAGAACAAACAAATGATGGGTAGACCCCGAATCAATTAAAGCATATACATGACTAGAATTTAACTCAACGATACCTGCGATAACATCAGGAGCTTTTTCATCATCTTTACCACGAATGTGGTACATATGAGTAGGGGCTTGAGATTCCTGATGAGTCTGAGCATTCGAATAGGGGCCCTTCTATTTCCCCTGATTCTCAGACTGAGCTTGTCTGGGTGCTTTGTTTCGGTTAGAAGGAGTTGAGCTAGCAATTGCAGAAGCTCAATTCGAAGCCTTGTTGGGATTCTGGGGACAATCCCAGATATAATGATCAGAGGCTCCACATAAGTAGCATAAATTTTGTTGAGTTATGTACTGGCCAGTATGATGTTTCTGCCAGAACTTGCAAAGAGGATATTGATTAGCTTTAGCCTGATTCCTCGTGCTATCAACAGAAACAACAGGGGCTGAAGTCTTTATAACCGTTTGGGGTTTTGAGATTTAACTACTCTTCTGATTAGGGGTATAGTTCGAAGAGTGTCCCTTAGAATGTTTGGACTTCTTTGATTGCCAGTATGGCTTATCATCGTTCCTGGGTCGTTTATCTTTCCAAGAGTGTCCGCTCTTGCGTCTTTCCGAGGCTTTCATCTTCACCTTAGTAGCAATGGCCTGGTTTACCAAATTTTGGAAGTCGGTAATACCCAGAGGATTGAATATAGGGCTTAATTCATCATTTAACCCGTCGATGAACATTCTGCACTTGTCGGCCTCAGTTTTTATATATTCGGACGCATACTTGCAAAAGTCGCTCACGTATTGCTCGATAGGTAGACTGGCTTGTTTAAGATACAAGAATCTCTTTTGGAGCTCATCCAGATATTGTTAGCTGATATACTTCTTCCTGAACTCATCGAGGAAGAACTTCCAAGTAATAGACTCCGCAGGAGCAGTCAGAGTAGTGGTTTCCCACCAGCTCAGTGCTTTGTCTGCCAACAGAGTGATGGAACACTCAAGTTTATGCTCATCAGGACATGGCAATTGTTTAGTCAGAATACGAGTAGTGGCCTCTAACCAATACTCGGGTACTTCAGCATTAGCCTCATCGGTACCAGTGAAGGTATATGCATGATGCTGATCCAGCTTGTCAATAGGGACTTAGTTTGGCACATCAACAGTAGGAGCAATAGGATGATCTTGTTTTAAGGCAGTTACGAGATGATTGAACATCTCCTTTATACTTATAAGACATTATTGCTGCACAGGATTGATAGTAGGAGCTTCCTGTTGAGCAGCAACCTGAGCTCGATGTTGAGCTTGCTGTTGAGGAGGATTTTGCTTCATCCTCACACTATCTCCTCCGTTCGAGGAGCCTACGGGACTTCCATTATCCCGACCCAATCTTGTTTCTGACATTCTAGTTCAATCAGAATAATAAGAGTTTCAGTTTTCAGATTTACACATTTAAGCAACAATACAAGCTTATATCAAGTCTCCTAGGTGGCACAATATCCTATATGATGCAAGTGAACTTAATTTAGTCCTAGAACCGACTAAAAAGCTCCGATTACCAATAAATGTAACACCTGGTGCCATAACCCGATTCGGGAGCATTACAAAAGCGAGAACAAAGCAATAGATAGGTTACTTGTCGAACAAGTAACCTCGGTATGGATGACTTGCAACGCAAGTGACCTAAGCATAACCATTCAAACATACAAGCAGTCCACATTAAACAAAACCAACATACTTAGCATGGTAATTTAGGTACTAATTTGTTTCATTTCATACTTATATTCTAAGTTGCCATTATCATATTACCATTCCATTCAATTCACATACATCATTCAAACAACAATCACAAGTGTGGCATACTTCACAATAGGTTACTAATTGACATGATTCAACTTTCATTCTTACTACAAATTCATGTACTCTATTCGAATGATACAAGGAGGTTACTTGACTCATTTCAATTAGCTTACTTGCATCTCAAGATACTACTTATTCAATCAATTAACATGATCAATACAAAGCATCCAACTTACATTTTTATTACATATTCATACACCTATTCGAACTATAAGGTGATCCCTAATCACATTTTATTTGTTTCTTTTTCAATCATGACATACTATTTCATGCCATACTTGGTTTGTACATTGTTAATGCATGCTTAAACATACCTTAGCCTCAATCTCAACATTGCCGAATCATGCCAATAGCCATAAGAACAAATGCATGATCATACACATTGGTCTAGCATTCGAATTAAAAAAGGTTCAACAAACATTGAATTTCTATCATATTATGCGCAGAATTATACTAACTTATATACATATCAACCAAGTTATATACATAGTTTAAATCATCCAAGTTGGTTACATGATAGGCCCATCAAAACATTACATATACTAGTCTTAAACACACATCCAAATGCATGATCAAAGCTACCTATTACAAGATCTAGTGCCACCAAACTATGAGTATACAAAGAGTATGAAATCATACTTTCAAGCTTGCTTCAAGGTGTTGCTTCGATCTCAAGATATCTTCTTAATAACGTCTTTAATCTGTTATGGGAAGAATGAAGAGTAGAGTGGTAAGTACAAGTTATGTACTTAGTGAGGTAACACTAAGTCTAGCCAATTTCAAATATACATATCCACGTTTACATGTATTTCAAAGAATCAAGATCATCTCTACAAGATACATACCATTCGAATTCGAGGAGTAACTTAGGCAATCTTCACAAGTCATACAAAATCAACATAGCAACATCCATCATAACACCCATATGCTATTCAAATATTTTGCTTAGAAGACAAGCAACCAAATACTCCAATTACCAAGTAGGCATTCTTACACAAAGCCATCATTTATACATTTCTTTCATGAGAAGTAACTAGTTATACAACCATTCATGTGTCTTCTTTCAAGGTAAGGAATTTCATTCAAGAATCTTACAATTCAAGCAATGTTCATATCACACATCCAAGCAAACAATGTTTATTCAAGTTATTAAGTCATCTTATAACACCCTTGGTAAGTAGTTTACTAGATAAGCAAATCTTCAACAATATGCACCGAAGGGCCAATATGCACCGTAGTGGCAATATGAGCTCAAGATTCTAAGGTATGCCCTCCTATCTATCCAAACTAGCTACCAAGGTTTTGATTATCCATTTCATTCAAGCTTTATACATTTCAATATCGAATACAAGATTATGCCATTCAAAGGCCAAGCCCTTAGGCTTATGGAGTCTTAACTCCCAAGACAAGTCTATCCATGCCATTCGAATGGCATGAATACAAAGTGGTACCATAGTTCAATTCATTTCAACCAGCCATGTATATCAATCACAAACACATGCATATGTATGCAATGTGCGTACCTTATTCTCTAAGAAAAATTGCCATTTCTTACCTTTGGCATAAGCAATGCAACATGTCAAGCATTTCATTTCATTTGCTTATCACTCAAATAAACACATAGAACATGGCATCAAACAAGTTGTCATACATGTCATTCTTCCCTTAATTAGCCAAATATGTATTAGGTCATGTTACATGGCAATGACATTGAATTAAGGCAATAACAAGGTTGGTTAGGACCTAGTCCTAACCCTAAGGATAGTTACACTCACAATACTCCTAGCAAATCAATTGTCTTGTATCCAAATCCCTTTGCCTCTAGCTTTGGGATGACCACTACTATCTTCCTCTTCCACAACTTTCTGCCCTTGGTCTAGCAAGCATAACACATACATTTCATCAAAACAAGCACATAATGTCACACAATTATAGTAGCAATGTTACCACATTTGTACCTAACATTTACCTACTATTTTTATGCTTTATTTTAAGCATTTCTTACTAGTTCATCTCCATATTGTTATTACCACATTTTAAGACATAACTGGAAATGTTACAATGTCCCAAAACTGTTTTGGAAACAGTTTGCATCTAGGTGTAAAAACATGCCCAAACTGCCCAGGACACTGCTGCCTGGCAGTTTGCACATTGTCCCTTTAAATGGTCATATCTTTTAATCCGTACGTCGGAATTTCGATTACTATACACCGTTGGAAATCTAACAAAATTGTATTTAAGACCATAATAGACTTGTATTTTATTTCTTAGCCAATTAATACAATTTATTGTTCAAAGACAGGGAATTAAACTGCCTAAACAGTTTGCACTGTCCAGTAATTTCTATTTACAGTTTCCAGCATAGGACCCAGTTTTCAGTTCTGTTTTCACCTAATGAAAGTAGACATACTAAGGATCATGTCACTAAAATTTCAGCCCTGAATTTGATCTATACAAATTTTGGTGAATTTTCAACATTAGCCCAGAACAGAGCAATTCTAGGCAGATTGCACCAATTCATATTTTAATTCCTTAAATTCATTTTAACCAATGTTCTGGCCCTATAATTCATTTCATATGACATCCTAAACATTTTTAGTAAATGTTAATTCATTATTCAAGGCATCTAAAATAGAGTAAGTTGGTTACAATGCTTAATTTTACATGTTTACACAATAGGTTCTTACTAAAACAGTTTCTATGTTATAAGACTATGTTCATACTTTTATCTTTGATTTCCAGCATTGGTTACTAACAATTCAGCTTGTTTAACACCTTAATTACATTATCTAATCATGATCATGTTCAATTCATTAATTTCATAGCTCAATTACAAGTTCTAAACATTCAATTCTTACATCAACATCTCATTTCAATTTTCCAGCAACCTAGTTTTGTTACACCATTCCTTACACATAATTTCCAGCATAATATCTAGTGTTCATTCTCCAAAATTGCATAATTCTACAACAACTCAATCATCTAACAACATATTCAATGGTTAATTTCATCCACACTCATCAAAATAGTCCAAGTCAAGATATAGTTTCCTATTCGATTGAGCAAGAGTAGATTCATACTTACTTTGCTTCTAGCTTTAATTTCGTTACAAAATCCTATACATGCAAGCTTAATTTTCCTTCTTCAATTGCTGATTTTTCAAGCTATCTTTCTCCCTATTTTCTCTCCTTCAAAGGGCAATAGGAAGGATAATGAAGAAGATGATGACAACATCTAATCCAAGTTATTGGATTTGTGAAGTCTAAAATGTCCCTTAATTAATCCTTATTATTAACTTAATCAAGGGCATTAGGGGAAACAAGGAATTTAGCATGCATTCCCCATCTTTCTCATTTAATTCAATGTAGTCACTCTAAATTGGTCACTTATTTCATTTATTCTTTCAATTAGATCCTTGATTAATCAATTTAGCTTAAATTCTAGGTTTAATTAAGCTATCAACTTATGTGATTGGTTCCAATACTTCTAGGCTAGGATTTGGGGTGTTACACGTGTACTTAGACTACTTGATTCTCAAGGCTATGTTAAAGACAAAACATGAAATTGCAAATTAAACTAATGAATTACTTTGGTAACTTATGAGACAAGTAACACGTGTTTACAATATGTTATGTTTGATAGCTTATTTGAAAAGTAAATCATGTTTATAATATGCTATGCATGATAATTTACATCATAAGTAACATATGTATATGAGATACTATGTTCGAAATGCTAGTGGACTGTTTTGAATAGAAATGAACATGTCTTGGACTGGTTTGAATGTATATTTGTATATACATGACTAGTGGACTGTTTTGAATAGAAATGAACATGCCTTGGACTGTTTTGAATGTATATTTGTTTATACATGCCTTGGACTGTTTTGAATGTATATTTGTTTATACATGACTAGTGGACTGTTTTGAATAGAAATGAACTTGTCTTGAACTGTTTTGAATCTATATTTGTATATACATGACTAGTGGATTGTTGTGAATAGAAATGAACATGTCTTGGACTGTTTTGAATGTCTCATTGTATACACACGATTAGTGAACTGTTTTGAATAAATTCAAGTATGTTGTGGACTGTTTTGAATGTCTAATTGTATACACATGATTAGTGGACTGTTTTGAATAAATTCAAGAATGTTGTGGACTGTTTTGAATGTTTAATTGTATACACATGATCAGTAGACTGTTTTGAATAAATTCAAGCATGTTGTGGACTGTTTTGAATGTATAATTGTATACACATGATCAGTGGACTGTTTTGAATAAATTCAAGCATGTTGTGGACTGTTTTGAATGTATAATTGTATACACATGATTAGTGGACTGTTTTGAATAAATTCAAGCTTGTTGTGGACTGTTTTGAATGTCTAATTGTATACACATGATTAGTAGACTGTTTTGAATTAATTCAAGCACGTAGTGGACTGTTTGGAATATATAATTGTATACATATGATTAGTAGACTCTTTTGGATAAGTACAAGCATGTAGTGGATTGTTTTAAACATATATATGTATGTACATGAATTGGAACTACTTTGCATATAAACAAGTACGTATTGGAGTGTTTGAACATATATAAGTATCTCCTGAATATGACACGATATGTTTGATATCTTATGTGACAAGTAATTCATGACTTTGATATGTTTTGTTTGATATCTTAAGTGTTAAGAAATTCATGGCTCTAATATGCTAGGTATGATATGTTATATGTCAAGCTATACATGTATATAAGAATCCATGATAGATAATTTGTGAAACTAGTAAAATAAATCTACGAAATGTTATGTTGGAAGTCGTGTAACTATATTGCTTTATCATTTGATTCAAGTGATATATACTTAGACCTTGATAAGCTTTTATGGAAAATCGGGAATAGATTATATAATGTTTACTATACTACTTTTGGTTGGTAGTGCAACCTCACTAAGCATTCGCCTACTCTATCCTTTCTTATCTTTCAGTGTAAACGTGCTAACGGTTACCTCTTGATCCTGGACGTGATCACAAGGGTCCATAAGTATGTTGAAAGTTTATCTTTAGAGCTCCTAGATGGTGGCACATAAATAATTTGTATGCATAAGCATTTGATCACCTCATTTGGTTATGTTTGTATATAAGCAATATAAGTGCTAGCATGGTGTGTAATGGGCCTTTATTATATCTTGTGGTTGATCACATATATGATGGATGATTTGAATGTTTAGTAGATGGTTAGAAGTTATCGATTGAATGTTTACAAATGTTATATGAATATGCTTGAATGTTTAGCTTGTTATAAAATGGTTGCTTGAGTACATAAGTAATTAGAGGCCATCGTTGTGTCCAATTCAAATTCATTGGAACGGTCAACTTGGTTAGATTGTTGAACATAGGCCTATATATGTTAATTCTATGGTTGATTCAATATGTTACCTATGACATGATAATCTTAAGAGATAATTAGTAATACTCCCAATTTCAAAATTACTCATCGTAAACTATGTTTAAAAGCTTAAGTCTAAACCTGATAATATGTATGATAGTAGTTACTTCAACTTAAGTTATTGATCTAATTAGGGGTTATAAATTAAGTTAAGGTCAACTGTTGATATCGTTTGAATAAAAGAAAATTTACTCTGAAATTTGAGATGAATGATTATAACTTTTTTTGTCTGCTTGTGTTCATTTTCGTATCGTTGGTCAGATTATTCATGATCGCTTGAAATGTGTCCATGAGTTGAAATTGTATGTTTTTATTATTTCTAATGTTTGATTTAGTGGTTTACAAGTATGTAAGCTATCTATTGTGTATTTTGAAACACGTCTTAATTCGGTTTACTCCTAAGCCAGGTTAGGGGTGTTACAATTACAACTCTCCCCTTTAAGAAAAATTCTTCCTCGAATTTTACCTAAACCGAAGAGATGAGGGTATTTATTTTTCATCGTCTCCTCTAGTTCCCAGGTTGCTTCTTCAACGGTGTGGCTTTTCCAAAGCACTTTGACCAATGGAACAAATTTGTTGTGAAGTCTCTTGACTTCCTTTGCAAGAATTTGAACCGGTTCCTCTTCATAGGACAAGTTGGGTTGAATCTCTACACACTCCAGCTCGATAATATGCAAAGGGTCAGAATGGTACTTTTGAAGCATCGATACATGAAATATATCGTGGATTTTGCCCAATTATGAGGGTAACAATAGTCGATAAGCTACGAGGCCAACTTTCTCAATGACCTCAAAGGGTACAATGAATTAGGGACTCAATTTCCCACTTTTACCAAACCTCATAACTTTATTCCATGGTGAAACCTTGAGGAAGGCTTTCTCGCCAACTTCATATTGTATATCCCTTCGCTTTAGATCTACGTAGGCCTTTTGTCGGTCAAATGCAACTTTCAAACAATCAAGAATGATGGTAACCCGTTCTTTGATTTCCCAAAGTAGGTCAGGGCCCAACATCTTGCCTTCACCAAGATTAGACCAACACAATGGAGTTCTACAATGTCTGTCATACAATGCTTCATACGGTGACATCTTAATGGAAGCTTGATAACTGTTGTTGTAGGCAAACTAAATGAGAGGTAGGGGTTTCTCCCAAGATCCATCAAAATCAATAACACATGCACGCATCATGTTTTCTAGAATCTGTAGAGAAGGGTTCAACAACGATACTCATTTTCAATGATTCAAAGAGAGAGGTCTTTCGATGATTACCTAAATTACCCTTTCTGACTGGCTGTCAGACTGAGGGTGGAAAGTAGTACTAAGGTTAACTCTGGTGCCTAGAGCTCCTTGCAATGTTCTCTATAATCGAAAAGAAAATAGGGGATCTCGATCAGTGATGATGGATTGTGGTACTCCGTGGACTCAAATAACTTTCTTGATGCACAAGTCAGCCAACTTAAGAAGACCATAGTCCATTCTAACCGGTAAAAAATATGTTGACTTGGTAAAACGGTCCACAATAACCCAAATAATATCATGTTTATTAGGAGTTAAGGGCATACCAATAACAAAGTACATAGTGATATTTTCCCATTTCCATTGTGGTAGGTCAATGAGTTGCAATAGCCAGGTAGGAACACGGTGCTTAGCCTTAAAATGCTGGCACGTAAGGCATTTAGACACAAAATCGGTTATGGCTTGTTTCATGCCCGACCACCAATAAAGTTCTTGAAGGTCCTTGTACATCTTTATAGAACTCGGGTGAACGAAAAAAGAACTCAAATGAACTTCTCTAAGAATATCGGTCAGAAGAGATTCATCACTGGGCACACAAAACTGATCACAAAAATACATGAGTCCTTCCGAACTAACTCTGAAGTTAGGATTATTTTGCAACTTAGAAACAATAAGTTGGAATTTAGGGTCTTGATCTTGCAATGCTTTGTTTATTGAAACAATAGTAGACTGAACCTGAAGCTCAGCTACAAGACAACAATTCTTCTGAAGTTAGAAATGAGCATTAATAGCTCGAGGAACTACAATACAATGAATTTACAATGAGTCGGTGTACTAAACGATGCATAGGATTTCAATGTTCATTAACAATACTTATCAGGGAGAGGTTTGCGGCTGGGTGCATCAGCAACAACGTTGGCCTTGCCCAGGTGATAGTCAATGACAAGATTGTAATATTTAAGGAGTTCCATCCATCTTCGTTGTCAAAGATTCAACTATTTTTGAGTCAATAGATATTTGGGACTTTTGTGATCGGTGAAGAGATAGCACTTCTCTCCGTAGAGATAGTGCCTCTAGATTTTCAAAGCAAAGACAATCGTAAACAGCTCCAAGTCATTAGTGGAATAATTCATCTCATGTGGCTTTAGTTGTCTCGATACATAAGTAATAACTTTACCTTCTTGCATCAATACACATCCTAACCCGAGATGTGAAGCATCACTATAGACTATGTAGTCCTTTCTGAATTTAGGTTGGGTTAGGACCATTACGTGAGTCAAGACTTGTTTTAATTGGTCAAAAATCCTATGTTGTTCCTCAGTTCAAACAAATGGGGCTTCTTTTCTCAATAATTTAGTCAATGAAGATACTATCATAGAAAATACCTTGACGAATCTTCTATAATAACCAACAAGACCAAGGAAGCTTCTCACTTCACCAATATTCTACGGTGGATTCCAATCAAGAATGTCTTGAATCTTCTTTGGATCTACTTGGATGCTCGAAGTCGATACAATGTGTCAAAGGAAGGCAACTTCGGCGAGCCAAAACTCACACTTAGAGAATTTGGCAAACATCTACTTCCCCCGAATGGTTTGCAGCACAATACAGAGGTGATCTCGATGCTCAATAGCATTCTTAGAATTGATTTGGATGTCATCAATGAATACTACTACAATCTTGTCAAGATAGGTCCTAAAAACCTGATTCATTAAGTCCATAAAAGTTGTCGGTGCATTGGTTAGCCCGAAGGGCATTACCAAGAATTCGTACTGACCGTATCTTGTATGAAAATCGATTTTAGGTACACCACATTCTTTGTCTCTCATCTGATGATACTCGGACCTTAAATCGATCTTGGAAAACACATAGGCATCATTGAGTTGATCGAATAGGTCATCTATCCTTGGTAATGGATACTTGTTCTTGAGGGTCACCTTATTCAACTGTCGGTAATCAATGCATAGCCTTATAGAACCATCTTTCTTCTTTACAAAGAGGATTAGAGCTCCCCAAAGTGAAGAACATGATTGAATAAAGCCTTTATCAAGCAATTCTTGAATCTGTTCTTTCAATTCCTTCAGCTCGATAGCTGCCATTCGATAAGGTACAATGGAAATTGGGGCAGTTCCAAGTTGCACTTCGATGCCAAATTTTACCTCACGGGTTGTAGGTAAACCTGGAAGCTCATCAGGAAAAACATTAGAGAATTCACACACAATGCCAATATCAGATAATCAATGTTCATCTTTGGCTTCCAATGTCAAAGCATATAGTGAAGGGTTTCTGGAATTCATCAAAACAACACTTTCCTTACCAAGGCATCGAAGGTACAACTTCATCTTACTGTAATCTACCCAAGCCTGATGTTCACTAAGCCAATCTAATCCCAATATAATATCAAACTCGTAGATCGGTAATGCCAATAAATTGACTAGAAATAGAATCCCTTGAATCAATAAGGAACAATTCTTATATACAAGGTTTATTGTAACGCAATCACCCAATGGATTAGTTACAAAGATTCTCGATACTATAAGTTTAGAGGACAATCTATGTTTTTTTACTAGCATGATGCTTATAAAGGAATGAGTAGAACTAGGATCAATCAATGCATATAAGGAATGAGAACACAACTCAATGGTACCTGTAATGACATTGGGTTCATCCTCCTCTTCCCTGCTCCTCACATGATACATCTGGGCAGGGGCCTTTGATTCTTGTCTATTCGATGTCTTTCTAGAGCCACTAGGTCTTCATGCGGTTCCTGAGGATCCTTGTCTTGATTCCTTGCCTCAAAAGGATTGAGCAGGAGATGCAACATTAGCTGATGTAGCTGTGGAATTGATAGCATTGAGAGGACAATCTCAGGTAAAATGGCCATACTCGCCACAGTAAAAACAACCTCCCGATATCTTGCGACATTGTCCTGTTGGATGTCAGTTCTGACAATAGTTGCAAATAGGATATTGAGAACTTTGGTATCTAGTGCTATCAACTAAGGCAGTCTTAACAAAAGACTATTTCATGGTTTGTAGCTTCTCAATATTCCCATTACGGGAAGGCTGTGGATATATATTTTGTTTAGGACCCTGATACTTTCCCTTCTTGTTCCACTTAGGAGGTCGAGAATCATCCCTGAATCTATTTTCTAATTTTCCTGACCTACTGTTCCTCTGGCTTTCTATGTTGCTTTAGTGGCTTTGACTCGGTTTACGAGATCTTGGAAATTGGTAATGCCCAATGTGATGAACATAGGGTGTAGCTCGTCACTGAGCCCAGCAACGAACATTTGGCACTTCTCTTCCTCATTTTTAATGTATTTGACACCGTACTTATAGTACTTGCAGAAATCATAGATGTACTGCTCAGCCAATTGTCCACCTTGCTTGAGATGGAGGAAGATATTGCACCTTTCTGCGAGATAGAACTCGATGATGTACTTCTTTCAGAATTATCGAAGAAAGAACTCCCAAGTTATTGTGTCTTCAGATACCGTAAGGGTAGTATTCTCCCACCAGTGAAGTGCCTCATCAGTAAGCAACGCGAGGGCACACTCCAGATTATGTTCATCCGAACACTGCAGCTGCTTGTTCAAGATTCTTAGCCTATTATCCAACCAGTATTCAGCAGTTTCAGGATTGTCATCATCTTGACTGGTGAAGGTATATGCTCGGTGCTGCGATAGATTATCGATAGGGGCCTGAGCATATTGTATAACAGATGCGATAGGTTGCATAGTCTGCTCAGCTCTCATTAAAGTCATGAATTGCTTGAACATGTCAGCCATGTTCCGATAGCATTCTACTTGAGCAGTTTGCGCTTCAGGCTAAATGCCTTGAGTAAGTGGGTTCTGTGAATTCGAAGGGTCTCCTCCTCTTATCTCCTCACCGTGGGTCAAGGAGCCGATAACAGGCTCATTAACATGAGCTTCGTTAGTCTCAGACATATCTATAATATAAAGAGATCGAATTAGTCAACAAGTCACTGTATACACAATAAATAACTCATAGGTGACAAACTAATACAACAACCATGCAATAGGCTTTGGTTTAGTCCTAGAATCGACTAAACTCTAGCTTCGATACCACAAAGTAACACCCTTTTCCTGGCTGGGTAGAGAACCGGGTGGGAGTATGTTACCGATGAATAATATAATGATCGATGCAGTACTTTTAATCATTAATCAATAAGCGATGACACAATATGATACTATAATCATATGGAGAGAACAATAACTTGATTCGAGGTTATAATTAACAAATCAAGATCAATTTTAACCTTTTAGAAGTTACAAGGACTAATATATAATGCCAATGTTTTAGAGGTCCTTTATTGAAAATTAACCTTACCACAATGAAATTCAATCCTTATTTAGTGAGCATGCAAATTTTTATAACAATCAAAATTCATTCACCCCATCAATTAAGCTAAACAATAATCAGTGACCAATTTGTACTGCTTTAGAACTATTTCTTAAGACTTATAACAGAATTAACTATATCTGTACCGATACTTGAGAAGGCCGTATCAGTAAGCCATGCACATTTTATAAATTATAGACTCCAGTGACCAAAACTCGTATCGATACATATCTAGCCGTATCGGTACGAGTGAACTCGTTTCGGTACACCCTAAAGCCGTAATGATGCAATTACCAAATTCCAATGTTGACTTTTTGTATCGATACACTAAATTTTGTATCGATACGCCTTGTTAACCAGTGTTGACTTGGTCCCAATATGCAATACCGTTGTATCGATACGCCCTGCACTGTAATGACAAATTTTATCTGCTTTTTATCCAATTAAACCTATCGAACAATGTTCAAATGCAATGAAATTTTACCAACAAGTGTATAACACTATAATCTACTAGCATGCCAAATTTCATAGCAAAACAAATTCGTTTACTAGGTTTTCACCTTTTTAAGCCATATATGCAAGTTTTACCACTTTTAGCCATTTGTAAAAGCACATTTAGGGCTTTTAAGACCATTACAAGCCATATGCAAAACATACACATTAAAAGGGCTAAAACTGACTAGTTCAACTACTTTGTCACCATACTAGGAGTTCATAAGGACAATATACATTACTTGTAGACTTCTAGTGTGTAATATCCCAAAATATGACTTAGAATTATAATGATATTTGTGTGTAATTCAACTTGAGTGACACGTTTCTTAGACTAAACTATTAAGAACTCTAGGACCAAAAAGCAAGTTGAGGGTTTTGTTTCGAAGGACTTATATGAACATAGGATAACAATTAGTGGTTGCATGTAAAACATTTTTTATAATATAAGGATTTGGAAACTTGTCCAATTATGATCATGTTTGGGGGGGGGGGAGAATGACTCAGCAAAGAAAGGGTTAGGGGAGAATGAACAAATTTCTTCATCTTCCTCAATCCTTTGTAAAATACCGATTAGAGAGTAGAGAGAGAGAGAGCTTGGAAAAAATTGATTATCTCACCTCAAATTCAATTAGAGATCAAAAGGAATTTTAGCTAGTGAGGTAAGAATGTTGTCTTCCTCTTTGATCAAGTGTGTAGACGTTAAATTGGTAGAGATGTATGTCTATAAATTTGAATTGTTCTTTGATACTTGTGGAATTATAATCAGAACCAAAATTTGTGTACATTGTTAGATAGGAACGTTAGAAGAATTGATTGAATATAAGGATTTATATATATGTATGATGGTTGAATATAAGGTTCATGCATGTATGTATGATGTACGAATGTAAATATATATATATATACACACGCATGCATTCTGCCCTGTTTTGAGAAACTAAGTAAATGTGTAAATGAGTCGGGCAATTTTGTAACTGCATGAGAAAATGTATGGGCTATCCTAAATAGATAAAAAAATTTAAGGGGCTGTTAACACTCTTAAAGGGCTATTTTGTTTAGAATCATGCATACTTGGGGCTGTTTTACATCGATATAAACAATAATGGACAGTTGATGAAATTAATTGAAGCTAGTGCTAATACACTCTGTTTTAGAAACCTTTGAGTTGAATTAGACCATTGTTTAAATGCATGAGTTAAGCTTGATGTTTGTTTGCAGCCACCTTGCTTGCTATTAATCAAATAGGGACTGTTTTAGTGTTTTTCATGGACTATTTGGTAAGTTCGGATCAGGGGGCTATTTTGCAAATATTTGGGGAGTTGTTTTGAGTAATTAAGGAATGAAATTCAACTATAAATAGAGTTGTAAACAAATTTGTAATCACTAATTTTATCTGGGTTGACCCATTTTTTATATTTACAATAATGGGCTTATATATATATACTATTATGTGATAATAAAATAATGATGCTAAGTGGTAGTATTATATGTATAGGTATTACGCACATGTGTGTTATTATATGTATAGTAGGTATGTGTCATTAGTATGTGTTTATTATATGTGTGTTTATTTAGGCATGAACATATATGTGTATGTTTGTCAATATTATATATAATGCATGGTTGCATGTATATTATATGTATGTGTTGCTTGCATGTATGTACGTATTATTATGTATGTATGTGAGTATACATATTGTGTGTATTATCGTATGTGTATGTGTTATTATTATTATTAAACTAAAAAATATCAGAAAAGACTAATTAAAATATATATATATATATATATATATGTATAACAATTAAATAAAATTAAATAAAAGCCCATGGAATGTTTGGTTAATGACTAAGCCCTAGTGGTCTTGTTGATAAGAATGTTAGCAAACGCTCACCTTGAATGTAAAATTCACGTAAGGTGAATCATGCTTATATTGAAAGGTAATGTTTAATATGAAATGGTATTGTTGAGAAGCTATGTGCAAAAGTTATTAATCCGATAAATAAATGAGTAAAGCCTTGGTCTCTAGTCAGTCGTAGGTACAATTGGCATGCCATAGAGTCCACCTAGCTCGCTAGTCCAAACTACGGTCCCTTGTTGTTAAGGATCAAATGGTCTATCTAATACTATCTGTGTACCCCTGTTTTGGTATTATTGGTATACCCTTGTATTGGTATTTGGTGTACCCTTGTTTCGGTACTTTGTGTACCCTTATTTGACATTGATTTCATAGGATTCGTGTATCATGGTTGTTGCTTGAGTCTCAAGGTTGGATTAAAAGAAAGAATAAAAGTACATAAATCACTCGAGAAGTTTAATGTACTACGAATAGCATAAAAAGAAGCTATAACTACTATGGTTGATTCTTACATAGAAGCTTCATTGGACATGGTACTATGATTATTTTCATAATAGAAAGTAACTGATTGTTGTTGGTGATTATAGACATTCGAATGTTATGGAAATTTAAGGAAAGATGATTTGATCGAATTATAGTTTATCTTAAAAGAGTTTGAGAAAAATATGCAAAGGTTGTTTATTATAACAAAGATTACATATTAGGAGGAAATAGTGAAATTTCTTATAATTGTGGATTTGTAATTAAGGAAATTATGAACCATGGTTGAGTTATGGTTGAGTATACTTGATAAGCTATACATTGAATAATTGGCCTTCAAAGTCTAAAAATTAGATTAAATCGTTAGGTGACTCACAAGTTAAAAGTATAAAATTATTAAAGGATTTCCTTTCTCGAAAACAAGAAAATTTAATAGCTATAGTAAGGAGTTAGCGTATTGCTGACAATTAAGAAATTGTTTGTCTAATTAAGAGTTAGTAAGATTATATGATTTATACAGAGATTGAAAGTAAATGATTATGTATATGGTGTGTGATAATCGAACAAAGAATAATCTAGTTTATAACGACGAAATTCGAACACTAAGTGAGTGAAGTAATGCTTTGTTTTATTAAGTAGTACATGTTTATAAACAAAATGTGATAACCGAAGGATAGAATAATTGTATGTGTGAGATAGCATTTTGATGCTATTTGACTATGATTTGTTACATGTTAGATCAAATGCATTCTTGCAAGGAAAGAACTATTAGATGTTGTGTTAATTCGCGAGATAGATAAAATAAGAGTTAAGTTATGTTTGAATGTTTTAGAAATGTATTCTTATATCTAAACTTGATTTCAATACCTCTTGGTACCAGTAAGACTATGGATTGAAGGCATATGGTTAGATTACTACCTCTTGATCTGAAGTTTAGAAGTATACGAATTCAGTTACTGGAGACAGTAGTGTAAAGGTGAATTGTCGATGTTTCTTGTTTATAGCAATTTCACTAAAAATATCTATGAAAATGTATAGATAGATAGTCTAGCTCTTAAAGAACGTGTTAGCATGTTAATAAATGAAGTATCGGGTAATTCTTATAAATATAATATCTGGAGAAGATGAATCCAAGAAAGCTTACAAGTATTTTGTAAAGAATTATATTACTTACTCACTTGTCAAGAATGGTAGTATTTTGGATGTAATCATTTATGGGAAGAAAGGACTCATAATAATAGAACTTTTAAGTGGGGATTAAATCGAATGGAAACATATCGTAATGCTATGCTTAATAAAATATCTTGGCATACTGCTATGATAGCAGTGTCTTGTAGATTAAGTTAAATTTCGAGACAAGATTCAGATATTCCAATTTTAACTTAAGTATCGGGTAAAGTATGTGAATTGGTTGATTGTGGTAAATTTATCAAATAAAATGTTAAAATTGTTACTTGTTGACTGAATTGTGTAATTAGATGATTAGAGTTATACATTCCTAGTGTTCAATTTGTATTACCGAATGCTAATCAATTTGAGTTAAAGGAACTTTGATCGAATTAGAATATCACTACCTCATTAAGCTAATGCTTACGATGTGTTCTCTTTGCACCTTGCAGGTTTGGTGAGACTTCAGGTTGTTTCCGAGCTAATTACGTACGATGGGAATCTCGTCTGGTTCAGATCAACCTCTTATCAACTCTTAGGATGGTGGCACCTAGTTAGACTTGCATAAGCATATAGATCCTTATGTGGCCTGTATAGCGATATATTTGTTTATGAAGCTCTAAGGAGCATTAAATTGTAAAAAAGGCCTTTATAATTATTTTCGGGTTGCTTATTATTGAATGACTAGTAAGCAGGATTTCATGTCTTCTAATACATGTCTAGAATGGTAAGCATGTTTTGAATGATTTCATTGTTGCTTTTGATTAGGATTATAGATCATGTTGAGTTTGTGCATGAGTGAGGAGTAATTAATATAAGAGCATTTCATTCTGATAAATAGTCAAATGACTAGATTAACCATTATCCAATCGGTTAGTATATAAGATGTTAATCCCATGCATAAAAACATTAACTTGTTGATAATTGAATAGAGTAATTGGTACTAGTTTTTTAATGACCTGAGTCTTGGTGCATTGTATAAATGATTGTTGCAAAATAGTTAGTAATCGAATCAAGTGTTTAAAATTAGTTATCTTTATAATAGTCTAAAAGGTGAACAATAATAGTAATAAGCTGATACATTAGAAGTCATGAAAATTTCTAGCAAGCTTCTCGACTTATTACAAATGTGTAAGATATTTGTGAATATTTATGTGTTTACTTATGCTTTAGATGTTTAGAGTGAACCTAAATCTGACTTGGTTAACTTAAAAGTTTTAAATTTTTTTCTGAATTCTCTTTGTATGCTTAATTAAAAAGGGTTAAGTCAATCATGATTGCTTGCTTGTTTGTCTATAACATGTCCTAATTCGATTTATCTTCTAGAACGGGTTAGGAGATGTTACAATTGGTATCAGAGCATGGTTTAGTCGATTCTCGGGCTAAAAATGGACTCACTACAGTGTCATAAGTCTAGTGTGCCACCTAGGAGTTCGAATTTCTATTCCATTTTGGTATCTTGTAACCGATACAGTTTGCTTACCATGTTTTGATACTCAGAATATGTAGAAATATTATGAGCCTGTAATATATATTCGTCATCATTTAAGAAATTCGAGGAAGAATTTCTTTAAAGGGGAGGAAATTGTAATATTCCTAAAATAGGCCTAGAAGAATGTTACCACTTGTGATCCTTAAGAAGTTATTTTAATATGCAACAAGTAACTGATTGATACCTTAGGACCGAAATGAATAAAGTAAGAGTTTAGATACTAGAAAGGTAGAGGACTAAATTGAACCATGTTTAGTTTCCTAAGCTTGCATGGTAAAGAAAAAAAATTGGTGGGGATTAGTACACATGGCTCAATTAGATGGAGACATGAAGAAAAGGTTAGCCACCTTGGATGACACTCACAAAGTTGTCATTTTCTTTCCCCTTAGCCACCGAAACCAAAAGAGAGGAGAGAGAACTTGAGCCTTTAACCAAGGATCTTTAAAAGATTTGAACATTTGAGTCTAAATTCCAGAGCTTAATTCGGTTCTTGAAGGAGAAAAGTAAGCTTTCTTGTTTTCTTTTTTTATTAAGTTAATTTGAAGATTTGTAAATGAATTTTTGTGTGAGCTTTATTGTTAGGTAATCGGTTAGAAAGAATTGATGTGTGTAGTAGAATTCTTCATGAGTATTACATAATCCTTTACATTTTGATTATATTTTGGGTGTTAGAACACATGAATGATAAGGGAAGATTCGAAGTTTTAGATATCCATACTCATAGTGTAATAAACCGATTAGAGGATTTGATGATCCTAAATGTGCTAGACTGTTTTGAAGCCTTTATGCGTACTAGAAGGAAAACAGAGCGGACCCATGTTTAAAGAAGATTTAAAAGATAGTTTGAAAGTAGGTTTTTGTGTGTTAAATGAGGAAGGAACTGATTGAATTTAAATGAATGGGTTGTAACAGTTTTGAGTTATATAATGTACATACAAATCGATTTGGGACTATTTTTGAGACCTTGGACTGTTTGAGCATGTTTGCTGTGTGTTTATGAATTTAAAACTATTCTAGACAGTAGGGGTCGTAAATTGAATTGTTAAAAAATGAATAAATATGATAGAAAGTTGTTATGAAGCATAAGGGAATGTAAGCAAGTAAATTGAGCTGTTTTGAAGCATATATTCTGATCTTGGGACTGTTTTATGTAAGTGGGACTGTTTTGAGTATTTAAAGAGTATATTGGACTATTGGAGTAAGAAAGTGTGAATTTATAAAGATGTGAGACTGATTTGAACGTGTGTAAATGTATGTAGACAATTAAGAGCTGTTTTGGATGTTTAATTGTGAAGTGGACTGTTTTGTTGTGACTAAAATGTATATACATGCTTAATGAAGCTGTCTTGCCATGAAATGAACTTATTTGGACAGATTTGTATGAGCATAAGAGTTAATGGATGGTTTTTCATGTTACTAAGGACTAGATTGAATTGATTAAAAACAAGGACTGTTTTTCATGTCTTTTGGTATGCTACATGTTAATTGGATAGCTTGGATTGATTCTAATACAGATAGTTACATTATTGTAATGTTTAGACCACGGGGAAGCTATGAAGGATTTGATGAGTGGTACGAATCGAGCTAGGATTCGGGTATCCTGTAACATCGAGATAAGAGGTGAGAGTAGTTTAGACTTTCGAGATAGGAGAAATCCATCTCGAGCATCCTTAATTGCTTTAATTCACTTGCTATATAATTTATGTAACAATGCACAATTGAGCTTGGAATCCGAGGTAAGTACTGTTGTGAAAAGTACTTTGTGATATAGATAGTAAATCAATGGTATTGTTGATGCTTGAACCATAAATTCGATTATTGATTTAAAGGGGCTTACTATTGAAAATAAAGGTTCTGGAATGTTAAGACATTTCTTCCTACTCATGTAGGTTATATGTGATTATTTCTATGTATTGTTGTAAGGCACATGTGGATTAAGTGATGCAATCTTTCAAGAATCAAGTGTTATTAATTGCACTCATTCGAATTTAACTAGAAAGGATGAGACGTATGATGCTTATTTGATACAGATTATAAGTGGTATATTATGATTCATGGAATGATTGGTTAATGACTAAGCCCTAGTGGGCTTGTTGATAAGAATCTGAGCAAACTCTCACCTTGAATGTAAAATTTGCGTAAGGTGAATCCTGCTTATATTGAAAGGTAATGTGTAATATGAAATGGTATTGATGAGAAGCTATGTGCAAAAGTTATTAATCTGATAAATAAATGAGTAAAGCCTTAGTCTCAAGTCAGTCGTAGGAACAATTGGCATGCCATAGAGTCCGTCGAGCTCGCTATTCCGGACTACGGTCCCTTGTTGTTAAAGATCAAATGGTCTATCCAGTACTATCTGTGTACCCCTGTTTTGGTATTATTGGTATACCCTTGTATTGGTACTTGGTGTACCCTTGTTTCGGTACTTTGTGTACCCTTGTTTGACATTGATTTTATAGGATTCATGTATCATGGTTTTTGCTTGAGTCTCAAGGCTAAATTAAAAGAAAGAATAAAAGTACATAAATCACCTGAGAAATTTAATCTACTATGAATAGCATAAAAGGAAGCTATAACTACTATGGTTGATTCTTACATAGAAGCTTCATTGGAAATGGTACTATGATTATTTTCATAATAGAAAATAATTGATTGTTGTTGGTGATTATAGTCATTCGAATGTTATGGAAATTTAAGGAAAGATGATTTGATCGAATTAGTTTATCTTAAAAGAGTTTGAGAAAAACATGCAAAGGTTGTTTATTATAACAATGATTACATATTAGGAGGAAATAGTGAAATTTCTTATAATTGTGGGTTTGTAATTAAGGAAATTATGAACCATGGTTGAGTTATGGTTGAGTATACTTGATAAGCTATACATTGAATAATTGGCCTTCAAAGTCTAAAAATTAGATTAAATCGTTAGGTGACTCACAAGTTAAAAGTATAAAATTATTAAAGGATTTCCTTTCTTGAAAACAAGAAAATTTAATAGCTATAGTAAAGAGTTAGCGTATTACTGACAATTAAGAAATTGTTTGTCTAATTAAGAGTTAGTAAGATTATATGATTTATACTGAGATTGAAAGTAAATGATTATGTATATGGTGAGTGATAATCGAACAAAGAATAATCTAGTTTATGAAGACGAAATTCAAACACTAAGTGAGTGAAGTAATACTTTGTTCGATTAAGTAGTACAAATTTATAAAAATGTGATAACCGAAGGACAGAATAGTTGTATGTGTGAGATAGCATTTTGATGCTATTTGACTATGATTTGTTACATGTTAGATCAAATGCTTGCTTGCAAGGAAAGAACTATTAGATGTTGTGTTAATTCGCGAGATAGATAAAATGAGAGTTAAGTTATGTTTGAATGTTTTACAAATGTATTCTTATATCTAAACTTAATTTCAATACCTCTTGGTACAAGTAAGACTATGGACTGAAGGTATATGGTTAGATTACTACCTCTTGGTCTAATGTTTAGAAGTATACGAATTCAGTTACTGGAGACAGTAGTGTAAAGGTGAATTGTCCATGTTTCTTGTTTATAGAAATTTCACTAAAAATATCTATGAAAATGTATAGATAGATAGTATAGCTCTTAAAGAATGAGTTGGCATGTTAATAAATGATGTATCAAGTAATTCTAATAAATATAATCTCTGGAGAAGATGAATCCAAGAAAGCTTATAAGTATTTTGTAAAGAATTATATTACTTACTCACTTGTCAAGAATGGTAGTATTTTGGATGTAATCATTTATGGGAAGAAAGGACTCATAATAATAGAACTTTTAAGTGAGGATTAAATCGAATGGAAACATATCCTAATGCTATGCTTAATATATCTTGGCATACTACTATGATAGCAGTGTCTTGTAGATTAAGTAAGTTAAATTTCGGAACAAGATTCAGATATTCCAGTTTTAACTTAAGTATCGGGTAAAGAATGTGAATTGGTTGATTGTGGTATATTTATCAAATAAAATGTTAAAATTGTTACTTGTTGACTGAATTGTGAAATTAGATGATTAGAGTCATACTTTCCTGGTGTTCAATTTGTATTACCGAAAGTTAATCGATTTGAGTTAAAGGAACTTTGATCGAATTAGAATATCACTACCTCATTAAGCTAATGCTTACGATGTGTTCTCTTAACACCTTGCAGGTTTGGTGAGACTTTAGGTTGTTTCCGAGCTAATCATGTATGCTGGGAATCTCGTTTGGTTCGGATCAACCTCTTATCAACTCTTAGGATGGCAGCACCTAGTTAGACTTGCATAAGCATATAGATTCTTATGTGGTCTGTATAGCGATATATTTGTTCATAAAGCTCTATGGAGCATTAAATTGTAAAAAGGGCCTTTATAATTATTTTCGTGTTGCTTATTATTGAATGATTAGTAAGCAAGATTTCATGTCTTCTAATACATGCCTAGAATGGTTTGCATGTTTTGAATGATTTCATTGTTGCTTGTGATTAGGATTATAGATCATGTTGAGTTTGTGCATGAGTGAGGAGTAATTAATATAAGAGCATATCATTCTGATAAATAGTCGAATGACTAGATTAACTATTATCCAATCGGTTAGTATATAAGATGATAATCCCACGCATAAAAATATTAACTTAGTGATAATTGAATAGGGTAATTGGTACTAGTTTTGTAATGACTTGAGTCTTGGTGCATTGTATAAATGATTGTTGCAAAATAGTTGGTAATTGAATCAAGTGTTTAAAATTAGTTATCTTTATAAGAGTCTAAAAGGGGTAACAATAATAGTAATAAGCTGATACATTGGAAGTCATGAAAGTTTCTAGCAAGCTTTTCGACTTATTACAAATGTGTAAGATAATTGTGAATATTTATGTGTTTACTTATGCTTTAGATGTTTAATGTGAACCTAAATCTGTCTTGGTAACAATAATAGTAATAACCTAAATTTTGTAAATGAAGTCTTGGAAAATATGTTGCAGTTTTAGAATTCAAATCTCGTTGAAAGAATTGTTCAAATCATGTACTATTAGAGCTGTTGTAGACCAATTTATGTTAGGCGAAACTCTAAAATGTTGAAAGCATGGTGTTTGATTGTTTGGCTGTCAAAAACTATGGGTATATTGAGCTAAGGAGCAGTTTCGATTGCTTAGAGGTGTGTTATAAAGGTGTATGTGTAGTAAAATTTAATGCCCTGTTTTGAATCAAAAAGATTGTAAAATGGACTGATTAAAAACATGAATGAAATGATTTTCGAAATAGGACAGAAACTGCATAAAACTAGATCTTACGGGATTGTCTTCTTAGTGCAATTGAAGTATAGTTTTCAAAACAGGGTAGCAATGTTAAAATATGAACCTAAAGGAATTACTATGAACTTGTATAAATGCAAGAAAATGTACTAAGGACTGCCATAAATGTTTATGGGTGTTTTGGACTGCTTGAGATGCTATAAATGGGTGTGACAATGTGTTGTAAGGGCTGTCTTGTAATGTTATGTAAAATAATGGACTGTTGTGCATGTTTAGGAGCATTAAGGGACTGTCCTTGATGTGTGTTTGTGTACATGGGTTTAGCTGAACAGAATTGATTAAAAATGAAAGTCTAGGGACTGTTCTAATGGGTATAAATGTGTGTATTTGTGACAAGGAACTGCTTTGCAACCTTTTGATGCAATCGGGACTGTTTTAAGCATTTAACCTTGGTTGTAGACTATTTTGTGTCTAGCATTAAAACGGGGCTGTTCCTAGAATATTTAATATGATTAAAGATTATTTTGTTGAACTAAAATGTGTACAAGATGGCTGCCCAGTTTTGAGTACATTTAATCGTATGATGGACTGTTTTTGTGTGCCTTTTATAAAGTCGAGTAACGAACTGTTTTAGTGAAGGTTTGAAATTGGTTTGACTCTAAGATATGAATATATTGCTTGATATATTTAGGATTAAGAAGATGATAGAAAAGGGTGGCTAAGTAAAAAGATGTGGATGAGGAATCAAGTATTCCGTAACGTCGGAGTAACAAGTGTAACCTAGAGTAGGAATAAGCAATGGCTGCCCAATGCTTTTAAAATACTGAATTTTAATCAAGGTGAAGGTGTGTGCTTTTGGCTTAATTAATGTTTCGAATGAATGCTATATGAGGTGAAAATCTTGGGGTAAGCTTGAATTAGCTAAGTTAATTGTTTAATGTTGCACTTTCATTGTTACATTGAGACTAGACTTGAATGTGAATTGAATGAATTAAATTAAAGACTTAAGGCATACAACTCCTCTTGGTGGAATGGATAACAAGTAAAAGCCATAAAACCTTGATTCGAGTTAGTTTAGACACAATTGGTGTGCCATAGAGTCTGTCAAGCTCGCTGGTTTGGACTACGGTCCCTTGATGTTTTAGATCAAATGATCTATTGGTACTATGGTACCTTTGTGCAAATGAGATATAAATTTGGTACTTGGTGTAACCTTGTTTCTGTACTTTGCGTACCCTAGTTGTTATTCCCGGTGTTGGATTCGAGTGTCTAAGTGACTTTTTAATCAAGGCCAAGGTTAAACTAATAATTCAATAATGAATCTTGAGAATGTGAAATAAGAAATTTGGAATATGTTCCCTTGATGTTTGTTGGATTAAAATCCCTCGATGTGAATTGGATTATTGTATCCCTAGTAATGACTCAATATGTGCTTAATTGTGATGACATTTGGATAAACATGAATAGATTTCACGCTTGAATGATCACTTGATATGAAAATGTTAAGAAAACTCTTATTGAATTCATCTCATGAAATTGGTTAAATGGAATGTTTTAATGCTTGTTCTATTGTGTCTTGTGAGATAAGAAATCTCTATTTAGGGTGTCATGCTTAAGCTTTATAATGAAATCTATTTTGTGTTAAGCTAAAGGGTATTAACATTTGTGCTTGTATTAGGATGTAATCCTTACATCGAATAGCAATAAAAAGGAGCATGTGATGCATTAATTGTGAAATGGTTGCTAAGCTTAGACCCGTAGATTGTGTGAGATCTGATTGGGTGTATAGAATCCAAGAAAGTTATAAGTAGAGAATGATTATGAATGTATCATGGTTAATAAGTGAAATGCATCTCAGAACTCTCTAATGTGGTGTAAGCACTTGAAGAAGGCAATTGAAGGTTTTTAATGAATTAAAGATTCTAACGAAATCAATCAAGAACTTGCAAAATGTTTTATTTGGTGAGTAAATTGAATGAGTTGGGACTAGTAAAATAGCCGAACTACTACTACCCAAATGAATACATAAACTTTTGATCCAAACCCTTAAAATTAAGCTTTACAAGGCATCTTAGTGAATCAAATTGTAAGTGTGAATATGGAATACCCTAATTACATATAGAAATCGAAGACTATACTTATGCAATGAGATATACTTAAGTTGAGATAATCATAATTAGACAATATCCTAATTGAATAGAATGCTTGTTCTTGTGGAATCTCTTCTATTTCAATTTTGTAGATTTGCACTTCTTAAAGAAAATTTATGAAAGATTAGAATATTGGTTCTATGTTATTGTCTACTTCGAACTACCTCACTAAGCAATTCAATTGCTTAATTATTTGTATGTTACATTTCAAGATAAATGTGTTTACGGACAACTCCTGAGCTGGGATGTGATCACAATTATCGGATTAGGGTACGAAGTTCTATCATTAGGACTCCTAGAAGGTGGCACATTATTGTTAAGATGCATGGCACATATAGATTCATTTTTGTTCATTCCTAAGTGTGTAATTTTATTGTCGATCAAGTTTGTAATGGGCCTTTATATTAGTTGTTGATTGCTTGCTTTATTTTATTTGAGTAGTAATTAGGTTGTGTGATAGCATAAATATCTAGAGAAGCTTGATATGGTAACTACTTTGTTGTCGCATATGTTATGCTTTGATTCATACCTACATTATCATGTGTTGGATCCTAAATACTTGGTGTGACTTAATGAATTAGCTTAATAGATAAGAGAAGCCATTGATTCAAGTCAAACAAACAGTTTGGTGTGGTATATATTATATGTGCTTAAACGGTCATGATTGTCTTATGTGTTAAGGTGATTTTGTTATAAGTAAAGTAAAATACTTATCATTTTATTGATAAGTCACGTAAGCTATAGAAGTGATCGATTGTTATTGATCTATAATCGCCTGTGATTTGTTTGGTTGTTAAAGAATCTTTTATAACAAGACTTAAGAGTGTTGTAACAAAAAGTATGCTTAAAGATTGTTAAACAAAGGGTTGATATCCTTTTTAAATAATTTTAGTTTATGACTCTGATGTTTATAAATAATTAGGTTTTTTTACAAGGTTTAAATTGTAATCTGGAAGTTAATGAAGCATATGAAAGGAAAGAACTCTCGTATGATTGTTGAGAGTACGCATGTTAAATGCAAAGTGAGTATAAATTGATTTAGACGTATGTAAAGCTTCTTAATGAGGAATTTTGTTTGATTACACCTAAGTAGATTATCTACTTACGTGCAAGGTACATAAATTCTTTGTAGCTTATAAGGTTATAAGCTATTACTAAATTATGAATTGTTATATGGTGTGTATGTTTAACTAAGTGATTGCTTCATTCAAATAAAAGCTTTTAAGAAGAAAAGTTTAGAATTTCCCATATTCTTGTTTACATGTCCGATAGGAAAGTGTTAAGTTAACCATGTTTGCTCGATTGTTGTTAGTAACACGTTCTAATCCGGTTTATTTCCTAGAACCGGTTAGGGAGTGTTACAAATTGGTATCAGAGCATGGTTTAGCCGATTCTTAGACTAAACTGAAATTCGTTATATGTCTGCATTGTGCATGTGCCACCTGGGAGTTCGAGTTCTTGTTCCGTATTGGTAACTTGTAACCAATACAATTTATTTTCTCTATTTGAAAATTCAGAGTATGTGGAAGTATTCTGAACTTGATACTGTAAGCTTTTCGTCATTGAAGAAATGGTGAGGGTAAACCTAGGAGTAAATTTCGACAAGTACATATGATATGTGTTTGTTGAAGTTCTTCTATGTATTAACATTATGTAGAATGGTTCGAAATAAATTGGGCCAGGATAATAGGAAACTTTCTGAAGAGTATAGGTCCTCCTCTTTTCACCTCAAGGAAAATTTGAGGACAAATTTTTTTTGAGGAGGGGAGATTTGTAACATCCCCAAATTAGGCCTAGAAGAATGTTATTAAATTAATAAAATTAAGTCCTTTTGCCATGTCCTTAAAAATTCGATTTAGTGATAGAAGGCCTAAATAAAAGAAAAGAAGATATTGAGTGACCATATTAGAAGTACAAAAAAGATAAATCACAAAGATGGAAGCTTGCATTTTAAACAATTTCTAAATTATGGTATTAACACATGTCATTTGGAGTAATGACATGTATAGAGAGAACCGGCCATTTGGTTTAACAAACACCAGGGAGTTATCCTCTTCCCTAAGTGTGAGACTGAAACCAAACTAGTAAACAGAGAGAGTTTCTCCATTGGATGAAAAAAATTAAGCTTGGGTGTTGAAGGCTCCTTAGAACCTGTCAAGTGAGAAATCCATCGATTGTAAGCATTTTCTTATCTCATAGCTTAGAGGCATTTTAGCATTCGATCTTGGATTTCCTCCTTGGATTATGTAAAAGATGTTAGAGTCAATAGCAAACCTAAGACATACTATGAATTGTTATCTTTTTTGGATGATATATGTATATGCATGTGTGTGTTTAAATCCCCATGCCTTTGAATTTTGCAAATGAAGTCTTGGAAAATATGTTGCAATTTTAGAATTCAAATCTCGTTGAAAGAATTGTTCAAATCATGTACTATTAGAGCTGTTGTAGACCAATTTATGTTAGGCAAAATTCTAAAATGTCGAAAGGTTGGTGTTTGATTATTTGGCTGTCAAAAACTATGGGTATATTGAGCTAGGGAGTAGTTTCGATTGCTTAGAGGTGTTTTATAAAGGTGTATGTGTATGTAAAATTTAATGCCCTATTTTGAATCCAAAAGATTGTAAAATGGATTTAAAAACATGAATGAAATGATTTTCGAAATAGGGTAGAAACTGCATAAAACTGGATCTTACGGGACTATTTTAGTGCAATTGAAGTATAGTGTTCGAAACAGGGCAGCAATGTTAAAATATGAACCTAAAGGAATTATTATGACTAAAATATAAACCTAAAGGAATTACTATGAACTTGTATAAATGCAAGAAAATGTACTAAGGACTGCCATAAATGTTATGGATGTTTTGGACTGCTTGAGATGCTATAAATGGGTGTGACAATGTGTTGTAAGGGCTGTCTTGTAATATTATGTAAAATAATGGACTGTTGTGCATGTTTAAGAGCATTAAAGGACTGTCCTTGATGTGTGTTTGTGTACATGGGTTTAACTAAAAAGAATTGATAAAAAATGAAAGTCTAGGGACTGTTCTAAGGGGTATAAAAGTGTGTATTCGTGATAAGGAACTGCTTTGCAACCTTTTGATGCAATCGGGACTGTTTTAAGCATTTAACCTTGGTTGTAGACTGTTTTGTGTCTAACATTAAAACAGGATTGTTCCTAGAATATTTAATATGATTAAAGATTGTTTTGTTGAACTAAAATGTGTACAAGATGGCTGCCCAGTTTTGAGTAAATTTAATCGTATGTTGGACTGTTTTTGTGTGCCTTTTATGAAGTCGAGTGATGAACTGTTTTAGTGAAGGTTTGAAATTGGTTTGACTCTAACATATGAATATATTACTTGATATATTTAGGATTAAAAAGATGATAGAAAAGGGTGGTTAAGTAACAAGAAGCGAATGAGGAATCAGGTATTCCGTAACGTCGGAGTAACAGGTAAGTGTAACCTAGAGTAGGAATAAGAAATGGTTGCCCAATGCTTTTAAAATACAGAATTTTAATAAAGGTGAAGGTGTGTGCTTTTGGCTTAATTAAAGTTTCGAATGAATGCTATATGAGGTGAAAATCTTGAGGTAAGCTTGACTTAGCTAAATTAATTGTTTAATGTTATACTTTCATAGTCACAGTGAGAATAGACTTAAATGTGAGTTCAATGAATTAAACTAAAGACTTAAGGCATACAATGCCTCTTGGTGGAATGGATAACAAGTAAAAGACATAAAGCCTTGATTCGAGTTTGTTTAGACACAATTGGCATGCCATAGAGTCTGTCGAGCTCGCTAGTTTAGACTACAGTCCCTTGCTGTTTTAGATCAAATGATCTATTGGTACTATGGTACCCTTGTTCAAATGAGATATAAATTTGGTACTTGGTGTACCCTTGTTTCGATACTTTGTGTACCCTAGGTTTTATTCCTGGTGTTAGATTCGAGTGTCTAAGTGACTTGTTAATCAAGGCCAAGGTTAAACTAATAATTCAATAATGAATCTTGAGAATGTGAAACAAGAAATTTGGACTATGTTCCATTGATGCTTGTTGGATTAAAATCCCTCAATGTGAAATGGATTATTGTATCCCTAGTAATGACTCAATATGTGCTTAATTGTGATGACATTTGGATAAACATGAATAGATCTCATGCTTGAATGATCACTTGATATGGAAATGTTAAGAAAACTCTTATTGAATTCATCTCATGAAATTGGTTAAATGGAATGTTTTCATGCTTGTTCTATTGTGGCTTGTGAGATAAGAAATCTCTATTTAGGGTGTCATGCTTAAGCTTTATAATGAAATCTATTTTGTGTTAAGCTAAAGGATATTAACATTTGTGCTTGTATTAGGATGTAATCCTTACTTCGAATAGTGATAAAAAGGAGCATGTGATGCATTAATTGTGAAATGGTTGCTAAGCTTAGACTCGTAGATTATGTGAGATCCGATTGGGTGTATAGAATCCTATAAAGTTATAAGTATAGAATGATTATGAATGTATCATGGTTAATTAGTAAAATGCATCTCAGAACTCTCAAATGTGGTGTAGGCACTTGAATAAGGCAATTAAAGGTTTTTGATGAATTAAAGATTCTAACGGAATCAATCAAGAACTGGCAAAATGTTTTATTTGGTGACTAAATTGATTGTGTTGGGACTAGTAAAATAGCCAAATTACTACTACCCAAATGAATACATAAACTTTTGATCCAAACCCTTAAAATTAAGCTTTACAAGGCATCTTAGTGAATCAAATTGTAAGTGTGAATATGGAAAACCCTAATTACATGTAGAACTCAAAGACTATACTTATGGAATGAGATATACTTAAATTGAGATAATCATAATTAGACAAGATCCTATTTGAATAGAATGCTTGTTCTTGTGGACTCCCTTCTATTTCAAGTTTGTAGATCTACACTTCTTAAGGAAAATTTAAGAAAGAATAGAATATTGGTTCTATGTTATTGTCTACTTCGAACTACCTCACTAAGCAATTCAATTGATTAATTATTTGTATATTACATTTCAGGATAAATGTGTTTACGGACTACTCCTGAGCTGGGACGTGATCACAATTATCGTATTAGGGTACGAAGTTCTATCATTTGGACTCCTAGAAGGTGGCGCATTATTCTAAAGATGCATGGCACATTTAGATTCTTGTTTGTTCATTTCTAAGTATGTAATTTTGTTTTCGATCAAGTTTGTAATGGGCTTTTATATTAATTGTTGATTGCTTGCTTTATTTGATTTGAGTAGTACTTAGGTTGTGTGATAGCATGAATATCTAGAGAAGCTTGATATGGTAACTACTTTGTTGCCGCATATGTTCTACTTTGATTCATGCCTACATTATCATTTGTTGGATCCTAAATACTTGGTGTGACTTAATGAATTTGCTTAATAGATAAGATAAACCATTGATTCAAGTCAAACAAACAGTTCAGTGTGGTATATATTATATGTGCTTAAACAGTCATGATTTTCTTATGTGTTAAGGTGATTTTGTTATGAGTAAAGTAAAATACTTACCATTTTATTGATAAGTCATGTGAGCTACGGAAGTGATCGATTGTTATTGATCTATAATCGGCTATGATTTGTTTGGTTGTTAAAGAATCTTTTATAACAAGACATAAGAGTGTTGTAACAAAAAGTATGCTTAAAGATTGATAAACAATGGGTTGATATCCTTTTTAAAGAAATTTAATTAATGGCTCGGATGTTTATAACTAGTTAGGTTTTTTTACATGGTTTAAATTGTAATCTAGAAGTTAATGAAGCGTATGAAAGGCAAGAACTCTCGTATGATTGTTTAGAGTATGCAAGTTAAATGGAAAGTGGGTATAAATTCATTTAGACGTATGTAAAGCTTCTTAATGAGGAATTTTGGTTTCCTGTTTATTTTTCAAAAAGGACATGTAGTTATATTGAAAATCATGTTTATTTGTTTACACCTAAGTAGATTATCTACTTAAGTGTAAGGTACATAAATTCTTTGTAGCTTATAAAGTTATAAGCTATTATTAAAATTCTGAATTGTTATATGGTGTGTATGTTTAAGTAAGCGATTGCTTCATTCAAATAAAAGCTTTTAAGAAGAAAAGTTTAGAATTTCCCTGATTCTTGTTTGCATGCCTGATAGAAAAATGTTAAGTTAACCATGTTTGCTCGATTGTTGTTAGTAACACATTCTAATCTGGTTTATCTCCTAGACCGAGTTAGGGGTGTTACAAATTTGAATCAGAGCATGGTTTAGCCAATTCTATGACTAAAATGAAATTCGTTATACCTCTACATCGTGCATGTGCCACCTAGGAGTTCAAGTTCTTTTTCCGTATTTGTAATTTTTAACCAATATAGTTTTTTTCTCTATTTGAAAATTCAGAGCATGTGGAAATATTTTGAACTTGATAATTTAAGTTTTTCGTCATTGGAGAAATGGTGAGGGTGGACCTAGGAGTAAATTTCGACAAGTCCATATGGTATGTGTTTGTTGAAGTTCATCTATGTATTAACATTCTGTAGAATGGTTCGAAACAAATTGGGTCAGGATAATAGGAAACTTTCTGAACCTAGTTCTGTTGAAGCTTTGTAAAGTAACTTGGGAGCCGGGGTTAGGCATGAAGAGTATAGGTCCTCCTCTTTTCACCTCAAGGAAAATTTGAGGACAATTTTTTTTGAGGGGCGATTTGTAACAACCTCAAATTGGGCTTAGAAGAATGTTATTAAATTAATACAATTAAGTCCTTTTACCTTGTCCTTAAAATTTTGATTTAGTGATAGAAGGCCTAAATAAAAGAAAAGAAGATATTAAGTGACCATATTAGAAGTACAAAAAAGATATATTACAAAGATGGAAGCTTGCATGTTAAACAATTTCTAAATTATGGCAGTAACACATGTCATTTGGAGTAATGACATGTATAGAGAGAACCGTCCACTTGGTTTAACAAACACCAAGGAGTTATCCTCTTCCCTAAGTGTAAGACCGAAACCAAACTAGTAAAGAGAGAGAGTTTCTCCATTGAAAGAAAAAATTAAGCTTGGGTGTTGAAGGATCTTAAAAATTTGTCAAGTGAGAAATCCATCGAATGTAAGCATTTTCTTATCTCATAGCTTAGAGGCATTTTAGCATTCGATCTTGGATTTCCTCGTTGGATTATGTTAATGCCGTTAGAGTCAATAGCAAACCTAAGACATACTATGAATTGTTATCTTGTTTGGATGATATATGTATATGCATGTGTGTGTTTAAATCCCTATGACTTTGAATTTTGTAAATCAAGTCTTGGAAAATATGTTGCAGCTTTAGAATTCAAATCTCGTTGAAAGAATTGTTCAAATCATGTACTATTAGAGCTGTTGTAGACGAATTTATTTTAGGCAAAATTCTAAAATGTTGAAAGCATGGTGTTTGATTGTTTGACTGTCAAAAACTATGGGTATATTGAGCTAGGGAGTAGTTTTGATTGCTTAGAGGTGTGTTATAAAGGTGTATGTGTATGTAAAATTTAATGCCCTATTTTGAATCCAAAAGATTGTAAAATGGACTACTTTAAAAACATGAATGAAATGATTTTAGAAATAGGGCAGAAACTGCATAAAACTGGATCTTTACGGGACTATTTTAGTGTAATTGAAATATAGTTTTCGAAACATGGAAGCAATGTTAAAATATGAACCTAAAGGAATTACTATTGTAACACCCTAAAATTGGCCTAGAAATGTTACTACAATCTAAACTATAGGCTAATTAAATTCATAAGTTAATCAATTTAAAGAAGAAAGAACATTGGCCATCTTTAAGATCAAATAAGTGAAATTAGAACCAAATTGAATTGAAATTAAAACTAGAAGGCATAAATGAAAGGATGAAAATCTGAACATGAAAAACTCTAGTGATTGCATGCAAATGGAATTAAAAATGGAGGCCTAGACACATGTTCTCATCAAATGAGAACATGTGCCAATTTGGAGAGTGACTCATGGTAGCCTTGGAGGAAAGATGAACAAAATTGAATCATCATCTTCCTCCCTATGTTATCCTCCATGGCCGATTATTGAGAGAGAAAGGGGGAGAGAAAAGCATAATACTTTTATAGAATGTTTGAATGAGTGATTGATGATGTCTTTGTTGTATAAATTGAATTGGATGGTTGTTATGTGTGTTACGATCATTTTAGCTTCAAATTGAACTTTAAATTTTGAATGCTAGTAGCCAATTTGATAAAGGAAATATATATGGTTGCTGGAAATTTGAGAAATGTGTACATGGCTGAAAACAGTCTTGATTAGGGACTATTTTGATAGAGAAAGTGTTTAGACATGTCAATTGGATGTAGAACCCTATTTTGATCATGTTGGTAGATGAAATGAAGATTGAATTGAATAGATAACTTGCTGGAAATGTGAAAACACCTAATTGGACTAGTTAAATTAGGTAATGGACTGCTCAATTAGTAAATTGGACGTGCAATGTTGATCAAATAGATCAAATTGAATTCAATATGATAATGCCATGTTTTAAGCACATTTCTAGGTGTATTAGACTGACCTGCACATGTAAGAACTTGAAAATGAATTGAATTTCCATGTTAGAACCTTGATAAAATGAGTTAAGAAGCTAGAAATTCAACCTAGTGTAATCTGCCCAGAATGCTCTGTTCTGAGCAGTAACTTTGAAAAATCACTATAAATTGTATAAAATGAATTTAAGCCTGAACTTGTTATAGAAAACACCTTGATGTGTATAAATTAATTAGGAGAAAACATAACTGAATTCTGAGTTGTAGAATGAAATGTGGGGAAGAAACACTAGGGACAGTGCAAACTGTCCAGTGTGGCAAATTACCATGTCTTTAAGTTAAAAAATAATTGGAAAAGAACTAAAATTCAAGCCTTTTATGGTTATAAAGATAATTACGTTAGCTTTCCAACGGTGTAAACCAATTGAAATTCTGACGTACGGAATGAAAGTTATGCATGATTAAGTGACTAGAGTGCAAGCTGACTGCAGCAGCAGTATAGGTAATTGCACACTATTTTGTGGCAATTTGTAAGTTGTTTTGTAAACAGTTTTAGGACATTGATTCTGCCTTGTTTTACATGAACTAGAGTGTAGATAAGTGTAGTTAAGTGTAATGAAGAATGTACATGAACATGCTGCCAGATTTGTGTATGATATGTACTTGTAACATTGCCTTGATTGAATGATCATATGAACTTGTCTTGACATGTTTGTACTTGTAATGTGATAGAACCAGGAGTAAACATGGTGGAAGAGGATAGAGTGGATCATCCTAAAGCCGAGAACAAAGGAGTGTGGATCCAAGACTAGCTAGCTTGGAGTATTGTGAGTGTAGTTATCTCTAAGGTTAGGACTAGGTCCTAACCAATGTATACTTGTTTACTTTCTTGAAATGTTAAACGAACCTAATAAGGACTTGACCTAATAAGGGAAGAATGACTAGCAATGTATAAAATTTGATCACATCTTGAATACATGTTTTATTTGAATGCTAAGCATGTTTAAATGGTACATTGGTGCTTGTATGTGTCATGATGCATGTGATCGAATGCTAAAGACTTGCTTGAGATATCATCTCATCTTGATGAAATGAAACATGAAAATTACATGAAATGTGAGTTATGGCTCAAATGGCCTAAGGGCCTAATATGAAATGAACTTGTTTGACATGATCTTGATCTTGAAACACTTGAATAAATGGTAAATCGAACAACCTTGGTAGCTAGTTGGACTAGGTAGAAGGGCATGCCTTAGAGTCTAGAGCCCATTGTGTCAGGGTGGACTACGGTCCAGGGATAAGGCCCCTATTTGGTGATAGACGGAGGGTACGTATGTGGTCGTTGGCGACGGTAGGAGGGTTTGACCAGTACTACGGTGCATCTTGTGGCGACAGTTGGTTGGAGAGTCGATTACCTATACAAACTAAGTACCAAGGGGGTTGTTTAATTGATAACACATGAAATAACAATCCAATAACACATGTTACTTGTCTTAAAAGCTATAGATTGAATATTACTTGTCATGAAAGCCATGTATTGTATGTTACTTGTCATGTAAGCATGACTTAACTTTATTACTTGTTTTGAAATCATGATGTGCTTGATTCTTGATATGAAAACATGAAGTATGACTTCTTGTTTCTTGCATCCTTATGCTAGCTGATTGCTTGATTCCTTAGTTAGGATTACTCTAAAGCTTGAAATCCTTAGCTAGCATTATACTTGATTTAAATGACACAAAACTTGATATAACAAATGGCTAGAACTAGTTACTACCTCACTCTTGTTTTCATTCTTCCAAACTACAGGATAAAGGATTCGAGTGTTGCTTGATCTTGAAGCCTGATTACTTGAGCTCGAAGCAAGACACAAGCATAGTTAAAGTATGGTTTCCTACTTGTTTTGTATATCTCCTAGATTGGTGGCACTAGATTGTATAGACTTTAGCTTGATCATGCATTTTGGTACACTTGAACTTGTATATATGTTCTTGTTCTTGAATGGGCCTACTATGTTATGAATTTAGTAACAAGTACATAATGAACTTAAAGTACTTGTAATGTAAATGATGTTGCTGCGCATATGATGATAGAATGAAATGATCTAATGTTTGATCTAGTTTATCTTGGAACATTCAAATACCTTGTTTATGTATATGTGTATACTTGAAATGAAAGTAGTATGATCGAACCATGCTTGCTTGTATTCCAATCGAATGCCTTGGGAACTATATGGTCACTTGTGTGTGTGTGTGTATACCTTGATGTATGTGTTTTAGTATTAGCATGATGATGGCCGAATGGTTAGGTATAGAGAATGACTTGAATTGAGCTAGTTACATGCAATTTGAATGTTCAAGAATCATGTTAGTAATTTAGGGATAAGATGTAAATGTATACAAACTAATGAACATTGAATTGAAATGGAATCATGTTGTATACTAGGGTTGTTCAAATGGTCATTGTATAAGATGAAGTTAAGTGAATCATGAAAGTAGTAACTTGTAATGTAAGCATGAAAGGAAATAATTTAGGAGCCTAATCAAATGCTTTAGGGTGTCTTGAAATGAAAATATGAGCTTGCTTGTATGATAAGTAATGAATGCTTGGTTGCTTGTTAGTTAAGTAACTCATCTAATAGGGAGGAGTTATCAATTCTTGCCTTGTTGCTTGCTTGTTCTTGTATTGCTTGTATTGCCTTGTCCTTGTCCTTGCTTAAGTAACGCTCCTAAACCGGTTTGCTACTAGCCCGGGTAGGGGGTTACAACTATGAACTTGTATAAATGCAAGAAAATGTACTAAGGACTGCCATAAATGTTTATGGATGTTTTGGACAGCTTGAGATGCTATAAATGGGTGTGACAATGTGTTGTAAGAGTTGTCTTATAATGTTATGTAAAATAATGGACTGTTGTGCATGTTTAGGAGCATTAAGGGACTGTCCTTAATGTGTGTTTGTGTTGGTTGTAGACTATTATGTGTCTAACATTAAAATGGGTATGTTCCTAGAATATTTAATATGATTAAAGACTGTTTTGTTGAACTAAAATGTGTACAAGATGGCTGCCCAGTTTTGAGTAAATTTAATCGTATGTTGGACTATTTTTGTGTGCCTTTTATGAAGTTGAGTAATAGAACTGTTTTATTGAAGGTTTGAAATTGGTTTGACTCTAACATATGAATATATTGCTTGATATATTTAGGATTAAGAAGATGATAGAAAAGGATGGTTAAGTAACAAGATGTGAATGAGGAATCAGGTATTCCGTAACGTCGGAGTAACAGGTAATTGTAACCTAGAGTTGGAATAAGCAAGGCAACCCAATGCTTTTAAAATACTAATTTTTAATAAAGGTGAAGGTGTGTGCTTTTGGCTTAATTAAAGTTTTGAATGAATGCTATATGAGGTGAAAATCTTAAGGTAAGCTTGAATTAGCTAAGTTAATTGTTTAATGTTACACTTTCATAGTTATAGTGAGACTAGACTTGAATGTGAATTGAATGAATTAAATTAAAGACTTAAGGCATACAATGCCTCTTGGTGGAATGGATAACAAGTAAAAGCCATAAAGCCCTGATTCGAGTTAGTTTAGACATAATTGGCATGCCATAGAGTCTGTCGAGCTCGATAGTTTGGACTATGGTCCCTTGTTGTTTTAGATCAAATGATCTATTGGTACTATGTTAACCTTGTTCAAATGAGATATAAATTTGGTACTTGGTGTACCCTTGTTTTGGTAATTTACGTACCCTAGTTGTTATTCCCGGTGTTAGATTCGAGTGTCTAAGTGACTTGTTAATCAAGGCCAAGGTTAAATTAATAATTCAATAATGAATCTTGAGAATGTGAAATAAGAAATTTGGACTATGTTCCCTTGATTCTTGTTGGATTAAAATCCCTCGATGTGAAATGGATTATTGTATCCCTAGTAATGACTCAATATGTCCTTAATTGTGATGACTTTTGTATAAACATTAATAGATCTCATGCTTGAATGATCAGTTGATATGAAAATGTTATGAAAACTCTTATTGAATTCATCTCATGAAATTGGTTAAATGGAATGTTTTCATGCTTCTTCTATTGTGGCTTGTGAGATAAGAAATCTCTATTTAGGGTGTCATGCTTAAGCTTTATAATGAAATCTATTTTGAGTTAATCTAAAGGATATTAACATTTTTGCTTGTATTAGGATGTAATCCTTACTTCGAATAGCGATAAAAAGGAGCATGTGATGCATTATTTGTGAAATGGTTGCTAAGCTTAGACCCATAGATTGTGTGAGATTCGATTGGGTATATAGAATCCAAGAAAGTCATAAGTAGAGAATGATTATGAATGTATCATGGTTAATAAGTAAAATGCATCCTAGAACTCTCAAATGTGGTGTAAGCATTTGAAGAAGACAATTGAAGGTTTTTAATGAATTAAAGATTCTAACAGAATCAATCAAAAACTTGCAAAATGTTTTATTTGGTGACTAAATTGATTGTGTTGGGACTATTAAAATAGTTGAATTACTACTACCCAAATGAATACATAAACTTTTTATCCAAACCCTTAAAATTAAGCTTTACAAGGCATCTTAGTGAATCAAATTGTAAGTGTGAATATGGAATGCCCTAATTACATGTAGAACTCGAAGACTATACTTATGGAATGAGATATACTTAAATTGAGATAATCATAATTAGACAAGATCCTATTTGAATAGAATGCTTGTTCTTGTGGACTCTCTTCTATTTCAAGTTTGTAGATTTGCACTTGTAATCACTCATTTTTATCCGGTGTATAAGTATTGTGTTAGTTTAATAATTATTGTATGTATGCATATTATATGTGATTAAAGTGTGTGTGAAATATGTGTGATGCGTGTAAGTGCATGCATATTATACATATTATGTATGTGTTAATATTTATTTGTGTCATACGTTTTTATGTTTTATGTATACATTGTTTGTATGTGTACATTACGTGTATGATTATATGCATGTATGTTAGTATGTTACATTAATTAATGTTTGCATGTGTATTCGTATGTTACACGTATGTGAGTGTACACATTGTAGCGATGTCCCTTTTTTTCTTTTGTATCATCGCTAAAATAAAAACGATGGTTTTTCGAAGGATTTTTGAAAGGTGTTCGTGATTCTTAAAAATATTTATTCCGTGGGGGTTTACAAAAACCTCATAAAAATGGAGTCGCCACCGGCCACTTAGGTAGGCCGGACACCATAAAACCAGAGATTCAAAAAGACAGGGTTCGGGAGTCGGTTACGGATGGGGAAGGATTAGCACCCCCACACCGCCCAAAAATTGGTACTTTAATAATTACCGCTTTATTAATATTGGATTTTCCGGATTAAAGTGACGATTATTTTAAAATTCGGTCATAATTGCGAATAAATTTTAAGGTTCCCGTTACCCGAGAATAAACGCCCAACCACTATCACTACGCTTGATACTGGCCCCGTTTATACTCGGATAAAAGGACTCCGCATTAACAAGTTATATCTCGATATGCAATCTTAATGGCAAAAAATATAAAACATGGTAAAATGTTTAAATGTAGTAAATATTGTCATAACAGAATATTAATCTAACATAGATGATATTCTAGACTAAAACATGCATATATACATATTATTCTAAATAATAGATAAAAACAACTATAATATGTCGAAATAACAAGGCAGGAATAAGTACATATAGACGAACAAATATTAAAAAATGCATACTGGTAATAAAACATATTTCAACATATACGAGTCAACATATCGTATAAAAAGGGTAAATATACTAACATGTAGCCCTAAAAAAATAAGAAAGGCACACACATATAAAATACAAAATATACCATGTACGAATCAATTAAAACATAACATGCTTAATATGAATAACCGGATAAAAGATGCATGACCATTATAATCTTAATACACATATATATGTAAACATAGAATACGAGTCATATACGAGTGACATAAAATAAAATAAAATACTAGAATACATCAACATATACGATTCTAATACGAACATTGGTATTTACAAAGAATACAGGACTGAAATGAAAGAAAAACAAAAGTCAGTGGCAGAAATTAAAGAACAATAATATGTAACTCGGGGACGAAATTACGAAACAAACAAAACCTAAAAGGACTCGAACTGTAATTAGACCAAGGGGCAGACCCAAAGTGAAAAATTCAAAAACGCGTGATGGTTAAAGGCGTAATTTTACCATTCAGAAACTGATTCGGTGTAATTTAGGGACGAAATTGTAACCTTTTGAAACATCAGGGGGACTGGATTGTGATTATACCATGCGGCAAGACAAAAATGAAAATGTTGAAAATGCGGTGGGATTAAGTGTGTAATTTACCCATTTCAAAAATAATAATAACTATAAAAAGCCTATTTTTAGACCGAGACCCATTTCCCCTTTTTTGTTTCATTTTTCGGTTTTCATAACCCAAACCGTTCTTCATTTTCTCTCAAATGTTCTTGCGAAACCCAGAATCCGGCGGCCGGTAGGCTCCCAAAATACACCAAAATAACCTTCTTTTCGTCCTCAACATGAATCCGTGGCTGGATTCAGAGGATACGCCCCTATTTGTCGTAGATCTAGGAAATACGAACCTCAAAAAAATATTTTTTAGACCAAAACACAAATACAAAGGGTCTTCTCCTCCCTTTAGTTCACCAGATCTGGCTTGTAGAGGCCGAAAGGCTTATCACCGAGGGAGGGAAGACCCGCAAACGACTCGGTAAGACTACTCTCCTCTTTTATTTCTGTTTTTTTTGTTAATCTTTCGCATATGCATGTAAAGAAAACAGGTAAGAAAAAAAGAGACAAAAATTTACCACTGGACTGCCTTTTGATTATCTTCGATGTTTACAACTTTCAGGGTTTTTTTTGTATTACAAGATCTCTGTTTTTTTGTTACTACCCTTGTTCTCTCTTTTTTTTTTGCTATTCTTTTTCGCTAATCCCCGTTACAAAAGCCCCGTTTCATATATATTATTGCCTCTGTTTTTTTGGTTGCAAGTTGCATCTTCCTTTTTTCAGATCTGAACTGACACCTTGCTTGTTGTCTTTGGCATAATCAACGCGGGGACTGAATATCGGCGCGGTGACGGTGTGGTCGTCGCCGCGGTGACGGCCGCGTTTTGGCGTTAGATCAGATCTGATCTAACGGTCGAGATGGCTTGAAGAACGATCGGCCTGGATGAAGCCTCGATTTGATGAGACGGCTTCAGATTTCGCCACGTGGAGCTCCGCAGTCGAGGAGTCAGAACGCGTGGATCTTACGCGCGCGTGGGATATTAAAGCATCCGCGCGTGGACCACACGCGCGCGTGGCACTCGAACGGTCCATACGTGTGGAACACGCTACCGCGCGATATTTTTGACCTCGGTTGCATCGTGGCCGTTGGATCAGATCTTGATCCAACGGCCCACAGTTACCTGCACATTGTAATTAAATAGGATTCAGATTTGGGCCAAACGGGCCTTGTAATTGGACTTGGACTTCATGTTTATTTGGGTTTAATATATATTTAATTTTTCATTTTACCAGCCCAATAATAGTATAATTATAACAGCAATACATGTATATACGAAAATATATACTTATATTATACAATCATTAATTAATATAATATTCTAGTATACGTATAATCATACATATAATTAACATAACATCTATATATTAATCAAATACGCTTATACTCTAGATACATACGCGACATACACACACCCTTAATACGTATACATAGCTTATACATGCACACACCACCTTATATTAGTAACATTCATATAATAAATATACATGCAATATTAATATATTTACGAGTAAAAATGAGTGATTACAGTTGCCCCTCTTTGCTTGTTCTCATGGAATGGGAAACAAAGCAAAGACTCATAAACACTCATTTTTATCAGACTTCCCTGTTTGTAGCCTTGGAAAAACGAATTTTTTTGGACATTTCCGCTCTTCCTTGACTGAATCTTCAGGCTCGTAAGTTCTTCCTATATAGAGCTTCGTCACCTTCCGATCTTGGAGCTACAGGCTCTTTCGACATAGAACCCTTCGCTCTTATTTTTATCAGACTTCCCTGTTTGTAGCTTTGGAAAAACGAATTCTTTTGGACATCTCCGCTCTTCCTTGGCTGAATCTTCAGGCTTGTAAGTTCTTCCTATATAGAGCTTCGTCACCTTCCGATCTTGGAGCTACAGGCTCTTTCGACATAGAACCCTTCGCTCTCATTTTTATCAGACTTCCCTGTTTGTAGCTTTGGAAGAACGAATTCTTTTGGACATCTCCGCTCTTCCTTGGCTGAATCTTCAGGCTCGTAAGTTCTTCCTATATAGAGCTTCGTCACCTTCCGATCTTGGAGCTACAGGATCTTTAGACATAGAACCCTTCGCTCTGACATCCTGAATTATGAGTCATTTCTTTCACTTTGAGACAATAAAGCTTGGAGTCCTTCCTATATAGAACTCTTTGCTTTCAACGCTGGTTTCTCCTATATAAAACCTTTCGCGCCACTGATGGATTCTTCGACCGGGAGTTCCTCTATATAGAACTGCTAGTCTTCAAAATCTGGAGCCGTCGAGTCCTTCCTATATAGAACTTTTTGGCGTCTGAAGTCTCGAGAGCTGCAGGTTCTTCCTATATAGAACCTTTCACTCTAAGACAATGAAGTTGAGCCTTTCCTATATAAGACTCTTTGCTTTCGACACACAACAGTTTCCTATATAACCTGTGTCATAGGTGAATTGCTTTGGTGGGAGTTCTTCCTATATAGAATCATGAGTCTTCACCTTGGAGCCATCGTCCCTCCTATATAGAACTTTTTGGCGTCTGGAATCTCGAGAGCTCTGGGTTCTTCCTATATAGAACCTTTTACTCTAAGACAATAAAGCTCGGAGCCCTTCCTATATAGAACTTTTCGCTTTCGACACAGCAGGATTTCCTATATAATCTTGCGTGTCATGGGTGAATTGCTTTGACTGGGAGTCCTTCCTGCGAGTCTTCACCCTGGAGCTGTCAGTCCTTCCTATATAGAACTTTCAGCTTCTGAAACCTCAGAAAGAAGGATTCTTCCTATATAGAACCTCTCTCTAGAGCTTGAAAACATGTGTCTTTTGTATGTAAAACATTGTTTTCTCATTTAGGATTCACACCGTGACGGTCTTCGATGTCTCTTTGGATCTGCAGATACTTGTCTGAGACGAAAACAAAATGCTATGACAAATGAATGAATTGACATGCTCCTAATTCTAGTGATGCTTGACTATTCATGACGCATGAGAGTCAATCTCTGGGTGGGCTTGTTTTGGTCCTCATTTGATCTTGACGTCCGTTTTCTCCTTTTTTACAGGCATCGATACTCCGCCTCACTGTCAGGTTCAACCATCTCAACCTTTCTTTTTCTCCAATTATGATTTGGAATTTTAAAGCGCCCTTTCGGGTTTTCACTTTAAAGAGTTTTTTTTTTGGTTTTCTTATGGTTTTCAACCAAGAGATCTCTTTTGTTATCTCGTGTGCCTTCCTTGGGTAGATAGGACATGTGCCATTGGTCATCCTACCTAGTTGTTTAAAGCTTCTCACCTTCCCTAGCCGTTATGTAGGGAACTGGAGGACGGAGTTAACATCGTTTTCTTTGATCACCTGCATTTTCAAGGTTAAATCATAGTAATGCTCCGAAATCTCTTGTTTCATTATAAGCCTATGTTATCTTATTTGACTAAAATTGACAAGAAGGCCAGGAATGGATGTTCAAAAACACGGTTTTATTACGATTAAGGGCTTCGAGATATCTTGAAAAGAAAGGTATGACACATATGAGTTAAGTATGAAAATACAAGATCCTTCATTATCTTCGATATGAATGATACATGACCCTGTCAACCGGTGTAGAATTTTTTTACCTGAAGCCTTCTCTTCACAATGTTCATGAAGATGCCCTTCTCTTCGGATATTCAACTTTTCAACTTACCCGAGCCGCCCTTTGCGGGTTTTCAACTCGAGTCCTTCCTTTGCTTCAAGACGCCCGGTTTCAGGTTTTCGTCCTGAGCTCTCCAAATTTTTTTTTTTAGAGATAATATTTCTTGACGACATCAGAATTTACAGGATTTTTCAGCTCGTCCCCGTCCATTTCTGTTAGGATCAGGGCTCCTCCTAAGAAGGCCTTTTTTATGACGTACGGTCCTTCCTAGTTGGGCGTCCATTTTCCTCGAGAATCTTTCTGGATAGGGAGGATTCTCTTGAGTACCAGATCCCCTTCTTTGAATTCTCTTGGGCGCACCTTTTTGTTATATGCCTGCACCATCCGCTTTTGGTACATCTGACCATGACAAATGGCCTTTAGTCTTTTTTCGTCAATGAGATTTAGCTGGTCGAATCTGGCCTGTACCCATTCAGCTTCTTCCAGTTTTACCTCGTTTAAGACCCGGAGGGACGGAATCTCTACCTCAATTGGGAGTACTGCTTCGGTACCATACACCAAGGAGTAGGGCGTTGCCCCCGTTGATGTGCAAATGGACGTCCTATAGGCGAAAAGGGCAAAAGGCAACTTCTCATGCCAATCCCTGTAGGTATCGGTAGTTTTCGCTATGATCTTCTTTATGTTCTTGTTTGCTGCTTCCACTGCTCCATTCATTTTGGGACGATAGACTGTGGAATTATGGTGTGTTATCTTGAATTGAGTGCACACGTCCTTCATCATTTTGTTGTTCAGATTGGAAGCGTTGTCGGTGATGATCCTCTCTGGCAATCCGTATCGACAAATAATTTCTTTCTTTAAGAACTTACAAACTGTAGTCCTGGTGATATTGGCGTAAGACGCTGCCTCTACCCATTTAGTGAAGTAGTCTATGGCGACCAAAATGAAACGGTGCCCATTGGAGGCTTTCAGATGGATTTGCCCGATGACGTCCATGCCCTAGGCTGCGAAAGGCCACGAAGAATTCATGGTGTGTAGAGGTGATGGGGGTGCATGAATCTTGTCAGCGTAAATTTGGCATTTGTGGCATTTTCTGGCGTAATCGATGCAATCTCCCTCCATGGTCAACCAGAAGTAACCGTATCTCATAATTTTTTCGGGCTATAGACAGCCCGTTGGCGTGCGTTCCACAGATCCCGTCATGTACTTCAGCTAAGATTTCCTTCGCCTCTCGGGCATCCACACATCTTAGCAATGTTTGATCATGACTTTTCCTATATAGGATTTCCCCATCTAGGATATATTTTGTTGCCATTTTTCTGAGCGCTTTTCTGTCATTGTCGTTTGCCCCTTCTGGATACTTTTGAAGCTTGACATATTGCAGGATGTCATAGTACCATGGATTTTCGTCAATCTCTTCCTGTATATTACAACAATGAGCAGGTTTTTCAAACGTCTGCATCTCAATGGGCTTCATTTCTGCCCCCGTGTTTGTTTTAAACATGGACGCCAAGGTTGCCAATGCATCTGCCATCTGATTTTCTTCTCGGGGTAGGTAATTGAAGCTGACCTTTTCGAACTCTTTGACGAGCTCTTGGATCCATTCGTGATATTTGACCAACTTCGGGTCTCTGGTTTCCCACTCCCCGCGCAATTGGTAAATGACTAGGGACGAATCTCTGAACACTCGAAGTTCATTAACCTTTCTTTCGATGGCTGAGTTTAGTCCCATGATGCAAGCTTCGTATTCAGCTATATTGTTTGTGCAGAAGAATTCCAATCTGCTGGTGAAAGGATAATAGATGTCCTCAGGTGAAATTAGCACTGCCCTTATCCCACGTCCGAGGGCGTTGGAGGCTCCATCGAAGTAAAGTTTCCATGACTTATCATCTGAAATCTCTTCTTCGGTTGTAATGCACATCAAGTCTTCGTCTGGGAAACTAAAGTTCAATTCCTCATAGTCATCCGAAGCACGACTAGCCAGGAAATCTGCTACGGCACTCCCCTTTACAGCTTTCTGATTAACATATACGATGTCGAATTCGGATAAGAGCATCTGCCATCGGGCCATCCTTCCCGTTAGTGCTGGTGCTTCCATTAAGAACTTTAATGGGTCTAGCTTGGATATCAACCAAGTAGTATGGTACAACATGTACTGTCTGAGCCGCTTGGTAGCCCAAACTAGAGCACAACATAGCTTTTGTACTGGCGGGTACCGTGTTTCGCAATCATTGAACTTCCTGCTTAAGTAATAGATGGCTTGCTCCTTTTTTCTTGACTCATCGTGTTGCCCCAGTACACATCCCATTGAATTCTCGAAGACTGTCAAGTAGAGAATTAGTGGTCGACCAGGTACTGGTGCGACTAAAATTGGAGCATTTGTCAGGTACTTTTTGATCTTTTCTAGGGCTTTTTGACATTCTTCATCCCATACGCCAGGATTATTTTTTCTAAGAAGTCTGAAGACCGGGTCGCATTGATTGGTTAATTGGGAAATGAAACGAGAGATATAATTCAGCCTCCCCAGGAAACCGCGGACTTCCTTCTGCGTGCGGGGTGGTGAAAGGTCCTAGATGGCTTTCACTTTATCCGGGTCAATCTCAATCCCTCTTCTGCTTACAACGAACCCCAAGAGTTTTCCAGAAGTAACGGCGAAGGTACACTTGGCAGGATTGAGCCTCAGTTGGTACTTCCGTAGTCTTTGGAATAGTTTTCTCAAGTTCTGTAGGTGCTCTTCCTCTGTTCGGGATTTGGCAATCATATCATCCACGTATACTTCTATTTCTTTGTGCATCATATCATGGAAGAGAGTCACCGTTGCTCTTTGGTATGTTGCCCCTGCGTTCTTTAGCCCAAACGGCATCACTTGATAACAAAAAGTGCCCCACATGGTTATGAATGTGGTTTTCTCCATGTCGTTAGGATCCATCTTTATCTGGTTGTACCCTGAGAATCCGTCCATGAAGGAAAACCATGAATGTCTTGCGGTGTTGTCAACCAGCGTGTCAATATGTGGCAAAGGGAAGTTGTCTTTTGGGCTAGCTCGATTCAGATCCCTAAAATCTACACACATATGAACTTTCCCATCTTTCTTTGGTACTGGTACAATGTTTGCAACCCATTCGGGGTATTTGGCTACCTCCAAGAATCCAGCATCAAATTGCTTTTTCACTTCTTCTCGGATCTTTAACAACATATCTGGCCTCATTCTCCGGAGTTTTTGTTGTACTGGTTTGCACTCCGATTTTGTTGGCAATTTGTGCACCACTATGTCAGTATTCAATCCTGGCATATCTTGATAAGTCCAGGCGAAGACATCCTTGAATTCCTGAAGTAGGGCTATCAGTTCATGCTTGGTTTTTGAGGAAATAGTCGTTCCTATTTTTATTTCTTTTCTCGCTTCTTCAGTCCCCAAGTTGATAATTTCTGTTTCTTCTTGGTGGGGCATAATCTGCCTTTCATCGTCGTCCACCATTCTCTTTAACTCTTCCAGGACCTCAATTTCTATTTCATCATATCCTCCCTCAATTTCCTCTAAGACCTCAGGGCATTCAAAATTTACTCCAGGATTGGATCTGGTATCATTCATATCGTCAATCATGAGCGACCTGCATTAAATGAGAATGAATTGTATTGGGAAAGAGACGGCTTTACAAGAAGGGAATGAATATGAAGAATGCATGAATGGAATAAATGAGACTTTGGTCATTTTTAAGAAAGTGGGGATATTTTCATTTCAATCAAAAAGTTAACATAGGTGCCCCATACAAGAGATCCCCATTGTCTATGGGCAAAAACAAAAGGTTGATTCGGAGCATTACTCTGATCTATTCCTAAAAACTACGGGTAGATCAATGCAGCTCCAGGTTATCGAAAGTGTTTCCCGGGATGGCAAGGGCGGATGTTGGTCAACATTTTGCTGCCTCGGTCCTTTTCAGCTATCATGTTGATGTACATCCCCTCAAATGATTTCTTGAGTATTTCCTCTGGTTAAGTTCATCATTTTTCTTCATTGCCTCTCCAATATCTTGACTGGGCTGGTAGAACCCTCCAGGAGACGAAAGTGGCTTTCAAACTAGGAAAGGACATCGACCTCCACGAAATGTCTTCTCCTTTAGATCTGGCTTTTCTTTGCTCCTCCTTCCTCTTATACTCCTCTTTCTTCTGTTGGACACTTGGTTGATAACCCAGCCCCAAAAACGATCCTTCTTGGTTATCATATTCTTGGGTCTCGGGTTTCCTTGTAATTTCTTGACCCTTTTCCTATTTTGGCTCCTCGGCCCCGGAGTTTCTGCGACGGTCATCTTAGTACAATTAGATAACTTGGGGGGTAAGGGATCCGGCTTCCCTCTCAAACGAATGTGGCATTTACTAGTTCTAATGCTCGAACAGCATTCTGTAGCATCTTCATCATTTTGAATGTAGGGGGTGTCGATGTCACGGAAGCAACAAATTCATGCTCGCTTCTACGGTGACCAATTTGCCTTCAACTACAAATTTTAATTTTCGATGCAATGATGATGGGACAACTCTGCGGAGTGGATCCACGGTCTTCCCAATAAGCAGCTGTAAGATGGTTTTATGTCCATCACCACAAAATCGATCACATATTCAGTTGGTCCGATCAATAGGGGCACCTCAATTTTCTCCATTGTTCCTTTTTGCATACCATCAAAGGCTCTTACCGAGTTGTAGCAAGGCTTTAGGTGCGAACCATCTATTGGCAATTTTTGCAGGGTCACCATAGGCAAGACATTCAATGCTGACCCATTGTCGATCAGTACGCCTGGTAATACATACCCTTTGCAGTGGGTAGTGATATTAAGGGCTTTGGTAGACCCTATTCCTCCCTCTGGGATCTCATCATCACTGAATGTGATATGATTATAGGCAGTAATGTGCCCTACTATCATGTCCAGGTTTGTTACAGAAATGTCTTGGGGCACAAAAGTTTGATTCAAAGACTTTCAATAGCGTCTCCGATGCTTCTCACGAACTCAAGAGTAACTCGATCTTGTGATCTGGCGGTTGTTTTCGTAGTTGTTCCACTACGCTGTACTCGCTATGTCTCAAGAACTTTAGAAATTCTTTGGCACGGGCCTCGCCACGGTTCATTTATCTTTTGGGAGGTTCTTCTCCAAATATCTGCGTAGGGCTAATCTTTGTATTCTTTCCCCTATCTTTTTTTTTGCTCTCAAAGCCTCGGAGGAATAACATCGGCCGCTCCTTGTGAAATGGCCTGCTTCACCAACGTTCACATTGTTCTGGCTTTGTTGGTCTTCCAGCGTAGGCTCTTTTACCTGTTCGTGTTCTGATTTTTCTGGCATGGTCACATTCGCGGCATAGTTCCAGGGAATTTGTCGCATGTCTTTGAATGGGAATGGAGATGGTGCTGAAATGACGATCTTGGGATTTATCTTGCTTACCTCCTCGGGAGACACCTGCATTTTCTATCTGGGAGAGATGATAAAAGGTCTATCCTTCCCGTATCTAGCTTTGGGGCTATCTGTCATGTGTACGTCTGATCCCTTCCCCATGGGTTCCTCAAAGAATTCAATTTGTTTTTCATTCATCAATTTCTGCACCAATTTCTTGAACTCTTCACATTCTTGGATATCATGCCCTTTAGTCTGATGGAATTCGCAATACTTTCCACATTCCTTCTGCCTTATTATCATGCCTTTGTTGATCACACGAGCCATGCATAATTGTTGAAATACCCACCGTAAAGGAGACTTGATTTCTGACACGTCATCCTTTATCCTCCTGGTAAAGCATTCTTCTATGACGTTTACCCCTCTGCTCCCATGATTAGGTAGCGGGTTGTTGGCTACACTCAGCTCTTCAAACTTCAATATCCCAGAATCGATTAAGTTCTGTACAAGCTTTTTGAAGGCAAGACAGTTCTCAGTAGGATGTCCAGGGGTACCGCCGTGATAGTCGCAATGCGCCCTTGGATTATACCAAGGCGGGAAGGGTGGATTGACAGGATTAACGATGTATGGTCGGACCAAGTCTGCTTCATACAACTGGGAATAAAGCTCGAGTATGAAACAGGTAGGGAGTGAAAGTTCTCCTCTCTTTATCCTTTACGGTGACTCTCTCATCTCTTTGATTGAATTTTTGTGTTTTTCCCCACAGTGCTTGTGGCTGTGAGACTGTGAAGTTCTTGAGGCGGTATAGGTGCTGGTGGTGTTTACTTCATTTCTCTTGTTATACTTTGAGACCCTTCCCCACCATCTATTCTACCGCTCTTGATTGCAGTTCGAGAGACTCCCGATCTGATTAAGTCGTGGCGAAACTTGTGTTGTGTTATTAATGAGGCGGTCAAAGAGTGCCCTTTCAGAGTATTGACAAATAATGGCATGATTTCATGCTCCGGGATAGGTGGCTGGATTTGGGCGGCCACTTCTCTCCACCTCTGGGCATATTGTCGCAGGCTTTCATTGGACTTTTGCCCCATATTTTCTAACATGATTCTGCTAGGGATCATGTATGTTACAAGTTTGTATTGCTCGGAAAATGCTTTAGACAGATCTTTCCATGTTTTAACATTCGCTTTGCTTAACTGGGTATACCAACGTAACGCCACTCCAGTTAGACTATCCTGGAAACAATGGATCAGTAGCTTTTCATCTTTATGGTAAGCCGCCATTTTTCTACAATACATCATTATGTGTGCAGAAGGACATGTGGTTCCGTCATATTTATCGAACTCTGGCGTTTTGAATTTTGGCGGCAAGACAAGATCAGACACCAGACTTAGGTCACTAGCGTCGTTTCCTGATTCTTCATTTGATTGTAACGCTTTAAATTTTTCTTCCATGAGGCGAAATCTTTCTTCCCATTTTTTCTCTACCTCGCTCCTGATCCTTTCGACCATGTTTAGGTCCGGCACTTCTTCTTCATAAAGTGCTTCGGTATCAAGGGGTTGAGTCTCAAGAGCCCCTATTTGAAAGCTGGAAGACATTCCTGCAGGGTCAATATACACCTTCCTAGCCTGGTTTGGTGCAGTTGGTTGAACCTTGTATTGAGCCGGGGTACCTTCTGGTTCTGGAACATTTTCTCCTTCTACTCGTTTTCCAAGACTTTTTGCCAGCAATGCAGTTATGTCAGATACTATAGATATTTGTGACTGCGCAATCTGATCACTAAGGCTTCTCTGGGCCTCTTCAAGCCTTGACTCGAGCTCTCTTTGCCCTCTTTCTAGACTGATTATTCTTTCTTCCATGAGCTTTCTTTGTAGCCGGGTAAAGTATAGGTGATGAATGATTGCGGGTTAACTACATACAATGCCACAATATTCATATTGTTAATATGGTTGTAAAAAAAATAAATGCATGTACAATGATGCAAATGCAAGAATGCATGCAGACAAGGTACTGATTCCGCTGGTAATCACCCTTTTGAATTACTTCCACGGGAATTAAAGGGTCTTGATTACAACAAAATTCGTGTTACAAAGTAAAGATCCCTAGTACAAAAGATCTAATTATAACACAGAGTCCTATAGATAGATTCTAGCTCTATCTCCTAACTTTCCAATTGCCTTGAGCAGCTTGAGGAACCTAGGAGCTTCTTCCATTCCCGGGGCTATAAAAGGTCGGAGTGTCTTAGCCTCGATAGCTAAATCATTTACATGTCTGGCGACCCGCTGTATGTCCACCATTAGGTTTGCATAGTACTGGTCTCTGTCCTGTACCATTCGAGCAGCGTCGCGTAATCTCTTCTGCCAATAAGTGTCTCCTCCGGCTGCAGCTTCCTCGAACACATTAATTCTTCCCTTGTAATCCTCCACAACTGCTTCGAGGGACCCGATTCGTGCTTGTAACTTACCCACTTCGCGTTCTCTTTCTTGCAGCTCAGCGAAATTATTCCTGTGGCAGTACATTCGAAGTGAGTGTTCGACTTCCGCTACTTTTCCTTTTAATTCATCATTTTGACTTTGGCTTTGCCCCAACCTTTGAATAGTGTCATCATACAGTTTCTGCATCTCTAATAGTCTATTTCGACTACTTATGGATTTTCTTTTCCATACGGCGACACTTTCTCTCTCATGATGGACAGCTTGTTTTCCCTTGCTGATTTCTTGTCTGAATCTTTCTTTCTCTTGATCAATGGCCTTCTTGGCGGACCGTTTTTCTTCCTCCATAGCCAAACGGTAGCTTTCAATTTCTTTCTCGATCGCTCTTTTGTTAATTTCTCGTTCTTCTTCCACCAAACGGATACCGTTCATTCTTTCTCTTTCCACAGCTATGAACTGACTCCGGCCGGCCTTTTGTATTTTTGCTTGTAACAGGAGGGCATCTTTTTGATAAAGAGTATTTTTGTCGCTTAAATCTGCATTCAATTTCTTCAGTTGCCTAATGATCCCATCCCGCTCGTCAACTTCTAAGCTTGCTTTATAGAGTTCGCTCGCATGTTGGGTCTGTTGAATGTCCATTTTCTTTTTAACTTCCTCGAGTTCACTCCTTAAGATATCGGCTTCAGACGGTACCACCCTTGTAAGCTCTTCGAGTGGCACTGCTGGTCCTTGATCAGATTCAGGAATCACATTATTAACCCTCAAAAGTCTCCAAAGATCGTAATCTGGGGTAGTCATGTGCTCGGTATCTCCTTCCACCCTGATCCGATAACAATGATCCCAAGCCCTCATGATGGTCTAAATTTTTCCTTTGAACTCCCCTTTGAAAAGAAATTCAGTTTGGCTTAATCCGGCGGTATTGGGAATGAACTGTCGTGATCCGAACTGCCGAGATACTAAAAGCGGGGCACAAGCGATCCCTCCATGCAATCCCAACATCATCAGCCAGTCGAAGTCACCACAACTGTATAGAAAATAATTAACTTTACCAAGCCATGGGACCCTCCATGCTATGTCTTCATCTTGAATGTTCCTGAAGAAACTGGTCCACATTTTTGTTTTCAAATCTTCTCGCCATTCCTTTGCTGAGTATTCTCATAAAGGCGAAAAACCTTGGAAGGATATCCCCGGCAGGACCCGCGTCGGCGTCTTCCACATGTGACTCTGAATCCATACTTGTAATAGCTGTGCGCAGCCTCGGAAACGTCCTTCTTCATGCTTCCGGCTAGCGTTTAAGGAAATGAAAGTCTCGACCAAGATTGCTGGTACGGGTTTGCTTTCCGTTTCACCCGCTCAAACAAATCCGAATGGCTATGTCAATGTTCCGAGTACTGGGAAAGATCACCAAGCCATATATTCCTAAAGCAAATAGGTCCATTTTCTTTGCCTCTAAATGCGGATGTGTCGATATGATGTCCCGAATACTTTCCCATGCAAAGACTGTATTATCTCCTCGGATTTGAAGGAGGCCACTAACCCAATCGTCACTCATTCCCGCAAAGGTTTTGAGTTTAGCAGTGTAATTTTGATTCCTTAGAGGCTTCGCGTAGATCCAATCTTCCTGGATATTTTTCTGGTTAAGTAAAGCAGTGTATTCTTCTACCGTAGGCATCATGTCCTGCCCATTAAAGGTGAAGCAACAAAAAGCCGATTCGAACCGGACTATAGCTCGGAGTAGGGGCTGGTTAATCCGAACATATAACAGCTGTGCGATGTCGCCATAACTATTGCAGAACAAGTCTTGTAGTCTTCGGTCCCATCTTTCCCAAATGCTTTGGAGATCCCACAAGTCATTCTGTTGAAGACTCACATAAGTGTATCCTGCTATTATGCGTTCGTTTGGCAAACTGTCTCCTTGGATTTTCTGATTGACTTCTGACCAATGTCTGACTGATAGATTAATCTCTTCTTTCCTAAGACACCTTTTTTTCATGGTGAAAGACTTTCTGATCAGGCAAACCACTTGATCCAGTACCTTTATGTGATGCAAATGCAATGATGTATGAGAAAAAGAACAAAAAGCGAAAAGAAAACAAGTCGATGCAGATAAAATTGATAAATATATAAATAAAATGACAAAATTAAACAGAATAAACACACAAAACAACCCTATTTATCCCGTCTAAAACCTAAGGTTATCCGCATGGCTCTAACAGGGTGGGTTTCTATGTTCTCTACATGCAGTTTTGGTTTTAGGAGGTACCCGAATTGTCCTTGCTGTCCCCTACTAAGGGTAGCAAGGCCCCGATCATCACCCATTATAGGCTCCTTTCAACGGGTTCAATTCGGGGGACCCATTCGCTTATGCCCGTCTGAAGGAGCGATATCCTTATTTAAAGCATAAGGTACTCGAGCCCCGAAGGTACTTGCTAGGCCCATACGGGAGAACGATATCTCCACGAAAGCATTAGCGTTTTCCCCCCACTTAAAAAGACAGGTTTATATGCCATATTTTAAATGCGTTAAAATAAATGCGCAATTATGACCGAATGTTAATTTAATAGTCACTTTAATCCGGAACTTCAAATATTAGTAAAGCGGTAATTATTTTAAAAGCTTGACTCTCATTTGTTTTTTTTTCGAAAAAAAAACAAAAAATCTCCCCAGCGGAGTCGCCATCTGTAGCGATGTCCCTTTTTTTCTTTTGTATCATCGCTAAAATAAAAACGATGGTTTTTCGAAGGATTTTTGAAAGGTGTTCGTGATTCTTAAAAATATTTATTCCGTGGGGGTTTACAAAAACCTCATAAAAATGGAGTCGCCACCGGCCACTTAGGTAGGCCGGACACCATAAAATCAGAGATTCAAAAAGACAGGGTTCGGGAGTCGGTTACGGATGGGGAAGGATTAGCACCCCCACACCGCCCAAAAATTGGTACTTTAATAATTACCGCTTTATTAATATTGGATTTTCCGGATTAAAGTGACGATTATTTTAAAATTCGGTCATAATTGCGAATAAATTTTAAGGTTCTCGTTACCCGAGAATAAACGCCCAACCACTATCACTACGCTTGATCTCGGCCCGTTTATGCTCGGATAAAAGGACTCGCATTAACAAGTTATATCTCGATATGCAATCTTAATGGCAAAAAATATAAAACATGGTAAAATGTTTAAATGTAGTAAATATTGTCATAACAGAATATTAATCTAACATAGATGATATTCTAGACTAAAACATGCATATATACATATTATTCTAAATAATAGATAAAAACAACTATAATATGTCGAAATAACAAGGCAGGAATAAGTACATATAGACGAACAAATATTAAAAAATGCATACTGGTAATAAAACATATTTCAACATATACGAGTCAACATATCGTATAAAAAGGGTAAATATACTAACATGTAGCCCTAAAAAAATAAGAAAGGCACACACATATAAAATACAAAATATACCATGTACGAATCAATTAAAACATAACATGCTTAATATGAATAACCGGATAAAAGATGCATGACCATTATATCTTAATACACATATATATGTAAACATAGAATACGAGTCATATATGAGTGACATAAAATAAAATAAAATACTAGAATACATCAACATATACGATTATAATACGAACATTGGTATTTACAAAGAATACAGGACTGAAATGAAAGAAAAACAAAAGTCAGTGGAAGAAATTAAAGAACAATAATATGTAATTCGGGGACGAAATTACGAAACAAACAAAACCTAAAAGGACCCGAACTGTAATTAGACCAAGGGGCAGACCCAAAGTGAAAAATTCAAAAACGCGGGATGGTTAAAGGCGTAATTTTACCATTCAGAAACTGATTCGGTGTAATTTAGGGACGAAATTGTAACCTTTTGAAACATCAGGGGGACTGGGATTGTGATTATACCATGCGGCAAGACAAAAATGAAAATGTTGAAAACGCGGTGGGATTAAGTGTGTAATTTACCCATTTCAAAAATAATAATAACTATAAAAAGCCTATTTTTAGACCGAGACCCATTTTCCCCTTCTTTGTTTCATTTTTCGGTTTTCATAACCCAAACCGTTCTTCATTTTCTCTTAAATGTTCTTGCGAAACCCAGAATCCGGCGGCCGGCCGCTGCTAACCAGCGCCGGTAGGCTCCCAAAATACACCAAAATAACCTTCTTTTCGTCCTCAACATGAATCCGTGGTTGGATTCAGAGGATACGCCCCTATTTGTCGTAGATCTAGGAAATACGAACCTCAAAAAAATATTTTTTAGACCAAAACACAAATACAAAGGGTCTTCTCCTCCCTTTAGTTCACCAGATCTGGCTTGTAGAGGCCGAAAGGCTTATCACCGAGGGAGGGAAGACCCGCAAACGACTCGGTAAGACTACTCTCCTCTTTTATTTCTGTTTTTTTTTTGTTAATCTTTCGCATATGCATGTAAAGAAAACATGTAAGAAAAAAAGAGACAAAAATTTACCACTGGACTGCCTTTTGATTATCTTCGATGTTTACAACTTTCAGGGTTTTTTTGTATTACAAGATCTCTGTTTTTTGTTACTACCCTTGTTCTCTCTTTTTTTTTTGCTAATCTTTTTCGCTAATCTTTTTTTCGCTAATCCCCGTTACAAAAGCCTCGTTTCATACATATTATTGCCTCTGTTTTTTTTGTTGCAAGTTGCATCTTCCTTTTTTCAGATCTGAACTGACACCTTGCTTGTTGTCTTTGGCATAATCTGAACGCGGGGACTGAATATCGGCGCGGTGACGGTGTGGTCATTCTGCCAGCGGCCAGACGCATTTTCGGCCATTAGATCAGATCTGATCTAACGGTCGAGATGGCTTGAAGAACGATCGGCCTGGATGAAGCCTCGATTTGATGAGACGGCTTCAGATTTCGCCACGTGGAGCTCCGCAGTCGAGGAGTCAGAACGCGTGGATCTTACGCGCGCGTGGGATATTAAAGCGTCTGCGCGTGGACCACACGCGCGCGTGGCACTCGAACGGTCCATACGTGTGGAACACGCGCCTGGCAGATATTTTTAACCTCGGTTGCATCGTGGCCGTTGGATCAGATCTTGATCCAACGGCCCACAGTTACCTGCACATTGTAATAAATAGGATTCAGATTTGGGCCAAACGGGCCTTGTAATTGGACTTGTAATTGGACTTGGACTTCATGTTTATTTGGGTTTAATATATATTTAATTTTTCATTTTACCAGCCCAATAATAGTATAATTATAACAGCAATACATGTATATACGAAAATATATACTTATATTATACAATCATTAATTAATATAATATTCTAGTATACGTATAATCATACATATAATTAACATAACATCTATATATTAATCAAATACGCTTATACTCTAGATACATACGCGACATACACACACCCTTAATACGTATACATAGCTTATACATGCACACACCACCTTATATTAGTAACATTCATATAATAAATATACATGCAATATTAATATATTTACGAGTAAAAATGAGTGATTACACACATGTACGTATGTATGTACTATCGTATTATTATTATTATTAATATTATTGGACTAATGTAAAATAAAATCCAAAACATAAAACCCAAATATTTTATAACAGTCCAGTCCAATATGTATTACAAACCCAAAATATGTTACAAGGCCCATTTTGGCCTGACCCAATATCTTAAAAACCCTAAAAAACCAAGTCTAATAACCCTTCTTTTCCTTGCAGCCGTCACCCTCCCAACCGTTGGATCAAGATTTGATCCAACGGTCCAGATGACACCAAGATGATCCAGCTGGCGCGCGTGTAATTTACCTCTGGGGCTGCCGATGGTGGAGGAGACGGCGGTGGTCTGCCGATTTCTGGGTTCATCAAGGTTTGGATTCGGGGATTCAGAGAGAAATGAGAGCATTGCTCTTAAGAGTAAAAAATGGTGAAAAGGTCGAATTTTAGCCTGATAAGTGTGATATATAGAGTCCTAATATTTTCAAAATGGGTTAATTCGGGCTTAAGAACTCTCGCGCTTCTAATCTTTTCAAATCGAGCATCCCCATTGGTACAATCACAAGCTTTGTCCCTCTTATCGTTTAAATTTTTTAATTTCGTCCTGAAATTAACCAGAAGCAGCGTGTAAATGGTGAAATTGCGTTCTAAGTCCCACTGCGTTTTGAAAATTTTCACTTCAAGCTTGCCCCTTGGGTTTATTACAACTCTGATCCTTACAAGTTTATGTCAGGCTGTAATTAAATCCTTAAAATCTATTTTTGTTCATTTAAATTTGGTTTTCTGATTCTGTTTTTTTTTTCATGTTCGGTCCCCTTGTCTGATTTAATGTTGTGTTTTGCTCTTATTATGTATATTGCCATGTTACATTTCAGTTATATATATATATATGTTTTTATCTTTACATGTCTATTTTATTTTTTATCATGTGTATTTATTTGTGATAATTATGTTTTTTGTGTTTTAATCTATTTTGTCCGTGTTATATATGTCTCTTTTGTGCGCTATGTTTTAACCTTGTCTGTACATCATCTTTATGTGTTTCTTCATGTTTTTTATTTATTTAGGTTGACGTAGTATGTGCATTCATTCATGTTTTTATGAGATGAGTCTCATCGTGCTAATGTATCATTTGGTTCATTTGTTCATGTTACATACTTGTGCTTTGATTAAGTGATAATGTTTAGTTTGGTTGTTTATCTTGATTATATGTATGATAGCATGTCTTGTTTGTGTCTTGTATTTTAGGAGACATTAAAAATGAGTGATTTTTGTTGTATATTAATATCATGACGTGTTTTTGGCATACGTATGTAATTTGTGTCACGTGATATAGTTTTAGTGTAATGTAGTGATAAAATGGTTTTGTCATTTTAGTATCATGTTGTATATCATGTTATGCATATTGCATATGTGTTTTAGATGCTTAAGGATATTATATTTAGTTAATTTAACCTTGAAGCATATCTTTTACCATGTTTGCGTGCATATGTTCTATTTACGTTTTGTCTAAACCCTTGTATATGTCATTTATATCTATGTTCATGCATTTTATTATTGTTGTTTAATATTAGGATGTTCCCTTTTTATGTTTTAGTATCATGTCATACATATATTGTTTGTGTTTTTATGTGTAAGCATGTTAGGATTAATTACTCTAGTTCCTAAAGGCGTGTTCTTTCTTGGTTCATGTATTTTATTAGTATCATTTAATTTCGTAATCCTCTCATTTTATGTTTTAATATTGCGTTAATGTAAAGTGCATGTTTTATATTTCTTTTTTAATTGCATTTCGAATATATTTTCGTCAATGCGGTGTCCTTTTATCCTAGCGCAAACGGGGTAGTATTAGGCGTAGTGATAGTGGTTGGGCATTTACTCTCGGATAACGGGGCCTTTAAAATCTACTCGCACTTATAACCGAATCTTAACTTAATCGTCACTTTAATCTGAAAAGTTTAATATTAATAAAGCGGTAATTATTAAAGTACCAATTTTGGGCGGTGTGGGGGTGCTAATCCTTCCCAATTCGTAATCGACTCCCAAACCCAAAGTTTTCAAAATCTCTGGTTTTTATGGTGTTCGGCCTACCTAAGTGGCCGGTGGCGACTCCTCCTTTTTAAATGAAATACGGTTCTTTTAAAACCCGAAATAAATATTTTAATACCCAAAAGACAACAAACACTTCGAAAACTTGGTTTTTTTTAGCGAAGAGGGGACATCGCTACAGATGGCGACTCCGCTGGGGACATTTTTGTTTTTCAAAAACAACAAAAAGAGAGTCAAGCTTTTTCAAATAATTACCGCTTTAATAATATTAGAAGTTCCGGATTAAAGTGACTATTAAATTAATATTCGATTGTAATTGCGCATTTATTTTAACGCATTTAAAATTTGGCATATAAATCTATTTTTTAAGTGGGGGGAAAACGCTAATGCTTTCATGGAGATATCGTTCTCCCGTGTAGGCCTAGCAAGTACCTTCGGGGCTCGAGTACCTTATGCTTTCGTAAGGATATCGTTCCTTCGTTCAGGCATAAGCGAATGGGTCCCCCTGAATTGAACCCGGTTGAAAGGAGCCTATAATGGGTGATGATCGGGGGCCTTGCTACTCTTAGTAGAGGACAACAAGGACAATTCGGGTACCTCCCAGAACCAAGACTGCATGTATAGAATACATAGAAACCCACCCCTTTAGAGCCATGCTGATAACCGTAGGTGTTTTAGGCGAGATAAATAGGGTTATTTTGTCTGTTTACCTTATTTAATTCGTCCTTTTTTATGTATTCCATCCGGTACTGACTTGTTTTCTTTTTTGCTTTTGCTTTTTTCATACATTATTGCATTTGCATTACATAACGGTACTGGATCAAGTGGTTTGCCCGATCAGAAAGTCTTTCATCATGGAAAAAAGGTATCTTAGGAAAGAAGAGCTTAATTTGTCAGTCAGGCATTAGTCAGAGGTCAATCAGAAGGCCCAAGGGGATAGTTTACCGAGTGAGCGCATATTGTTAGGATACACCTACGTGAGCCTCTAACAAAATGATCTATGGGAGCTTAAAAGGATTTGGGGAGTATGGGATCGAAGACTACAAGACTTATTCTTCGATGGTTACGGTGACATAGTACATTTAGTGTATGTCCGAGTCAACCAACCTTTACTCTGAGCAATCGAGAAAGAGTTAGAGAGCTGCAAGTTGACCATCAAGAGTGAAAGATGACCTTTCAGGGGTATAGTTAACCAAGAGAAGGAAAGAGCCAAGCAAGAGGTCGACAAAGGCAAGCAAGCAATCACCTACAAAAGAGAAAACACTGCCATTTGGAAGAGGAAATCCATGGGGAGTAGGAATAGACTACTCGAGATACAAAACTTATACAATGACATTGTTCAAAGACTGACTCAGAGTCAAGATCAGAATACCAAGTTAGAAGGGAGACTGGCAGAGGTGAGAGCAGTCCTTTCAGGCCTACCGACATAAGAATGGTTTCACTGAACTACAAGGAAGAGAACGCGTGAATGGCATGTTATGAGCTCGTATTGAGTCACTCAAGGCAACTGTTCAAGATTACAGGGGGAGGATTAGAAGAAGTTACAGCCGGTGGAGGCACCTATTGGGGAAGAAGACTTCGTAATGTTGCCCAGATGGTTCAAGACCGAGACCAGTATTACACGACCCTGATGGTGGACATACAACGAGTTGCGAGACATGCGAATGACTTAGCTATCGAAGCTGAAACCCTCCAGCCCTTCATCACTTCAGTCATGAAAGAAGCACCCAGGTTCATCAAGTTGCTCAGGGCTATTGAAGTTAGGGGATAGAGCTAGGGCTTATCTGTAGGAGTCTATGTTGTAATTAGGACTCTTTTTTGTAACAGGGACCCATTTTGTAATACAAACCCTTATGTAATCTAAATCCTTTAGTTCCCATGAAAGTAGTTCAAAAGGGTGATTACCAGCGGAACCGGTACCTTTATTTGCATACATTCTTGCATTACATCATGTCATTTGCATTTTACATTACATGCATTCATCAGTCTTCGCAATAATATTGATAGTGCACATATTGTGGCAGTTGAACTAGAAGATAAGCCGCAACTATTCCACATCCATACTTTACTCAGTTCCAAAGCAAGCTGATGGAAGACAAAGTAGTCAGTCCAGAAAATGGGCAGAAAGATTTGGAAGCGCGTTTTGATAAAGCCAAGAAGAGTCTCAATGATCAGATCGCGAAATCGCAAGCTACGATAGTGTCCGACATAACTGCCTTGCTAGAAAAGAGCCTGGGGAAAGAAAAGGTTGAAGACGAAGTCACCCAGGAGCCAGAAGGTATCTCATCTCACAGCAAGGTTCAACCGGCGTCACCAAATCTGGCCAGAAGAGTATACATTGACCCTATTGGGATATCTGCTAGTCTCCAAGCAAAGGCATCTGAAAACCAACCCATGAATACAGAGGCATTCTACGGAGAAGATGTGAAGGATCTGGACTTGGTTGAAGAAATTAGAAATGAAGTGGAAAAGAAATGGGAAGAAAGATTTCGTCTCATGGAGAAAAAAGTTAAAGCCATACAGACTGTAGAGGAACCAAGGAATGATGCCAGCGATCTGAGCCTAGTAGCCGACCTTGTTTTACCACCAAAGTTCAAAACCCCTGATTTCGATAAGTATGATGGAACTTCGTGTCCTTTCACGCATATTACCATGTATTGCCAGAAGATGACTGCCTTTGCAAAAGATGAAAAGCTCTTAATCCATTACTTCCAAGATAGTCTGACTGGGGCAGCCATCCGGTGGTACAATCAATTAAGTCGTGTAGATATCAAGTCCTGGAAGAATCTTTCAAAAGCCTTCACAAAACAATACAAGCATATAACAAATATGGCCCCAAATCGATTCGTGCTACAAGGTTTAAGGCAAAGCCTGATGAGCGTTTCCGTCAATATGCTCAACGATGGCGAGATGTAGCATCTCATGTTCGACCCCTGATTCAAGAAAGTGAAATTACTCCCATGATTGTGGATACTCTGAAGGGAGTGTTGTACGACCGTCTGGTAAGCCACCATGCCGCCAACTTGGCAAACTTAGTCATGGTTGGAGAGGGCATTGAGGATGCAGTTAAGAAGGGAAAGATAATAGATCTCTACAGCACAGTTCCTCAAAAGGAAGATGACAGAACCGTTCCTCAAAAGGAAAAATATTCTCATGTTCATATGGTGAGTGTTTGTCCAATTAGTCAACCCCAGGGTCGTCCTTGTAATCAGACTTCACGATACGTGAAACCTGCAAAGGTACTTCATCCTGTTCCTATGGCGTACCCTGAGTTGCTTCCGATGCTTATCGAAAAGAAGCTATTAACCCTGTCCAGTCCAAGCTAAAAGATCCTCCATATCTAGCGGGGTACGATGTCAATGCTGTATGTGATTACCATTTGGGGAGTACGGGCCACACAACAGAAAATTGTGGAGCTCTGAAAAATAATGTCCAAAGTCTGATCAAAGCTGGTCATCTGAAGTTTTAAGGACGGTGACAGATATGAATTTTGGGGGGGGGGGCTGACTTCCCGATTAGGTGTTTAACTACATTTCATGTTTTCTCTCTTTCTTCTCAAAAGTAATGCAAAGTCAGCTTTACTATTTTAGGCCAGAAAAGTAGTAAAGACATTTTGTAGGGGCGTACATCTGGTGAAATGATATTTCTATTCGCATATCATTTTTGTGCACATCTAGCAAACGATTTTCATTCTTTGATTCATTTCACTCATCGATAAGGGTTAGTTTTTGTTTTCATGTGCATACTCATATTTTTACACAAAAAATACATGTATCCGGCTATTGTATCTTTGTATATCAATCGCATGAGGGACATTATTTTAACTTAGGTGATTGGTTTTGAGCAATCTGCATCTACTGGAAATCAAAGGCTGAGGAGAAGACAAATTTGTAATTACCTTCCGAGTTATTTTTTGGTTAATTGTTAATGACCTCACTTAAGCATAATTTACTGTACGTGGAATAAAAAAACAATAAGCATCTCCCACGTTTAAAATGATGAAAGAAGAAATCCTAAGAAAAAATACTCTAATGTTCGAAGCCTGGTAATAGGTTTGTTCGGATAAGAGTGTGGCAACTTTGGGGCACTCCTCTGAAGCGATAAGATGGCAATGCACCATCTAACAAAGAAAAAGAAAAAGAAGAAAAAAATCGCTTCATGAGTGATGCTAATATTTTCGTCTCATGATAATGCTGAGTAATTCGGGGTATTGTTGTTTGCTCCATCATTATTCTCGAGCCAAAAGGATATGATGAGTTGAATTCCCCAAGCAAAAAGAAAATAAGCCAAAAAATAATGATGATCCGATAGGGTCCAACCCAGTCAAAAAAGGAAAAGAGAGAGAGATACACCAAAATAACTCGGAATGTATTTTACATTTTCAAATAACAATTCAGCTTTTGAGGTCCACTATATGCAGGACACGCTTGGGGGCAATCGTCGGTAAGTTGTCTCAATGTCATTTTTGCACTTGATACTCAGGGTATACGATTTGACGTATCACTACGGCTGTCAATATTTTCTGATCAAGCGTTAACCAAAAAAACACACAGAAAAAGTGTTTGTATTGTTCCAAAATTTTGTCGTTCATTTCAAAATTCAAAGAGTACATGAGCAATTGGCCTCTTTACTTTTAAAAAAAGATTTAATGTCTAGAGACATATATTCAGATCCTCATTAGAGTACTTCATTTAAGTTCAAAGACAGAGATTGAACTCAGAGATGGGTTTGTGGGAGTTAGGGGCATTTTAGCTCACCCCGATGTTGAGACAGAGAGAGACTCTGCATGATGGGTTAAAGACAAGAAAGAGTTCGAGTCCAAGATTAGTGGGGCACCATTGTCCGTGAAACAACAGAGAGTTGTAAGAATCCAAGGCAGAATAGACTCGAGATGTCGGATGGTTCGAAAGATTTGGATTAATGAAGAAGACAAAAGACTTTCTTGAGTAAAGAGATGATGTTAATCGAGGTCGCTTAAACTGAAAGGGTGAACAAGGAATGAGCAACAAAGTTTTGGGGGCGAAAGCTACTGGAACGTCTGAATGATTAATGATTGTAGTCACATGACGAAGCCTACCTAACCAGCAAGTGGTGACTTGAGTATTAAGGTGTCCGAGAAGATTGTGATAGGGAGTCATACATCATTGCATTATTATAAGTCTACATGAATAGATTGCACCTTTGCATCCCCAACAATCATGAGAATAGCATTTTACATGAACATATGCATCTTTACATCATAAAGTATGCTCATGCATCATCCTTAGTATTCATACAGGAAGATAGACAAATAGTTTCCAAGAAGATGACTTCGACAAAGACTTCATGCACCTCTACATTGATCCAGAAGACGCGCTTGAGTGTCGCTTTCCCTTCCAAAAAAATAAATAACAAAAACAATAAAGAGAAGAGAGAAACAGAAAAAGAAAGAAAGAGACAAAATAAGAGAAAGAAGAAAAAGAAAAAGAGAAAAGAAAGTAGATCGGTTGACCAGAGAAAATGTCAACATTTTTAAGCCGCCACTCTGACGAATTTCTAGACGGATAAAACCAAGGTATCACTTAAGGTTTTTCTTAAAAACCAAAATTTTTAATGACGTCCTTAAAATCAACTTCATTAGTTGGATCCTTTCATAAGGATAACTTTCTTAAAACCAACTTTTTTAGTTGGATCCTTTCATAAGGATACTTTTCTTAAAAATCAACTTCTTTAGTTGGATCCTTTCATAAGGATATTTTTCTTAAAATCAACTTCTTTAGTTGGATCCTTTCATAAGGATATTTTTCTTAAAACCAACTTCTTTAGTTGGATCCTTGCATAAGGATGCTTTTCTTAAAAGCAACTTCTTTAGTTGGATCCTTGCATAAGGATGCTTTTCTTAAAATCAACTTCTTTAGTTGGATCCTTTCATAAGGATGTTTTTCTTAAAATCAACTTCTTTAGTTGGATCCTTGCATAAGGATGCTTTTCTTAAAATCAACTTCTTTAGTTGGATCCTTTCATAAGGATGCTTTTCTTAAAACCAACTTCGTTAGTTGGATCCTTTCATAAGGATACTTTTCTTAAAACCAACTTCTTTAGTTGGATCCTTTCATAAGGATGATTTTCTTAAAACCAACTTCTTTAGTTGGATCCTTGCATAAGGATGCTTTTCTTAAAATCAACTTCTTTAGTTGGATCCTTGCATAAGGATGGTTTTCGCAAAATTGACTTCTTTAGTCAGATCCTTGCATAAGGATGTTTACCCCAAAAAGAAGAAGAAAAAAATTAACACAAAAAAGAAGAAAGAAAAAAAGAGAAAAAGAAGAAAAAAGAGAAAAGGAAGAGAAGAAGAAAAAAGAAAAAGCAGAAAAAGAAGAGAAAAAAAGAAGAAAAAAAGCATAAAAAGAAGAGAAAAAGAATAGAAGAAGAAAAAAAGAAAAAGCAGAAAAAGAAGAGAAAAAAAAGAAAAAGAGAAAAAAGAAAAAGAACATAAAAAGAGGAAAGAAAAATTGAAGACAAAGGTTATATAAATGAGAAGCCTACGCTTTTGAACCCCCAATGAAAGGCTCCATATAAGAAGAGCCCTAACTCTCGAATCCAAAGAAGAACCAAAGGTGAAGAAGTTCTATATAGGGAGAACTTACGAGCCTAAAGATTTGGCCGAGGAAGAGCGGAGAGTTCCATAAGAAAACGTGATTCTGAAGTCGTGAGCAGTGAAGTCGGATAAAAATGAGTGCTTTTGGTCTTTGCTTTGTTCTCGTTCCACAAGAACAAGCAAAGAGGGGCAACTGTAATCACTCATTTTTATCCGGTGTATAAGTATTGTGTTAGTTTAATAATTATTGTATGTATGCATATTATATGTGATTAAAGTGTGTGTGAAATATGTGTGATGCATGTAAGTGCGTGCATATTATACATACTATGTATGTGTTAATATTTATTTGTGTCATACGTGTGTATGTTTTATGTATACATTGTTTGTGTGTGTACATTACGTGTATGATTATATGCATGTATGTTAGTATGTTACATTAATTAATGTTTGCATGTGTATTCGTATGTTACACGTATGTGAGTGTGCACATGTACATATGTATGTACTATCGTATTATTATTATTAATATTATTGGACTAATGTAAAATAAAATCCAAAACATAAAACCCAAATATTTTATAACAATCCAGTCCAATATGTATTACAGACCCAAAATATGTTACAAGGCCCATTTTGGCCTGACCCAATATCTTAAAAACCCTAAAAAACCAAGTCTAATAACCCTTCTTTTCCTTGCAGCCATCACCCTCCCAACCGTTGGATCAAGATTTGATCAAACGTTCTAGATGACCCCAAGATGATCCAGCTGGCATGCGTGTAACTCACCTCTGGGGCTGCTCTTCTCCCACTCGCGCGTGCAATGCAGCGCGAGACCGTTCATTCTCCCTCTGCCACATGTCGAGATCAGATGCAGCTTTGCTCATTCCAAGGCCAGATCTAGGTCGTTCATTCCCCATGCAATCACAGCCGTTAGATCAGATCTGATCCAATTGCCGTGAGTGAATTTGGCCGAAGACAACGCTACCATGCTCTCTCCACGCCGGCACCACTTCGTCGTACCACGAGCTCAACCACCATGCTCAGAGAACGTGCAAAATACCAAAACAATGGATTGTCAGTACCGAAATCAAATCAGATGTATTTTCATGTCTTATTTTCTACCAAAAATTCAGATCAGAGCAAAATATATGTAAACGAACCAAAATATGTAAAAGGAGTCTCCCATGTTCTAGAAAAAAAAAGAACTCAAAGTTTCCAGTGGTAAAAAAATATTTTCTTTGCTTCCTTTCTTACTTGCATGCAAAATAAATGGAATAATAAAGCTTAAGGAGTGAGAGATTTACCTTCGGTCGTTAGTTCCCCCACCAGCAACAAGCCTAAATATGGTGAGCCGGTCAAAGAGGGGGACGTTCTTTCGGTCTCGGTTTTCTTAAAATGGGTGGATTTTGCTTCTGTATTTTCTTAGATCTAGATAAAAGGGGAGTTTTTGTTTAAATTTAAGTTTGGGTTGAAACAAGGGTCATTTTGAAGGTTTTTTTGGTTCGCCGGTGCCGGCTAGCGGCGGCCGACGACGGTCGTCTGCCGAGTTCTGGGTTCATCAAGGTTTGGCTTCGGGGATTCAGAGAGAAATGAGAGCTTTGCTCTTAAGAGTAAGAAAAATGGTGAAAGAGTCTAATTTTAGCCTGATAAGTATGATATATAGAGTCCTAATATTTTCAAAATGGGTTAATTCGGGCTTAAAGACTCCCTCACTTCTGATCTTTTCAAATCGAGCATCCCCCTTGGTACAATCACAAGCCTGGTCCCTCTTATCGTTTAAATTTTTTTAATTTCATCCTGAAATTAACCAGAATCAGCGTGTAAATGGTGAAATTGTGTTCTAAGTCCCACCGCGTTTTGAAAATTTTCACTTCAAGCTTGCCCATTGGGTTTATTACAACTCTGGTCCTTACAAGTTTATGTCAGGTTGTAATTAAATCCTTAAAATCTATTTTTGTTCATTTAAATTTGGTTTTCTGATTCTTTTTTTTTTCATGTTTGGTCCCCTTGTCTGATTTAATGTTGTGTTTTGCTCTTGGTATGTATATTGCCATGTTACATTTCAATTATATATATATATATATGTTTTTATCGTTACATGTCTATTTTGTTTTTTATCATGTGTATTTATTTGTGATAATTATGTTTTTGTGTTTTAATCTATTTTGTCCGTGTTATATATGTCTCTTTCGTACGCTATGTTTTAACCTTGTTTGTACATCATGTTTATGTGTTTCTTCATGTTTTTTATTTATTTAGGTTGACGTAGTATGTGCATTCATTCATGTTTTTATGAGATGGGTCTCATCGTGCTAATGTATCATTTGGTTCATTTGTTCATGTTACATACTTGTGCTTTGATTAAGTGATAATGTTTAGTTTAGTTGTTTATCTTGATTATATGTATGATAGCATGTCTTGTTTGTGTCTTGTATTTTAGGAGACATATTAAAAATGAGTGATTTTTGTTGCATATTAATATCATGACGTGTTTTTGGCATACGTATGTAATTTGTGTCATGTGATATAGTTTTAGTGTAATGTAGTGATAAAATGGTTTTGTCATTTTAGTATCTGAAAGACAACAAACACTTCGAAAACTCAGTTTTTTTAGCGAAGAGGGGACATCGCTACAGCACTTCTTAAAGAAAATTTATGAAAGAATAGAATATTGGTTCTATGTTATTGTCTACTTCGAACTACCTCACTAAGCAATTCAATTTCTTAATTATTTGAATGTTACATTTCAGGATAAATGTGTTTACAGACTACTCCTTTGCTAGGACGTGATCACAATTATTGGATCAGGGTATGAAGTTCTATCATTAGGACTCCTAGGAGGTGGCACGTTATTGTTAAGATGCATGACACATATAGATTCATGTTTGTTCATTCCTGAGTGTGTAATTTTATTCTCGATCAAGTTTGTAATGGGCCTTTACATTAATTGTTGGCTGGTTGCTTTATTTGATTTGAGTAGTAATTAGGTTGTGTGATAGCATGAATATCTAGAGAAGCTTGATATGGTAACTACTTTGTTGCCGCATATGTTCTGCTTTGATACATGCCTACATTATCATGTGTTGGATCCTAAATACTTGGTGTGACTTAATGAATTAGCTTAATAGATAAGATAAACCATTGATTCAAGTCAAACAAACAGTTTGGTACGGTATATATTATATGTGCTGAAACGGTCATGATTGTCTTATGTGTAAAGGTGATTTTGTTATGAGTAAAGTAAAATACTTACCATTTTATTGATAAGTCATGTGAGCTATGGAAGTGATCGATTGTTATTGATCTATAATCGTCTGTGATTTGTTTGGTTGTTAAAGAATCTTTTATAATAAGACTTAAGAGTGTTGTAACAAAAAGTATGCTTAAAGATTGTTAAACAATAGGTTGATATCCTTTTTAAATAATTTTAGTTAATGACTCGGATGTTTATAAATAATTAGGTTTTTTTTACAAGGTTGAAATTGTAATCTAGAAGTTAAGGAAGTGTATGAAAGGCAAGAACTCTCGTATGATTGTTCAGAGTATGCATGTTAAATGGAAAGCGAGTATAAATTCATTTAGACGTATGTAAAGCTTCTTAATGAGGAATTTTGGTTTCCTGTTTATTTTTCAAAACGGACATGTAGTTATATTGGAAATCTTGTTTGTTTGTTTACACCTAATTAGATTATCTTCTTAAGTGCAAGGTACATAAATTCTTTGTAGCTTATAAGGTTATAAGCTATTGTTAAAATTCTGAATTGTTATAAGGTGTGTATGTTTAAGTAAGTGATTGCATCATTCAAATAAAAGCTTTTAAGAACAAAAGTTTAGAATTTCCCTGATTCTTGTTTGCATGCCTGATAGGAAAGTGTTAAGTTAACCATGTTTGCTCGATTGTTGTTAGTAATATGTTCTAATCTGGTTTATCTCCTAGTACGGGTTAGAGGGTGTTACATTGAGAACTCTTTAGTGACCGAATAGGGAAAATTAGGAGTTCGAGGATAAAAGCCTAAAGTAAGAAAGGGTGACGAACTAACCTTGCAATTAGTCCCTCTTCATTTTAATTTCCACATACGTGGAGTAATCAGAACACCTTCCTTCAAAGGAAGGAAAACCTTGCGCCTATTGAATGTAAAAAAATAAGAAATTGATGAGACTTGCAAGATCTTACCCGATTAGGCAAGTATCATAGTCATCTTCATCTTCTACCTATAAGGAGCTAAGCAAGCACCTCCATTAAAGCTTACTTTAAGCTTTAGTTTTGCTTGAAATATTGATCAAAGTTAATCCCAATAGCTTGAATAAGGTAAGCCCAACTATTGGTTATTGATTTTAAACCAATTCTAAAGAGAATTTGAGTTACAAAAATTACAAACCCTAGTTTGGTTCTACAAGAACCTCAAGCTTAATTTCCTATTGATTTTATAAATTCAATATTGCTATTTTGATATCGAATACGTTGTAACCCTTGTCCCATCTTGTTTTGAATAGCTCAAAACAATCTAGGTGAATAATCGCCTTCACCTTTGGATTCCACCAAACAAACGAACAAGGGGATCGTTGTCTGAGAGCCATAAAAGCATCGGATTATCGAGGTGAGTGTAGTCAGAGTCTCGAGATTAGGCTAGGTGCCTTTCTTGACTTCATCATTAATAGAATTGTCATTGCTAACCCCGTTGTTAACGACTATTGCATCGAACTACTTACAGACATTATGGTAAGTATTGGTAAGATATCACATCGAGTATTGAGCACTATTAAAGCCATCGTCATTGTTATTGATCATTAGACATAGATATCATTATTGTCATTAAGTATTGTTATTGCCATTGTCATCACCATCATCGTTGAATCATAGAAGCATAGGACATTGATATAGAGCGTTGCTATAGCCATTGATATAACCATTGTCATTGATCATTGAAGTTAACATCATTATTGTTATCGAAACACTGAAAATGAAGCATCGACCATTGTTATTGTCATTGAGGTCAATGGATATTGCTTAGTTATTGACATTGTCATTGGACATAGATATCATAACATTGTTTATTGATAAGAACATTGCACATGGCTGTTGATTTTGAACATGAACTATTGATATTATCACTGGACCTTGGATTCGAAAGGACTTTAGATACAATTGGCATGCCATAGAATTCATGAGCTCAGTGTACGGGTGGACTACGGTCCTAGGGCTACGGCCTATATTGATTTAAAGAGGCGGAGGGATGTATTGTGGTATTGGTCATATTGGCGAGGCGGAGGGACTAGACCATTCATTGATTTGGCGAGGCGTAGGAATTCGCTATCCCGAATCGATCCAAGGGTTATTGATGAAATATGGATTTATTGTTATTGAACATGATCAATGCATTGCTTCCATGGATCTATTGAATTGTTATTGTAAAAATATGAGTTGTAATGCATTTCCATGACATTGTGATTATTTGTGACTACCTCACTAGGCAAAGTATGCCTAATGCATTGCATTTCATCCATTTCAGGTTAAGAGATTCAATGTTAGGAGATCAGAGAAGTTGTTGCATTGTACAAGTCACAAGCAAGCTTGAAGTAATGTATATCGAACCTATGAACTCCTAGTTGGGTGGCAAAGTACTTAGAATAGTCACATAAGGCCCTTTTGATATGTATATTTTGTGCTTGTGGTATGTTAGTGCACAAGGCTTTAAATGAACTTTATACATGGCTTAAAAAGGATTAAAAGTGCATATTTGGTTCTAAATGGTGAAAACATAGTAAATGGATTCGAATTAACACGAAATTTGGAATGCTAGTAGTTTATAATGTTTCAAACTTACCGGTAAAATTTCATTGCATTTGGGCCTTGGGTGATAGGTTAAATTGAATAAAAACCAGCAAAAATCTGTCATTACAGGGCAAGGCGTATTGGTACGGTTGATGGCGTATCGATATGGTCTTGTATATTTGGTCAGGTCAACGATGGTCAACCAATGGTGTATCGACATAGACTAGGCATATCGATACAGATTTTGGCTACTGTAATTTGGGTGTAAAAATGGTATCGATATTAGGTCAAAGTGTATCGATACGAAGACAACATGGTTACCAGTATCGGTACGGCCTCAACCGTATCGATACATTCCTATTACCTTTGAATCCTGAATTTGGGAATTAGGTTTAGCTTATCGATACAGCCATAAAGGTATCGGTACGGTGACAGTTAATTCTGTTAAAAGTTAAAGAACCCAGTTTTGTATTGTTTATAGAATGGTCACTGATTATTGCATGGCTTAATTGAAGGGGCATATGAACTCCGAATAGTATGAAAATTTTTAGCTCATTGATTGTAGGATCAGTTTCATTGTAGTAAGATAGGTTTCATAATCGAACCACTAAAATACTAAAATTGCGAATAAGTCCCTAAAACTTGTAAATATTATAATTTGGTCCTAATTTGATAAGCATATACTTGTAAAAGAATAATTTGGAATTTTATATTGTTTACTCTTGAATGTTAGGCCTAATATCATCACCTATTGTATGGAATTATCGTATTGATCACCGTCTAGTTCATCAGTAGCATACTCCGACCCGGTTCTCGACTAGGCCGAGAAGGGGTGTTACAATTTATTTTAATATAATTTTGCATAATTACATGTTATTTTCACCCTTTAAAGTTGTATTTTCTTTCAATTTGATCCCTCGGTGTTTTTATTTTTATTTTCATATTTATTTATTATTTTATTATATTGTATATTTATTATAAAACACCATTGTTATCTTTAGTGGTTAATATATTTTTTATTATAATAATTATAATTATTGTGTAATATATTTACCCTCTATTATTATTATTATTATTATTTCTGTTACAACTATTTTATTATTGTATTTTTATTATTATTTTCACTAATTAAGTTTATTTTTTCTACCATACAATGCTTCATACGATCCCATCTTAATGCAAGCTTGATAACTGTTGTTGTAGGCAAACTCAATGAGAGCTAGGGATTTCTCCCAAGATCCACCAAAATCAATAACACATGCACGCAACATGTCTTCTAGAATCTATATAGAAGGGTTCAATAACGATACTCATTTTCAATGATTCAAAGAGAGGGGTCTTTCGATGATTACCTGAATTACCCTTTTTGACTGGCTGCCAGACTAAAGGTGGAAAGCAGTACTAAGGTCAACTCTAGTGCCTAGAGCTCCTTGCAATGTTCTCTAGAATCGAGAAGCAAATCGAGGATCTCGATCAGAGATGATGGATTGTGGTACTCCGTGGAGTCGGATAACTTCCTTGATGTACAAGTCAGCCAACTTAGGAAGACCGTAGTCCATTCTAATTGGTGAGAAATGGGTTAACTTGGTAAAATGGTCCACAATGACCCAAATAGCATCATGTTTAGTAGGATTTAGGGACCACTAACAAAGTCTATTGTGATCTTTTCCTATTTCCATTACGGTAGGTCAATAGGTTGCAATAGCCCGGTAGGAACACAATGCTCAACCTTAATACACTGGCATGTAAGGCACTTAGACAAGAAATCGATTATGGCTTGTTCCATGCTCGACCACCAACAGAGTTCCTGAAGGTACTTGTACATCTTTACAGAACCCGGGTGAAAGGAGAAAGAACTCGAATGAGCTTGTTTAAGAATATCGGGCAAAGAGATTCATCATTGAGCACACAGACCCGATCATGAAAACAAAGGAGTCCTTCAGACCTAACTCTGAAGTCATGATTATTTTGAAACTTAGAAACAATAAGTTGGAATTTAGGATCTTAATCTTGCAATGCTTTGATTCTTGAAATAATAGTAGACTGAACATGAAGCTCAGCTACAAGACAACGATGTTTCCGTAGTGAGAAATAAGCATTAATAGCTCGAGGAACTGCAATACAATGACTTTACAATGAGTCGGTGTACTAAACGATGCATAGGATTTCAATGTTCATTAACAATACTTACCAGGCAGAGGTTTGCGGCTAAGTGCATCAATAACAACGTTGGCCTTGCCCAGGTGATAGTCAATGACAAGATCATAATCTTTAAGGAGTTTCATCCATCTCCGTTACCGAAGATTCAATTTCTTTTGAGTCAATAGATATTTGAGGCTTTTGTGATCGGTGAAGAGGTAGCACTTCTCTCCATAGAGATAGTGTATCCAGATTTTCAAAGCAAAGACAACCGCAGCCAGCTCCAAGTCATGAGTGGGATAATTCATCTCATGTGGCTTTAGCTGTCTCGTTGCATAAGCAATAACTTTACCTTCTTGCTTCAATACACATCCTAACTCGAGATGTGAAGCATCACTATAGACTGTGTAGTCCTTTTCGGATTCAGGTTGGGTTAGGACCGGTGAGTGAGTCAAGACTTGTTTCAGTTGGTCAAAACTCCTATGTTGTTCCTTGGTCCAGACAAACGGGGCTTTTTTTCTCAATAATTTAGTCAATGGAGCTGCTATCATAGAAAATCCATTGATGAATCTTCTATAGTAACCAACAAGACCAAGGAAGCTTCCCACTTCACCAATATTCTTCGATGGATGCTAATCAAGAATGGCTTGAATCTTCTTCAGATCTACTTGGATGCCCAAAGTCGATACAATGTGCCCAAGGAAGGCAATTTTGGTGAGCCAAAACTTACACTTAAAGAATTTGGCAAACATCTACTTCTCTCGAAGGGTTTGAAGCACAATACGAAGGTGATCTCGATGGTCAATAGCATTCTTAGAATAGATCAAGATGTCATCAATGAATACTACCATGAACTTGTCAAGATAGGGCCTGAAAGCCTGATTCATTAAGTCCATAAAAGTTGTTGAGGCATTGGTTAGCCCGAAAGGCATTGCCAAGAATTCGTAGTGACTGTATCTTATATGAAAAGCAGTTTTGGGTACATCACATTCTTTGACTCTCATTTGATGATACATGAACCTTAAATCGATCTTGGAAAACACAGAGGCATCCTTGAGTTGATCAAATAGGTCATCTATCCTTGGTATTGGGTACTTGTTCTTGATGGTCACCTTATTCAACTACCGATAATCGATGCATAGCCTCATAGAACCATCTTTCTTCTTTACAAAGAGGACTGGAGCTCCCCAAGGCGAAGAACTCGGTCAAATGAAGCCTTTATCAAGCAATTCTTGAATGGCTAGCATTTGATAAGGTGCAATGGAAATTGGGGCAGTTCCAGGTTGCACTTCGACGACAAATTCCACTTCACAAGTTGGAGGTAAACCTAGAAGGTCATCTGGAAAAACATCAGGGAATTCACACACAGTGACAATATCTGACAATCGAGGTTCATACTTGGCATCTGTAATCACTCATTTTTTTACCTGTAAATACATATTAGTGTTGCATGTATATTTATTATATTATATGTTTATTGTTTGCATGAGTATTACTAATATATATAAGGTATGGTGTGCATGTATATTATAAGCTATATAGGTATACATATTAATGATATATGTGTGTCGTGTATGTATCTAGAGTACGAACGTATTTGTTTAGTGTATATAGATGTTATGTTAATTATGTGTAGGATTATATATATCTATGCCAATATGTTATACTTGTATAAGTATATGTTTGTATCATGTATGTGTATTGCTGTTATAATTATATTATTATTATTAATGGGCTGATATAAAATGAAATCCAAAAAAAATAAATATATTAAATCCAAATAAAAATTACAGTCCAAGTCCAAATATCATTACAAGGCCCAAACCCTATCTAATTACAACTGTGTGTGCAGGTGGTTGTGGGCCGTTGGATCAAGATCTGATCCAACGGCCACGATCCAACCAAGAAGTTAAAAATATCTACCAGCCGCGTGTTCCACACGTATGGACCGTTCGAGTGCCACGCGCGCGTGCGGTCCACGCGCGGATGCTTTGATATCCCACGCGCGCGTAAGATCCACGCGTTCTGACTCCTCGACTGCGGAGCTCCACGTGGCAAGATCTGGAGCCGTCTCATCAAATCGAGGCTTCATCCAGGCCGTTCGTCCTTCAAGCCATCCGACCGTTAGATCAAATCTGATCTAACGGCCGAGAACACGTCTGGCCGCTGGCAGAACGCCCATACCGCCACCATGCCGATATTCAACCACCGTGCTCAGAACATGCAAAATACAACAAGCAACAAGTTGTCAGTCCAGATCTGAAAAAGCAAGTTACAACTTGTACAAAAAAGAGAAGCTTATATACGAAACAGAGACTTTTGTAACAGGGGGGAGAAAAAAAGAAGAGTGATAACAAAAAGAGGGATAACAAAAGAGTGGTAACAAAAGAGAGAGAACAGAATGAGAGTTGTAACAGAGTGGTGGTAACAAAAAAAATAGAGAGTGTATTGTAACAAGTTTTTTTCAGAAATACAAAAAAAGGAGGCAACGCAAGTCCAGTGGTATTTTTCTTGCTACTTTTATTGCATGCATATCTTTCAAGGGAATAAGCAACAAAAAAAGAGGAAAAGAACTAGGTTCTTACCCTCGTTGGAAGAGCTCCTTGCCGCCGGTGATAAGCTGTAAGGCTCTTAAGCCAAACACGGTGAACCGGTAAAAGGGGAGAGGTTGTTTGGTCTTGGTCTACAAAATTTTTAAAAAAAAGAGGGAAAAGGTTTCGGCTTTTATTTCTTAGATCTAGGCAAAATGGTGAGTCCTAGTGTAAATCTAAAGTCAGATTTGAGTTCAGCATAAAGAGTGGTTGGTTTTGGGGCGTTTCTTTTGGTTCGCCGGCGCCGGCTAGCGGCGGCCGGCGGCGGAAGGGACGACAGATAGCCGCCGGTTTCTGGGTTCATCAGGGTTCGGCTCTATGGGTTTAGAGAATAATAAGAGCTTCGCTCTTAAGGGTGAAAAAAATGGGGAAAGGGTCAATTTTTAATCTGATAAATGTGATATATAGCGTCTTAATATTTTCAAAATGGGTTAATTCGGGCTTAAGGGCTCTCGCGTTTCTGATCTTTTCAAATCGAGTCTGCCCCTTGGTTTATTCACAATCCTGGTCCCTCTTAGTTCTTAAAATCATCCGTTTTCGTCCCTTAATTAAATGAAATCAGTTTTTCAAATGGTCAAGTTACGCCTCAAGGACTTCCGCGTTTTGGAAAATTTCATTTCAAGCGTGCCGCATGGGCATTTTACAGCCCTGGTCCTTTTAAGTTTCTTTAAGCTTGAAATCACATCCTTAAATCGAGTTTTACTTCCTTTTAATTTCTGCCTTTCTGTTTATTTCTTTTCATTTCAGTCCTGTTTCCATGTAAATATTCATGTTCGTATTATAATCGTATATGTTGATTTAGTCTTTTGCCTTATTATATATCCCTCGTATATGCCTTATATTTTTATGTTTACATGTATATGTGTGTTAAATTTACGATGATTATGTATCTTTTTGTTCGGTTATTCGTATTAAGCATGTTATGTTCTAGTTGACTCGTAAACAGCATGTTTTGTATTTTTGTACGTATTGCATGTTTCCTTGGCTTTTAGGTTACATGTTAGTGTGTCTTCTTTTTATGTATAATATATTGTTTTATATATGTTGAAACGTGTTTTATTTCTAATATGTGTGTCCTCTTGAAATATATGTTTTTGTCTATACATGTATTTATTCATGCCTTGTTATTGTGACATGTTCAATTTGTTTTTATCTACTATTAAGCTTGATACGTATATGTGTGTTTTAATTACGTATTTTATTTATGTTAGATTAGGACTCTGTTATGCGAATATTTACTGTCTTTAAATTATCTGCCATGTTTTATATTTTTTCCACTAAGATTGCATATGATTTATAACTTGTTAATGCGGTGCCCTTTTATCCGAGCGTAAACGGGGCTAGTATCAGGCGTAGTGATAGTGGTTGGGCGTTTATTCTCGGATAACGGGGCCCTTAAAATTTATTCGCAATTATGACCGAATTTTAAAATAATCGTCACTTTAATCCGGAAAATCCAATATTAATAAAGCGGTAATTATTAAAGTACCAATTTTTGGGCGGTGTGGGGGTGCTAATCCTTCCCCATCCGTAACCGACTCCCGAACCCAATCTTTTTGAATCTCTGGTTTTATGGTGTCCGGCCTACCTAAGTGGCCGGTGGCGACTCCATTTTTTTAATGCGGTTTCTTTTAAAACCCCATGGAATAAATATTTTATATACAAAAGAATCACAAACACCTTTCAAAAACACATTTCCAAAAAGCCACACGTTTTATTTTAGCGACGATAAGAAGAAAGACATCGCTACAGATGGCGACTCCGCTGGGGACCTTTTTTGTTTTTTCGAAAAAAAAACAAAAAAGAGTCAAGCTTTTAAAATAATTACCGCTTTACTAATATTGGAAATTCCGGATTAAAGTGACTATTAAATTAACATTCGGTCATAATTGCGCGTTTATTTTAACGCATTTAAAATATGGCATATAAACCCGTCTTTCTAAGTGGGGGGAAAACGCTAATGCTTTCGTGGAGATATCGTTCTCCCGTATGGGCCTAGCAAGTACCTTCGGGGCTCGAGTACCTTATGCTTTCGTAAGGATATCGTTCCTTCGTACGGGCATAAGCGAATGGGTCCCCCTGAATTGAACTCGGTTGAAAGGAGCCTATAATGGGTGATGATCGGGGGCCTTGCTACTCTTAGTAGAGGACAGCGAGGACAATTCGGGTACCTCCTAGAACCAAAACTGCATGTAGAGAACACGTAGAAACCCACCCTATTAGAGCCATGCGGATAACCTAGGTGTCTTAGATGGAATGTAAATAGGATTGCCTTGTTTGCTTATCGCATTTAATTTGCCCTTTTATTACGTACTTATCATTTTTGTCCGGTACTGACTTGTTTTCTTTTGCTTTGTTTTTGCATATCATCGCATTCGCATTACACAGGGGCATTGATTCCCGAGTGATTTCTCCCATAATAGAAGATTGTTCATGATGGACCAAAGGTTCTTTGACCTGAAGGAAGGGGGTCCAATTCCAGAGTTCCATCCCAAGACTAGGACAGTGACAGCCGAAGAAGAACCATTCAAGGACACCAGAACAGATTCGGTAAGCAGTGTCAATCCTGGTGACAAACAAGATGAAATACAAGAACTAAAGAAGCAGATGTCCGAGATGATGGACCAGATGAATGCCATGATGAAAGGCAAGCAGCATGTCGAACTCAGAAAATATTCGGTCGGGGAGCAGAATGTGGAACAGAATGGTCAGAATGTCAAAATAGATAACACCATTAAATATGACAAATCGAATCCCTTTGTGATCAATCTCAAGAAGCTGACAAGTAGCATATCTGGGGAAGATACCCAGGTAACAGAGGCAAAACCAGGGGAAGTTCGAGAATCTAATGACATCAGAAGACATTATCCTATACCCGTGAGATACACTGAGTTACTTCCGTTGCTTGTCGAAAGGAACCTTATCATATCAGTGAAGTCTGTACCAAGAAAACCTCCTTATCCGAAAGATTACAACAGTCGTGTCTGGTGCAGCTACCACATAGGCGATCTTATCAGAATGGGAATTTTGTAGGGCCCTGAAGGACAGAGTTCGAGATCTTATCAGAATGGGAATTTTGGGTTTCGAAGACGGACAACCCCGATTCTTCGGCCAGCCAGCCGTTGCCCGAGGGGAAAAGTCAAAGGAAGGTCAATACCGAGCCCAAGGTTCAGGTAACACAAAAGTAGGTCACTCAAGCAGGATAAAGTTAGGAGTCAAGAATAAAAGCGTCTCAGAAGATGAACTTGCACACAAGCACGACCAGCTCGAGCATGAGAGGCACAATCTGAGCATGAAATCAAAGAATGTACAAGACGAGCACCAGAAGCTGCACTTTGAATTCAAGAGTTTCGGTCTGGGTGACACCGCGGAAGAGTGGGTCAATGGTATGATTCAGCTGAGGAACGGTTCAGAATGCTGGAAGCAGAAATGCAAGAATAGTAAGAAAAAAGTTAGATCATTATCACAGAAGCTGGAAGAAGCTGAGGGCCAACGCGACATTCTCCAAAATGAGTTGGAAAGCAGTCTAGCCATAGAAGATATCCTGAAATTAAGTCTGCACCAGGAAAGGAATGAATCACAAGCCTTTCAAATGGAAAACACAGCACTCAAAGAACAGATAGTGAGGCTCGAGACTGCTTTACATACCAGTGAGATCCGTGCTGGGGCAATGACCGTTAAGCTACAAAAGGCCGAGCAAACAATATGGGAGAAAGACCGGGACATGAGGATGGTTACGACTCAAGCCCGACAAGTAGCTCAACAGGTAGCAGATTTAGCCGATGCAGCAGCACCAATAAGCCAGAATATGGATCCAGCATTGGACCGCGAAGGAAAGCTGACAGGACTATTGAATGAAGTCAAGACATTAGGTGCCAGGGCTCACCGATATCTGTAAAACCCTAATACCGGATGTAATGAAACCTCTTGGTCTGAATGAAAGATGTCCTATAGGGACAAATCATTTATGGAATCAATGCTTTATTGCATTCATGCATTGCATTTGCATCACGTTTTTTTTTTTTGCATTGTTTTATCATCGCATGGCACTTCATCATTTAATACCTGGGTTTCGATGGCAGAATTAATCGGAAAATGGAACGAATTGAAGAGTCGAGGCTTGACCAATTAGAAGAAAAAATCGAGAAAGAGCTTAAGAAGAAAGAGAAGATAAATGTTTTCAATACGAGGGAACTCTGCCTAGTCCCTGATTTGGTCATTCCTCCGGATTTCAAGGTTCCCGAATTTGCGCAGTATGACGGAACCAGCTGCCCGAAGATTCACTTAACCATGTTTTGTAGAAAAATGGAAGGATACATGAAGAACGAAGAATTGTTGATCCACCATTTCCATGATAGCCTGACGGGACCAACAGCAGTGTGGTATAACCGTTTGAACAGAAACCAAGTTAGGTCATGGGGTGACCTCGCTAATGCCTTCTTGGATCAATACAAATATGCTTTAGATTTAGCACCCTGTCGACAGTTTCTTCAGAATGAGAAAATGAGACCAAATGAAAGCTTCAGGGAATATGCATTAAGGTGGCGATGTCTGGCGACCCAAGTCCAGCCCCCTATAGCGGAAGAAGAGTTGACTCCCCTATTTCATGCAACGCTTCCCTCTCCCTTCTTCGATGTGATGTTAGAGAAATCGAGAAACGGATTCGAATATTTCATGACAATTGGAGAAAGAATAGAATATGCAATCAAAGAAGGAAAATTGGGCCTAAAGTCTAAGGACCGAATCGAAGATAAGATAGATAAAGATGGAGAGGTAAATTTGATACTAGACATCAAGAATTCATATTAGAATTTTCCAACTCAAGGATTTACTCAATACAAACGAAAGAGGGGGATTCAACCTAAACCTCAAACAGTTAATAAATCTTGTATATCCTTTTAAACACCAAACCGTAAACATTTTAGCTTAGATCTAGCTTATTCTGTTATCATTCCAAACTTTGTTTGACACTTTTAAGAAAATCCAAATGTAGTATTTATTAACAAACTAGTTAATCTATTAATAGACAAAGCAAGCATAAGGGTTACCTATATACATAGTATGTAAGATACTTACCAAACATGTAATCGATAAATTTGATTCATAAATAACATTCATTCGACCAACTGTTTAAGACATCTTTGCATTCTAGGTTCTACCTCTTTAATTAACAAGATTTTACATATACATGAATTTTAACCATATAGCTTACAAGGTTTTAATGATAGACAACCTTTCAAGACACAACCCTCTACATAAGGACACTAATGTGTATGCTTCAAAATCTATATTCAATTTCGACATGGATAAAGTTTAGGCAAGCTAAGCCGAGTGGTTTATTTCCAATTCATTCAAAAAATGTAACATTAAGACCATTAACTTATTAACAAATTATTTGCTAATCCAATTTCAAACTCAACATGAACTTGTACTTTGAAAACATGAAGATCCAAAGAAGAACTACTTAGGTTTAGATATGACTTCTGACATGTTATGCTAATTACTAGGTCAATCAAAACAAATTTTAACAAAGGCTATTTAGCAATAAGAATTAAGAGGCCATTTACTCGCTTAAATTATACAATCAAATCGAATGATTGCTAACAGAACTCAAGCTTAACATGCATCCATATGCAAAATCAATCTTGTGCCACCCTACTAAGAGTTTTAACAAAGGCTTACAAAGCAAACTTCTTGTACTTGTAATCTTGACCAAGCTCCGAGACAAGTAATCATTAAACTTAACCTGAAAGACAGTGAAAGGATGAATAAGTATGATTACTTAGTGAGGTAGTTTAAGCAAAAGAAAACATTAACAATAATCTATCCTTTCACTTAGATCTTCTATTCATTTATATAAGTTTCTAAGCTTGGGCAAGGAATCAACCATTTTAAATCAAGACATTCAATAAACTCTTACATGGCATTCGAACAAATACATAAGTTTCATCATAGCATCCGAAGAGACATGTAAACTTCATCATAGCTTTCGAACAAACTAACTAACTTATACATGACATTCATTCAAGCCTATTTATTCCCAATTTTGATACACCATTATCACTAGAAGAGTATTACTTGCTAAACAAGTCATTATGATAATTTACTGATTTAACTTATAAGCTTTCTTGGGTTCTCTTTAACCTAGCCTAACAATACGTAAATTACTAGAATCACAAGATAATCAATAACATATCATGAGCATAATCGTTCATAATATAGATTCCCTAATTCTGAATTACTTTCTTCGTAAGAAATCACACTTATCATGAACATAACATCCTAAATTGGTCAAGACATTATCTAATAAAAGGTACCATTTGAACAACTTAGCCACACTGGTTCATGATATTCGAACATCATTCATACAGAGGTATTCTAATCAACCAAATATCATATACACATACATTCTTACCAAGGCAACTACCTTTATCCAAGAAACATTCATTAATCAATAGGTTGCTTAATATGCAAAGCATTAAGTAGTACATGTCTTAGCCATAAATTCTTGTTACAAAAACATTAGACAAATACACATATAGAAGTTCGAATAGAATAGGTATTTTACATATTCGCACGATATTTACACACAACGTAGGTATATACTTTTATTCATCCAAAGTAACCCTTGGTAAGTAAGGATACTAACATAACTTTCCACTTCATAAAAGGCATTTAATTATAAAGGGATTCATGTTACTTGTCATGTAAGATATTAACATAGCATGTCAAGAAAGTTCTTTACTTATTTTGTAAGTTTCATTACTTAGTCTTTATTATAGCCTTGAGAATCAAGTAACAGCTTGTAGCGACCTTTTCTTTTAAAGGTTCGGGTGCTACGGGTTACCCCTCCCCCCAAGTCATTCTTGGAAAAAGGATTTCTCTTGAAAATTCGTATTCTTTTAAAAAATAATAAAAATTGGGAGTCGCCACCGGCCATTTAGATAAGGTAGGCCGGACACCACAAAACCAAAGATTCATTTGAAAGGGTTTAGGAGTTGGTTACGTGTGGGGAAGGATTAGCACCCCCGTCACGCCCAAAAATCGGTACCAAAATATTTGCTGCTTTTAAAAGGATAGAAATTGTTGAAATTTAAATTGAATTTAATTTAGCGTACTTAATTGGGAATTGACCTTAATTGAATGGGCTTTATCAAATCGGTGGGTTCAAATTAATTGGGCATCTAATTAATAAGGTTGATGATACATCTGGCCATAGATTAAACATTTAAGGTATGATGTTATGATTTGTCGATTTTTTAATTTTACCTTGGGACGGTAAGGATTAATTCAAATATCTGGTCAACATCCTTTAAGCTCAGACTGTTATGATACAAATATCGAAATTAATAAATACTTTTTTATGATTTAAAGATTAATTCAAAATAAATGAGTCATGTGAATGACAATTGATATGGATGCCACACAAGGGCTTAAATTAAACACACAAAAGGCCCACTAAAGTTCTAACCTAAAAAGGCCCACTAAAGTTCTAACCTAAAAAGGCCCAAATTATGGAAAGTTCAATTAATGATCTAATTATCTACTAGGTTGGTCTAATATTAACCCTAAATTAATTAAACCCTAAAAACTAGCAAAACCTAATAAATTATGGATTATTTTGTATCATGATAATTAATTGGATTAATTTTAGACTAGAATCCTAATGAGCCAAGGATTCTATCTAAGATGAATCGAATTGATCAAATATGATTTTTTTAATTTAAATGTCCATCTAGGTTCAATATCAATTTTATCCTAAAAAGATAATTAAGAGGTGTTCAATTAATTTAATGAATTTAACATTCATCCCAATAAGCTAAGGGTAAATTTAAATTCACTAAACTAATTCGAACCTTAAGTCTAACTACGGCTCTAAAAGATTAATCCTAAATTAATTTAATTAATTTAAAGATCGTGGCCCTTTAAGACGAGCACACGATTTTAAACTAATTATGTTAATTTTGCCTAATTAACCTAAGACTAACCTTGCAAGCCCAAAGCCCAAAACAAAGCAAGGCCAAATCTATGCATGCTAACACTCTAAGCCCAAAGCGCAAAAAGGCCCAAAAACCATATATTAAAGATATACTTCTTATAATACATATTTAAAAAGCATTATATATATTCAAAATTATATTATATATTTTAAAAGCTATGTATTATATATATTTAAAAAGCCTATTATATTTAAAAAAAACTATATCATATATATCTATCATGAAAGCTATATATATATTATAAAAACTTTACTATATTTATACATAAACGTAACTTACATATAAAAATAAAACTATACATTATACATAGAAACCATATATTATATGTTTTTAAAAAAACATGCATTATATTTTATCATAAAAAACTATATTATATATACTACATATTATATGTAGCATATGTTATATTCATAAAAACTATATTATATTATATACACAAAATTTACATTTCATATAACATATAGTATACACAAGAGAACAATATAGTATAAGATATATTAAACATAGAACAAACATAAATGTCAAGCCACATTAAGCATATAAATCCACAAACAAAATAAAGCAAGAACATAACTAACAACAGGAATTAAAAGCCAGAAATTAACAGCAAAGAAAAAGATGCAAGATTTAAATTAAAATGCATGAAAAAGAAACAACCAAAAAAGGGGGTTTTAACACTAGAAAAAGACCAAATTTAATGAAATCAAACTTTGAGGAACGAATTAAAAGAGAAATAGGGGACGAGATTGAAACATTTTTTAAAGTTGGGGGATTGGGGAAGCAATTTCAAAATGCGAAATGGCCTGGGTGCGTAATTTGCCCATGAGGAGGGACCAAAGCTGCGATTTGCCTACGCAGAAGGACTGTGGGGACAAATACGCTGGGGCAAAGGGATTTAAAATGCGATTATACCATTTTTAAAACAAAGGTCGGCTATATAACACATCTTTTGGGCAAAATTTTGACTCTTTCCCCCTTTTTTTAAAACCATATGAAACGGCTCCCCTTTTTCTTTAAAATCATATGAACATCGTCACTCGCTAGCATATAAAACCCACACCAAAAGACTTCTTTTCTTCCCCTAACTCTAAATCAAAACCCCTAATTTTTGAAACCAAACCCCTTTTTCCCTTAAACATAAGAAAACCGAGACCCAAAAAGTTTCAACCACCCTTCTCAACGATTGCTTTCCATCGGTTCACCCGTTCATCCCCGAAGGGAACCAGAGGGCTTATCACCGACATAAACGAATGGGCACAAAGAATATCAAATGGCCACGAAGGTAAGAAAGAAAACTGAAACCCTAATGTTTTTTTGTTTATGCTTCGAAATAAAATAAAGAGATAAGATACCTCTAAAACTTTGAGGCTTTTGCTTTCTATTGATTTTCTCTAATAATTCCCGTCTAGGGTTACAACTGTTTTTGTTTCCATTTTATAGCACCCGAAATTACATTGATTTATGATATATCGAAAAAAGGATGAAGTCTATGATTGGTTGCCGTTCTCTAAAATCTCTCTTTGTTTTTATTCATGTGCGGCTCTGGCAATGCTCCCCAATCCCCTTGATGTACTGGAATTTCAGTTTGTATGTGTGTCCATTACTGCCATTTCTAATGCTTTTTTTTGTTCTCACATGTGATGTGGCTGCCGGAGAGGGGGAGGGGACCAGATCTTACGAGCGGCTGGTGATAGTAGACGAGGAGTCAGGCACATTAGGACGTTGTGGATCTGGACGGTCAAGAAGAATTTGAGAAGGCGTGCGTGAACTTCATGCGCGCGTGGGGTGCGTGAGCAGCTGAAGGGGCATTCTTTGTTGCTTCGTGGCCATTATATCAACTTTTGATCTAATGGCGGAGATCAAGTTGCACCAAAACAAAGGGTATTAGGGTTTTAGATTTAAATTAAAATTGGGCAGGATATAATATATGCATATATCTTTTTGTTTGGTCTTTTGTATATTGGACTGTTATAATAAACAATAGCATAGGCTTTATTCTAAATTGATTATTCTATGTATTTATATTTTTTATTTTTTGATTTAATTATAATAATATAATATATGATAATATAACAATAAAGGTAAATATAATAATAATAATAATAATAATAAAGATAACAACTATAGTAAGAAAAATAATAATAATAATAATAATAATAGGATAACATAAAGGAGATAATATACTATACTAATAATATTTAGGGGTTTTTAATTGGATAACAACATAATAAATTATAGCAACAAATAGATATATATATCACTCAGCAATTAATATTTTTTTTTGGGGTTAATAAAAATCACATACATATATAATATAAACTAGTTAAAGTTAAATAAAGCCCATAACATATTTTTATAGAGTAAAAAACACACACACATATATATAAGCCCATTATTGTATAAACAAAAATAAAACGGATCTACCCTGGACAAAATTAGTGATTACACAACCTAAGTACATGAATCCCCAACCAAACTGCCACCAATAAATGGTACCCACGGTACCGGTCAATCCCTCCTACTGTCGCCAAGTGACCACACAACTTCCCTCCTATTGTCGCCAAATAAGACCGTAGTCTAGAACCGTAGTCCACCCAAAACACGAGATCTATGGACTCTATGGCATGCCAACTATACCTAAGACTGACTCGAGACCAATGCTTTAACATTTTATCATACTTCTTTTAACACATAGTGAGCACTGCTCCATAACATATTATCATTTCATTGTCTCATTACCCCTTTTCATTTTGGGTATATGCATATATTCACCTCGTGTGAATCTCATTATATTCACCTCATGTGAATCTCATTATCTCACTATCTCTTGATCAAATGGCATCATAGTCAAATTCACTTTCAATAGTGTTATATATATTTCACTTTAATAGCAAGTTATCAAGTACACATAAAATTTAGCACGATCAAGAGTTATACTTCATTTTACAACACACATTTTCATCCTTATATGGCTTTCGAATTCTAGCAAGTATATCATAGCATATCAGGCACATTTAACCAAATCAAGGCATCGAGCATACAAGCTTATTTTCTTTCATTCCAAGATTTAGCATAGAATTCAACCACATATTGTCTTTTTGACCCAAAATTTATGCCACAGTATTTTACAATATGGTACTTACCTTGCATCCAAGCTTGCTCATTCATAGTATAAAGCAAACAATTTCAAATAACTGGAATTATTAAACAATGCTTGGGAGGGTTATTAACTCCTCCCGAAACTTTAAACTACACTCACAAATCTTTCCAAGCTAGTTTTGCTCCCGAATTATGATTCCCTTATTCTTTTCACCAACTTGATCTACCTTAAGCCTCTCTTGATCCAATCCTTCTTTGTCTAATTATAACAAGGGTTTAACTAGGCATTAGAAACTATCCTTAGCTTTCAAATTCACAAAAAACAGTTCACAAATACTCATTTGATAACAAACAACCTCAAAAATTCATTTGTTCATTCATACATTCTCAAAATAACCTTACATGCATGTATGTACTTCTATGATTTCACTAAACAGTTCCTACGCATTTGTTCATGTTCATAGCACTTGAACTAAATGTTTAATACACAAAACAGGGCAGCCTCAATACCTTTAAATTTGTTGAACCAAAACAGTCCCCATACTTCTATTATATGCACCCAAATAGTCTAATTTTTTGCACTTACTCATGTAAATACTTAACAGTCCACTATTTATAAAAAAATCCATTATTCTTGTGAAAACAGTCCCTTGTTGTACATTATCTAAACACAACAACTTCTAACATAGATACATACATCTAAACACATCATTATCAACACTTGATACATAGAATTCATACAAAACAGTCCACTTAGAGCTCGTATACAAGCAGTTCTGCCCTGTTTCATTATTTTAAAATATTTACATTCAAAACTACTTCGGTCATGCTTGTTCTAACTTAAAACAGTCCTCTAAGCTCTAAAACATATTTTCCCTGTTTCTAAATCATAAAAACAGTCCTTAATTCACCTTATTTATATCCAAAACTATCAAATTTTTATGAACATATATGAATATCCATTTTTTTATTAAAATAGCCCCTAATAGTTCTCAAGTATATCAAACGACTTCAATTTCATAAGTATGCAATACATATACCAAATCTGTCCATATATTTCCTTATGCGTCCAGAATAGTCCCAAATTTATATACATACATTTATATACATTCATACATGATCAAAACAGTCTAATTCATGTACATATACATACAAACAGAGCACTTCATCTATTCACACTTTTACACATTCAAAAGCAATCCAACCTATGCTTAGATGTTAAAAAAATAGTCCAATTATCAAATACCATAATTAAACAATCTTCAAGATCATCTTAACAGTTTTTAGAACTCAAAATCAAACAACCTTAGCATCTTGACTTAAGCTACAATTCACAAAGTATGGAAATCCATCAAGTGCCATTCGAAAGGTTCGTACATCCTTACCTATGCTTTCTTTCTAGCATTTTCATCATTCCAAACTATCTTTAACATAATATTTCACTATAAACCTCACTTAATCAAACTAGAATCCTTAGAACAGCTCACAATTCGAATTTGATAAAAAAAAGAAAAGAAAAAGGATAGCATATTACCTCTTCTTCTAGCTAACCGATCAAAAGCCCCTAGAATTAGCTCCATCTAGTTTAACTCTTCATGCATCCATGAAAGACTTGCTTTCACTCTCTCTCTCTATTTTGTTCTCGGTTCAAAGAAGATGATGATCACTTAGATGATTTATCTTTTTTTTGGTCGGTTGCTTCCTACACTTGCACTCCCAACGTTGGGCAAGTGGACAAGTCCCCCAAAAGCATAGGATTTTAACATGCAAACCACAACATTCACATTCATTCATTTTTGTCCTTTCAATTATGGCTATAAGTTTTCCTTTTCTTCAATTTTGATCCTAAATCATTTAATCAATAATGCTAAAGATATTCTTAATCCACTTTGAGTCACAAGTAAAGTTGCATGAACTTCTAGACTATATTTGGGATGTTACAGCCACGAACCGAAGGTGGCTAAGATCGACAATGAAGGCATACGAACGGTTTTTCATTGTTCCTTACGAATGACAGACGGGAGCAAAGATCGATGGCCAAGGCTTTGACAGCGAGGGTGAGATGGTAACACAGGTGGTTGTGGTGCACGCCATGGACGCCGATGAGGGCTCGTCAGAGCTCAAACAAAAAAAGAGGAGGGAGATAGGTTTGGGAAAGTTTTTAGAATTCTCTAGATCCCTCTATCCAGTCGAAACATATATCAATTAAGGGGTAGTTGGGGAACTTGGGTATTTTAATTATTATTTTTTTTGTTTAGATTATTCTATTACCGCTTATAATTAAGTCAGTGTTGGCAAAGACCAATACTGGCCATAGCCATGATTGCTAAAATCGAAGGTCACCAAGAAAAAGGGCACAAGTTTGAATCCCCTTGGCATTGATTCCCTGTTTACTTTTTTTCCTTCAATTCAATTCCAATTAAATTACCCCACTTTTGGGGTGTTACAAAGGAATTCATAGAGGATACCCAACTTAGTTATCTAAATCCAATGTGGTCAAACGAAACCATAGAAAGACTCATAGTGTACATTTCTAATAACCTACCCCTATGAGAAATAATGTACATGCACAGGATGAGCTTTATTACTCTTAATAAATTCATAGCCCAGTATTTGGGTGGTCTCATTAAGAAAGAATTCATGAATTTACCAATTTTGGATGAATATCTACTCTTAATAAGTTCATAACCAGTCTCTGAGTGGGTGTGTAACACACCCTTCCCGGTCTGGTAGAGATCCGGGTCGGATAGTGTTATCGGAAGACTAATCGGACGTTCAAAATAGGTTTCAAAGTTCAAAACCTAATCTAAGTATCATATTGATTATTCTTAAGACTTATCCACTTTGTTTGCTACTGAACATAATCAAAGTTGGGGTCAATTTTAAACTTTTCTTAACCTTAGGGACTAAATTGTAAATTTTTACCAGTTATTGATTTTAATCCGATTTCGTATTACCAATTGAAATTAAACTCTCCAATTATTTATCTAAGGGTTTCATTATTGGAACCAATCGAATTACTAAGCCAATTAAACCAATTTAAGACATTTTACGAAAATCAGTTTTGTGACTTAACTAAATTTACCAAATTTCACCAGTACACTTATAAACCATGTTCCTATTGGTACATCAAATTTTAGGGTGTTCAGAATCCATTTACCAAGTTTTCACCTTAGGCTCATTTTAGGCACCTTTTAATCATTTTAACCTATCCAAATCTAAGCATACAACAAAACCATATTACCAAGTTATGATACAATCATAGAAAGGCTTATACAAAACAAGTTGGACCATATGCCACTTTACTAGGAGTTTATCGCAAAAGATAGCATACATATATGGTTGGGACGTGACTTGCAACCGCACAACACGATCAAGGCTCGAAATTGATCAAGGTCCTGAAAATGCATGTGACACATATGTTAGGCTTACATAGCCTAGTGAGGTAGTTATAGCAATTACAATGGATGATCAATATTATGAAATGCATGATAATCAAATATACAAGTAGTCATATTACACTATACACAATTCATGCTTATTTCACTTATTTTCATGCTTTCATATTCATATATACATTTCACATATTCATATCATAATCATATTGTCATAGCATAATTCATAAATCATAATGTCGTAGCATAATTCGTAAATCATAATGCCGTAGCATAATTCATAAATCATAATGTCGTAGCATAATTCATAAATCATAATGTCGTAGCATAATTCGTAAATCATAATGTCGTAGCATAATTCATAGGCACATATCATATTAGGTACCATTGGATACACAGATTCTCCTATACACCAACACATATAACAGAGAGTGGGCCGTAGCCCTTGAGCCGTAGCTCCAGAGATATATCTCTTACATAGCCAACCTTATTTCCCCCACATATAGGTTGTAGCCCTGGACCGTAGTCCTCCCTTACTTAACCGAGCTCAATAATCCTATGGCATGCCAATTATATCCAATGTCCATAATTACACAAATTCACATAGTCCATACTTTTCAAGTCATATCATATCAAATATCATAATGAGCCTTAGCTCCATATCATGTAACATTTAATATCATTTTCATATATCACATACATGTAACATATCATAGTTATATTTGCACATATCAAAGCAATCCAAGGCACTTACCAAATTTGCCAATCAAATTCGACATGGTTGCTCTACGTGAGCCCTTAAACAAATACAAACATAACTACAAAATAATGCAACGGGATGGCACCGAGCCTATCCCTTGACACAACTACACTCACCTCGATAACCCGATGCTTTTAAGGTTCTCAGGTAATAGCGTCTTTATCCTTGGTTTTCGAAAGAGATGGCGACTGTTCTTTATCAACCCCTTGAGCCAATCGATAGCAAGGACTCGAATTTATTGAACCCGAAAACTCGAGCTTACCAATCTATCACTGGATCAAATTTTTTGTTCCTTATTTTCTCCTTATCTTCCTTGCGCATCATCTCCCCCTTTTATACCCAAATTGGTCGGTTCTCTATTTCTCTTCAATATCTATGTATTGTGGAGTGTGGCACAATTTTGGGGGTATAAACCCCTTGTCTTGGCCCACGTGGTGGGCATGATTTGCCACAAGGGGCCACGCCCCTCCCCTTAATACCGAATCACCCCATATGTGGGGGATTCACGGCAATTCCTTCAATTAAAGGAATTTGCTGGGGTCCCCCCCACTCACGGTATATTATTTTTTTAGTAATAGTAAACTGATACAGTTAGCCCAAATAACCTCTATTGCTTCAAATTAGGTATAAGATCGAGCTAATTATATAATTGGTACAGAATATTTGATCACTGGAACCTAACCCTAACTAGACCGATTTTTGAGGTGTGACATTTCTCCCTCTTAAGAAAATTTGTCCTCAAATTTTAATTTTAGGTGAACAGATGAGGATACTGTTTCTGCATAGTCTCCATCGGGTTCCCATGTTGCCTCTTCAACGGAATGACTTTGCCACAAAACTTTCACTAAGGGCACAGTCTTGTTACGAAGCCTCTTGGTCTCTCGTGCGAGGATTTGAATAGGTTCTTCCTCGTATGTCAGATTAGATTAGATTTCCACAGACTCTGGTTCAATCATATAGGAAAGATCTGATCGGTACTTGCGTGGCATAGATACATGGAATACATTATGAATCCGACTTAATTCCTCGGGAAGGGCTAATCGGTAAGCAACAAGTTCAACCTTTTCAATCACCTCAAATGGGCCAATGAAGCGAGGACTTAGCTTTTCTTTCTTTCCAAAACGAAGAATCTTCTTCCACGGAGATACTTTGAGAAAGGCCTTCTCACCAACCTCGTACTGAATATCTCTCCTGCCCAGATCGGTATAGGACTTGTGTCGGTCGAAGGCAACCTTAAGCCGATCATGGATAATGTAGTCCTTTCTTCAGTTTCCCGAAGTAAGTCAAGACCTAGCATCTTGCCTTCACCGAGTTTAGTCCAACAAAGAGGAGTTCTACACCTTCTTCAATAGAGAGCTTTATACGGAGCCATTTGAATTGAAGCCTGGTAATTGTTGTTGTACATAAACTCAACCAAAGGTAGAGATTTCTCCTACGTATTCCTGAAGTCGATGACACAGGCTTAGAGCATATCTTCCAGAATATGAATAACTCTTTCAAATTAACCGTCAGTTTGAGGATGGAAAGCAGTGCTAAGATGCACTCGCGTTCCCAAGGCCTCGTGTAAGGTCCTCCAAAACTGAGATGTAAATCATGGGTCACGATCGGAGATGATAGATACCAGAATTCCGTGTAAACGAATAATTTCACGGATGTACAACTCCATGAGCTTAGGCAAGCTGAAATTTATTCTTACCGAAAGGAAGTGAGCAGACTTGGTGAATCGGTCCTTAGTGACCCAAATGGCATCATTTTTCTTCGGAGTAAAAGGTAGACCACTTACGAAGTCCATCGTGATACGCTCCCATTTCCATTGCGGAAATTCAATGGGCTGCAGAAGACCCGTAGGTACCTTGTGCTCGACTTTGACCTGTTGGAAAGTCAAACACCTAGCTACGTAGTCCGTGATTTTATTCTTCATATCGGACCACCAATAGATCTCTTTCAGATCTTGGTACATTTTGATAGCTCCAGAGTGAACAGAGAAAGGGCTAGAATAAGCTTCACTTAGGATTTGGTTCCGAAGGTTGTCATCATCGAGAACACAAATGTGGTTTCGAAAACACAGTAATCCTTCAGAATTCAAAGCAAAGTCAGGATCTGAGCTATCTTTGACCTTAGAAATAAGGGGTTGCAACTCCTCATCAGTTTCTTGGAGTGCCTTAATTCGAGATACAATGGTGGAGTGAACTCTCAGCTCAGCTAACAATTTGCCATATTTTCTGAGTCGGAAGTGAGCATTCAAGCATCTTAGAGAAAAAGTAGGCTTATGGCTTAGAGCGTCAGCCACCATATTGGATTTACCGGGATGGTAGTCAATGACTAAGTCATAATCTTTCATAGCTCCTTTCTTCAGCATTGACGAAGGTTTAGCTCTTTCTGGGTCAGGAGATACTTCAGGCTTTCGTGATCAGTGTATAGGTAATACTTCTCACCATAGAGATAATACCGTCAAATCTTCAAAGAAAACACAATTGCGGCGAGTTCTAGATCATGAGTCTGATAGTTCAACTCGTGAGGCTTGAGTTGACGTGAGGCATAAGCTATGACTCTGCCTTCTTGCATCAGAACACAGCCTAATCCCAAGTGGGACGCATCACTGTACATGGTGAAATCTTTGCCTGACTTGGGTTGCATTAACATAGGGGCATGAGTAAGGACTTGCTTGAGCTGATCAAAACTCCTTTGCTGATCAACAGTCCACACAAAAGGAGTATCCTTGAGGAGAAGCTTCGTTAAGGGTGCTGCAAGCAATGGGAATCCCTTAACGAATCTACAGTAATAGCCTGCAAGGCCCATAAAACTATAAACTTCTTCCACATTCTTCGGAGGGATCCAATCAAGAATTGCTTGGATCTTCTTTAGGTCTACCTGAATTCTTGTAGAAGAAATCACATGGCCAAGGAAGGATACTTCAGACAGCCAAAATTCACATTTACTGAACTTAGCATAGAGTTATTTTTCCCGGATGGTCTAAAGCACGATCCCGAGATATTCTTCATGAGAAGCAGAGTCTTTAGAATAGATCAGAATGTCGTCTATAAAGACAACCACAAACTTATCGAGATATGGTCGAAATACACGACTCATCGATCCATAAAGGCTGCAGGTTCATTCGTGGGCCCAAAAGGCATCACCAGAAATTCATAGTGACCATATCTGGTTCGAAAGGTAGTCTTTAGAACATCAGACTCCTTTACCAGCATTTGGTAGTATCTAGACTGAAGATCTATCTTGGAAAAGACAGAAGCATCCTTCAACTGATCAAAGAGGTCATCTATCCTCAGAAGTGGGTACTTGTTCTTGATCGTCACTTTATTCAATTGATGATAATTAATGCATAGACGCATTGATCCATCCTTTTTCTTGATGACCAAAACCGGTGCTCCCCAAGGTGAGGAACTCGGTCGAATGAATCCCTTATCTTGGAGGTCTTGAATTTGAGCTTTTAACTCCTTCAACTCTACCGGAGCTATTATATACAGAGTAGTGGAGCCCAGAGTAGTTCAAGGTTGTACTTCTATCTCGAACTCAACTTCACGGATGAGAGGGAGTCTCGGACGTTCATTGGGAAACACATCAAGAAATTCTTTCACCACGGGTACGTCTTCAATTTTCAAATCTTTCTTAGACTCTATGGCATACATGAGACTCTTTTTAGGCTTGGGTTCGGACTTCATCAAGGTTATGATATCCTTACCGAGTCCACGGAGATATAATTTCTTCTTTGAACAATCTACCCAAGCTTGATGTTTAGCTAGCCAATCGAGGCCTAGAATGAGATCGAACTCATGAAAGGGCAAAGCCATTAAGTTGGCCAGAAATGGGATCCCTTGGATCCTTAGGGGACAAGCTCTACAGATTATTCGAATAGCCACACTATCTCCTAGCAGATTTGAGACAAGTATCACGGAAGCAACAGGTTCACATTCTAAAGCATACTTTTCAATTAAGGGTTCACTAATAAAGGAATGTGTTGGAGCCTGGATCTATCAAAGCATAAAAAAGTTCAGAGCATAACTCCACCACCTGTTTAATTATGTCCGCCATGGACATCAGATACGTCTACTGAGAGGGTGGCATTGATGGAGGGTGAGGTGGGTCGTTCTGTCCCATACGCTCAGGCTGGATTTTAGGCCTCAAATTGTCCCCCTGAGTTGAGGAGAAGCCCGAATGAGGTGTAGTCACTACCCTTCTATCGGTAGGACCAGACATTTTAGGTCTAATTTACACAAAAGGATTAAATCGTGTAAGTTGCAAGTCACAGAATACATATTCAAATAACTCCTAAGTGGCATATACAGACACAGACTCATAACAGATGGATGGTTAGTCCTAGAATTGACTAAACTTAGGCTCTGATACCACAATTGTAACACCCCTTCCCAGTCCGGTAGAGATCTAAGTCAGATAGTGTTATCGGAAGACTAATCGGAGGTTCGGAATATGGTTCAGAGTTTAAAACCTAATTTAAGTATCATATTGATTATTCTTAAGACTTATCCACATTGTTTGCTACTAAACTTAATCGGAGTTAGGGTCAATTTTAAACTTCTCTTAACCTTAGGAATTAAATTATAAATTTTTACCAGTTATTGATTTTAATCTGATTTCGTATTACCAATTGAAATTAAACTCTCCAATTATTAATCTAAGGGTTTCATTATTAGAACCTATCGAAATACTAAGCCAATTAAACCAATTTGAGACTTTTTACGAAAATCAATTTTGTGACTTAACTAAATTTACCAAATTTATCCAGCACACTCATAAACCATGTTCCTATTGGTACGTCAAATTTTAAGGTGCTCTGAATCCATTTACCAAGTTTTCACCTTAGGCTCATTTTAGGCACCTTTTAATTATTTTAACCTATCCAAATCTAAGCATACAACAAAACCATATTACCAAGTCATCATACAATCATAGAAAGGCTTATACAGAACAAGTTAGACCATATGCCACTTTACTAGGAGTTTATAACAAAAGATAACATGCATATATGGCTGGGATGTGACTTGCAACTGCACAACATGATCAAGGCTCAGAATTGATCAAGGTCCTAAAAATGCATGTGACACATATGTTAGGCTTACATAGCCTAGTGAGGTAGTTATAGCAATTACAATGGATGCATGATAATCAAATATACAAGTAGTCATATTACACTATACACAATTCATGCTTATTTCACTTATTTTCATGCTTTCATATTCACATATATATTTCACATATTCATATCATAATCATATTTTCATAGCATAATTCATAAATCATAATGTCGTAGCATAATTCGTAAATCATAATGTCATAGCATAATTCATAAATCATAATGTCGTAACATAATTAATAAATCATAATGTCGTAGCATAATTCGTAAATCGTAATGTCGTAGCATAATTCATAGGCACATATCATATTAGGTACCACTGGATACACAGATTCCCCTGTACACCAACACATATAATAGAGAGTGGGTCGTAGCCCTTGAGCCGTAGCTTCGAAGATATATCCCTTACATAGCCGACCTTATTTCTCCTACATATAGGCCGTAGCCTTGGACCGTAGTCCTCCCTTACTTAACTGAGCTTAATGATCCTATGGCATGCCGATTGTATCCAATGTCCATAATTACACAAATTCACATAGTCTATATTTTTCAAGTCATATCATATCAAATATCATAATGAGCCTTAGCTCCATATCATGTAACATTTAAAATCATTTTCATATATCACATACATGTAACATATCATAGTCATATTTGCACATATCAAAGCAATGCAGGGCACTTACCGGATTTGCCAATCAAATTCGACATGGTTGCTCTACGTGAGCCCTTAAACAAATACAAACATAACTACAAAATAATGCAACGAGATGGCACCAAGCCTATCCCTTGACACAACTACACATACCTCAACAACCCGATGCTTTTAAGGTTCTCGGGTAACAGCGTCTTTATCCTTGGCTTTCAGAAGAGATGGCGGTTGTTCTTTATCAACCCCTTGAGCCAATCAATAGCAAGGACTTGAATTTAGCAAACCGGAAAACTTGAGCTTACCAACCTATCACTAGATCAAATTGTTTGTTCCTTATTTTCTCCATATCTTCCTTGCGCATCATCTCCCCCCTTTTTATACCCAAATTGGTCGGCTCTCTATTTCTCTCCATTCTTCACGTATTGTGGAGTGTGGCACAATTTTGGGGTATAAACCCCTTGGCTTGGCCCACGTGGTAGGCATGTTATGCCACAAGGGGCCACGTCCCTCCCCTTAATGCTGAATCACCCCATATGTGGGGGATTCACGGCAATTCCTTCATTTGAAGGAATTTGCTGTGGGTCCTCCCGCTCACGTCATATTATTTTTCTAATAATAGTAAACTGATACAGTTAGCCCGAATAATCTCTATTGCTTCAAATTAGGTACAGGATCGAGATAATTATATAACCGGTACAGAATATTACCCAACCCTGACTAGACCAGTTTTTGGGGTGTGATAGGGTGGTCTTATCGTAAAGGACTAGATGAACTTGCCGCTGGAGGGGATGAGTTTTCTTAAACTCTTAATAAATTCAATCCCAAGAGTTTGGGTGATCCTAAGTGAGAAGGACTCATTGAATTCACCGGTTAAAGAGGTTGAGTATTTATTCTTAATGATTTCTTATCCCAAAGTTTGTGTGGTTCATTTAATATGAACGTGAAGAAATTCACATTGTTTTTGTGAGGTTGAGTTGTTGTAAAAGCTCTTAATTATTTCATAGCCCGGTTTTGGGTGGTTTATGTTGAGATAAACCTGATAAAATAACCTATGTAAATGAGAAGGACTAGCCACCTTTTATGAAAAATGTTAGGCCGTTTTTCTAGTACGCTTACTAGAATCCTAAGGAAAGATGGCTATATATATAGATTTGTATATATACTTTGTGGACACGTCGAGGATTTCAGTGGATGAAGGGGTTAGTTGTGTGTTATGAGTTCACCCTAATCTTAGAAAGTTCAAGATTCGTTTACTTATCTAAGAAAAGAGTTACTCATCATCATTGTGTTCTAGTTCCAGATACGTTCACTAGTTTTTAAGCAACTAATCTCGCAATTTCTCTTCTCATATTTTAATTTCAATGCTCTCATTTTTATGAAAGAAATTTTTCTCATTTTTACCCTTACTATTTAACATGTAAATAATGGGTAATTTTCACTCATTTTTATATCCCTAAGCAAATGTTTGCTTTAGAAACACTCTCTTTGGTTTTCATAAGCCTTTTCTAAGTGTTGTTTTGAGTTGAGAGAAGAGCAGTACCACCAAAGTCCACTCCATCTTTCGGGTGTACAAAATTTGGAGAGCCGTGCTAACCTCAGGGGGCCGTTCATCCATTGTAGCGATTACACACAAATTTGCTTCTAAAGTGGTGGTTAATACCACGACACAGTTATCGTTTTGTTTAGTTATTTTATTATTTTCCAATTAGTGCTAACGCCTCGTTTTGCAGCAGTCAATTTCCCAACAATTCACACTCATCTCTTTACTTTCTTAATTTTTAATTTGAATTCATTCTTTTTAGAGAGACAAAAGTGAATGAAGATTTTGGTGATATTATCAATTGCAGAACGATAATGACTGATGACAGGGATGACTAGTGTAATAGTGGAGGATGATGATGAAAATGAGTCAGAAGAGGGATTAAATTGGTGTAATTTTAGAATATTAAGGGTTATTTTTTTAAAAAAATAGGACTAAATTGTAATAGTGTGCAAAAATTGAGGGTTAAATTTATTATTATACCAATTTTGATTAAATGGCATGTCATATCTTGTTAAATTTGTAATGACGGCGGTCGAGCTCGTTGTTTTTTTTAAGTTGAGTAATAATTTTGTAATTTTCATAGTTGGGACTCAATAAAAAGAGACATGTACTTTTGGGACATTTTATGTACAGGGGCGTATCTACATTGATACTTGGTGGGTCACATGACCCACCATTAAAAATAGGGATGGATGAGGGGTCGGAGGAGGCAATCGCCCCTTGAAATTTTGAAATTCATATATGATTTAGAAATTTTTATGTATTTTCTATTGAAAATATATTTTCACGCCCATTAAAATTGTATAAGTTCGCCCCTTAAGATTTTATAGGTTCGTCCCTTAACATAAAGTCCTGCGTTCGTCCCTGATTAAAAATGAAAAAAAATCATTTATTCTTTTTGGTAATTTTCATATTGGTCTTCTCTTTTTGTTTGTAATTCATTTTAATATAATTTCGCATAATTACATGTTATTTTCACCCTTTAAAGTTTTATTTTCTTTCAATTTGATCCCTCAGTGTTTTTATTTTTATTTTCATATTTATTTATTATTTTATTTTATTGTGTATTTATTATAAAACACCACTATTATTTTCAGTTGTTAATATATTTTTTATTATAATAATTATAATTATTGTGTAATATATTTACCCCTCTATTATTATAATTATTATTATTTTTTATTATATATATTATTTTTTTCTGTTACAACTATTTTATTATTTTATTATTATTATTTCACTAATTAAGTTCATTTTTAGTCATTATTATGTCTTAGTAATTTTTAATTTAAATTTTTATGATTTTTTAAAAACTTATTCAATTTACTCTCGATTTACGTGTGATTGTATTTATTGTTGGTTGGTGAACCACCAAATTCAAATTTGTGGATTCGCCCCTATTTTTGTAGTTTATCTAAAGAAAAATAAAAAACCATAGTATTATTTAATTGATCAAGTGCGTAAACAAATTTTTTTTTTGTAGAAAATGCTAGTTTTATTAAAAAGAAAAATATTTAAAATTACATTAAGGGTATACAACCACAATCGTAAACTAACTACATAATTTGGACAGTTTTCTAAAGTCAATGACACAAGAAACTAGCCACTATAGATCATACAAGGACCATACAAGGAAAAATGTTAAAAACTCAATCATAAGACTCGAACAAAATATATATACAAACAAATTTGACTAGATCGACAAATGAACCACAAAAGGGGATCAAATTACTAAAAGACCACCGACAACTGCAAATCATAGTCGAGCATCGTGAGAAAACTATCCACAAACGCAAATCGCGTATCTAAATCCAATATGAGGGTCCAAAGTAGGGAATATCAACTAGATAACGAAGCAAACACCATCTTGATCAGTCGAGACGTCGTTAAATTCAAATATGAGGAAAAAAAGTGAAAATAACGAACAAACAACCGGCAATGAAACAAAAAACGTGTCAAAAGACAGAGGAAGACGTGCCACAAAGATAAAGGAAGATGAACCACAAAGACAGAGTTATTCTTATTAGAAACTAGAAGAAAAAAAATTCATCTGTCCCAATAAAATTGTCACTTTTATGTTTTAAAATTGTTTCATTCAAATTGTCACTTTACAAAACTCAACTTTTACAAGACAATTTTACTTTTCTATCCTTTGTTAGTTTCCCAACAAAAATAAAAGGTAACTTTCTATGAACAAACTTGTCATTTAAATTATTTTTACACTACACAATTTTTTTCTTAACTCCGTGAAAAGTTAACATGTGATACTATAAGTAAGACTGAGCGAGTACAAAGATATAATATTATATAACAAAAGGAAAAGAAAGATTATCAACGGTCGACAACCAACACTAAAACCGGTGTCACCGCTGACAGCTAAACAAAATGAAAAGGAGATGCGACGCTAGAGAACTCTTTGAGAGGAGTACGCTTATTATTAAGAGTGTTCACGGTTAACCCACATAATACAACGATTAATCTATAAGTTTTGTCCATAGTGTAATTAGAAAATAGTGTTTAAAGATAATGTATTTATGTTATTATGATTAACTAAAATATTATAACGATTAACCCTCAATCCAACTTATTACTTAGCGCAGATTTAATGCAAATCTTTTATTATCCAACACGTGTATCAGTATACTTTATTATTTGTGATCAGCTGCGTAAATTAAAAAAATGCATTAAATACCAATCTTACGGATCACTCATCTACGTTCTGGTCACTGTTGGCTAACAGTCAACGCATCCCAACAAAACCGCACGACAGCCAAATGGAATGAATCCAACGGTAATTGTAGGTGTGTGACAGCCGACGATCAAAATTGACCTGTTGGACTAGAACGATGGCCGTGGAAACTGGAATCTGAAATCAGACAAGGGAACCGCTCGGACAAGGAACTAGAAAAAAATAAAGGGTAAATTACATTGGAGGTTACTCAGTTATTAATAAAGTTATGATTGAGCTACCCAATTAATGTTTTAGTTACAATCAGGTCATTTTTCTGTTAAAAATACAAACATACATTAACAAGGTTTCGTATAGCGATATTTTGAGTCCTCAAAACTTATATATTCTACTAATATAGTCCTAATTTAATAAATTTAACCTTTCATCTTAAAAAAACATATCAATTTAATCATTTTTCTTCTCTCAAATCGTTTGTATACCCTCGTTAACACTAGAATACATTATTTAAAATTATTAATTAATCTACTACATAAATTTATAAATGTAAAGATATTTGTAAATAGTATCTACAATAAAATTAAGGCCAATCTTCACTAGAAGTCCCTTTTCTTTAGGGTGTGTTCTATTTTGGTCACCCAAATCGAAAAAAGATTATTTTGGTCACTTATATTTTCGACCGTTATCGTTTTGGTTACCTGAGCCTTAGTCTCCGTTAAAATGATGACGTGACACATTAATAAAAAAATTTAATTTTAAAATTGACCCGCAAACTTTCAAAAGTTTATATTTCACCATCTTCACCAAAAAAAACCTCATTTTCTCTTAAAAAAATTCTCAAACCCTAACCCCTCGTCTCATGGAATGCTAACTTCCTTGTCTACCCTTTGTCTTCTATACTTCGCACTCCTCTGAATTAACAATCAACACAGTTCTGCGTTGCATCTATTATTACCGCTTTAGAAGATTTACACGTGGTCGGTTTCTAGAAACAATCGTTTTCTTCCACTTCATTTCCTGAATTCCTTATGTATATGTTATTTATTTCAGTTTATCTTTCAACATTCATTTTGCATTTGATCGGCAAGAATACATCTCATTCTTCATTTGTCTGGTTCGCCATAAACCTCTTCATGCTTTATTTATCATTTAAATAAACAAAACACAATTTGAATTTATAATGGAGAGATCAATTGGCAATTTCATAAAGAAAGAAAATTTGGGTTTATCACTATTTCTTGAATACCTCATAGCAATCATGGAACTCCTCACATGTTTGTTAAAAATAATCCGTGGTTTGATGGTGTTGACCGAAAAGGAATTAGAGACCAAAGCTTTCATGTTCCTCATGAGTTAACTTCTCGTATGGCTCAACATTTAGAAATTAGTAATGAGGAATGCCATGTTTCTGTTATTTCCCCGTCCTAAGATGAGTGGTAGAAGAATGATTTATGAAGTTATTCTTTCGGTCTACTTCTTTCCCAATAATTTGCGAGTTGAGTTCTACACGTGCTGAAATTGACTGCTAAATTTTATCAGAAACTGGATCACAGAAATCATTGTAACAAGAAAAAAATAAAGTTTTTTTATATGGAGGGGTTTGGGTTGGGGTTAGAGAATTTTTTTTTTTAAAAATATAATTTTTCTTTGTAAAGACGATGAAAAAATAAAATTTTAAAAGTTCGAAGATCAAATTTAAAATTAATCTTTTCTATTAACGTATCACATCATCATTTTAATGGGGTTAACGGAGACCAATGCTCGGGTGACTAAAACGATAACAATCGAAAATATAAGTGACCAAAATAACCTCTTTCAATTTGGGTGACCAAAATAGAACAAACCCTAAATAAAAGAGACTTCCAGTGAAGATTACCCTAAAATTAAACCCAAAAACCTTCAAGTTTTAGTTAGTGCTACCACATAATTTTTTACGAAAAGTTCAAGTTTTCGTATTATTATACAATTTTCTTAGTAATTTAATATTTTTGAATGAAATTTTATTTTTTAAAAATAAATATACTTTTATAGTTATAATCAACTAACATGTATTATATATTTTTAAGATCCATATACATAATTTTTTTTAATTTATTTATAATTAAATTTTATATTTTATAATATGAACTACTAGATCCGAATGAAATGAGAACAAAAATATTGCTCAAAATATAAAGTTAGAAATAATAATAATAATAATAATAATAATAATAATAATAATAATAATAATAGAAAAATATGCATATTTATGACTAATTGAAGATATCAAGTGTCATATAACTCATGTTACCGAGGGTACCCAAGTAGGAATGATGGTGAACGGTGAAGAACAAACGATTTAGTAGAAGAAAAAGATTAAATTGATATAATTTTTACATATGAATGATTAAATTTATTGAATTGTTCAAAATTAAAACTAAAATGATAATTTTGAAGATTAAAATTGTCATTATACTAAACTTTGTTAGATGTTCATTTGTATTTCAACGGATAAGTAACTGATTGTAACTAAAACTTTAATTGAGTAACCCAATTATAACTTTTAATAATTGAGTGAATTAAATATAATTTTTAATAATTAAATGACTTAAATATAATCTTACTAATAATTTAGTATTGAGTGACCTCTACTATAGTTTACCCAAAAATAAATAGAAAACAGTCAACAAACGTATCTTTATCCATGGATGTCTATTTTTATACTCGAAAAGACTTCAACCCAATTGAATCTTCCGCACTGTTTATTTTTCTTTTTCTCTCGCTCTCTCTCACAATCAGAAAGGTAACTTTCTCTGCAAAATGCCCTTTGTTTCCATGCAAATGACTTACTTTATCTTCTTTCATTTTCAACAGTTTGCTTTTCTGGGATTACATTCATCACCTTTGATCTGTTTCTGTCTTCATTTCTCTGATTTAGATATGTTTTGTGTTAATCTTATTAAAGGAATGGAATTTGAGCTGATTTAGATATATTTTCATTGCCGGGGAACTAATTTAGAGGAAAACAGAAATAGGTCTAATTAGAGAAACCGAGTATAAAGTAGTTTTCATCTAAGAAAATATTCGATTCCCCCCCATAAATTTCTAGCTGGTTGCTGGGAGATTATTATCAAAGAAGTTAAAGAAAGGGGAATTTTGGAATCATAAATTCAGCTTTGAATTGCATTTAAAATGGAAATTATATAGGATTTAGGATAGATAAACGAACTTCAGGTAGATAATGGCTGTGACTCTGTTAAACTGTTTTGGACTTTTCAGGGTATGTGTTTGCTTTTCTAAGTTAACATTTTAGGTTCTAATTCTTCTTTTTTCCTACTTCCTTTTGGTGAAATTTGTCTATACGATCTAAGGTGCAGGAAGAAAATGGTCATCTATATCATCTTGATTCTTGACTTGATCTTGATTTGTCTATTTTTTTAAGAAAAGAAAAAAGGCTTCTCCTACACTTATTGGCTTTTTACTTCCACAAGAGTTTTCTATAAAGTAAAAGATATTAGTTGAAAGCAAAATCATTGCTTAAATGCTATTATAATTGCGTTCCATATAGAAGTAAGTCCGGGGCATTTTTTTATTATCGCAGAAATTGAATTGTTAATCCTTCTTGTTTTTTTCCTTTTCAAAAGTAAGGTCTGCTTTTTTATTCAGAATCTTGGTAAAATCATCCCTGCATGCATTGGCAATTGTTGGAGTTGATTTATGTCTTAGCTGTTATTGTTTAATGTAGTTGGTTGGTCTTAGATTTTGGTTTCTAATCAGAAAACATATTATGGAATGGTTCACTTTCCAAAGCAAGCTATTGAATGAAGCTATGAGAGAGAGAAAATGCTTGAAATAGAAACTATAAGTGTTCTGCCTTGTGCCGTTGAACTTTCAATGCATGCAAAATTCGTTTGTTGTCATGAGCTCAATTTGATGTAAGGGTGTGTTTGTGTTTTCATCAAGGTACCAATTCCTCAGGTATGGGAAATACCGAATCAGGATATGATGATACTTCTCACTCTGACTTTTGGCATCAACCTTCTTATGAACCTTCATCCCTAGCAGGAACTTCAACGGATCGAAACTATCAACCCAGACAGCAAGCCCTGTCTATATCTTCTCATGCACCTTCATCCCTAGCTGGAACTTCAATGGATCGAAACCATCACCCCAAATCGCAAGCCCCATATATACCTGACAATTTCAGCTCGTTGGATCAGGTTTTTACAGTTACTTTAACTTTGAATTATTAATTTGGTTAATAGGAGATATTAGTTGTTGATAGTACAACTCATAAGGTGAAAATATGAAGCATTCCATAAGAGAATGACAAGTACTACTTTTACTATAGTTGTTGATTGGTTTGGCTTCTTTGAAAAGCAATACTTTTACGGTTGCATTGCTAGTCTCCATAGAAATATGACCTATTTTGATATTTGATTTGATACATTAAATTTGAAGCCTTGTAAAAACAACAAATAATCAATTCCAGGATTGGTTGGTTATCATGAAAAGAAAATGTACAAGCAATTGAAGTGCGATGCGGTCAAGTATCGTAGAAAATGTCACTATGATGCATTTTTTTTTCTATTTATCATCTTTTAGATTCTGCGTTTCATGAGTTACTTTATGTTTGGATGTGCTTATCATGTTGTTGTATGGTGTTATTTTATCTAATAGATGTAGTTTTGAATGGAATGCATTTAGTAACAAGAAATATTTACACTTTAATTAGGTTATTTCAGCTTTGAGAGAGGCAGGACTTGAATCATCCAACTTAATACTTGGTATTGACTTCACAAAGAGCAATGAGTGGACAGGTACCCCCGTCCCAATTTTATCTTAATGCATGGTTCATATCACACTGTATAAATAATTAGTACGAAAGAAGCTCACGGTTTTTTACTATAGGGAGATATTCATTCAACAGAAGAAGCCTTCATGCTATTGGTGGCTCACCTAATCCATACGAGCAAGCAATCTCTATAATTGGCCGTACTTTATCTCCTTTTGATGAAGATAATTTAATACCTTGTTTTGGTTTTGGTGATGGTTAGTATATTTATTTAGCATTATTTATTGGAGTGATTTCTCTCTTACTTGAATAAGTTGTCTTACTAAGCTTTTGTTTTTGGTAGCGTCAACGCATGATAAATATGTATTCAGCTTTTATCCTGATCGCCGACCTTGTCATGGTTTTGAGGAAGCTCTTGCACGGTATAAAGAGATTGTTCCACACATAAAGTTGGCAGGTTTTGAAGATCTTTCCTTCTGTTCTCTTTAATTTATTTAAGCACTTTGTAAGCCGTACACCATTGTGGTTTACATTATCTATTCTTCTCTTCTAATTTCTTTGGCAGAGAAATTGTTGTACTAAATTTCATGATTATCATCTAATTTTATTCCTTGAAAGATGTTAATGCTCATAAATAGTAACTTGTATGAGACGGTTATTTACTCATAAAACAGTCGTCATAAGTATAAACCTTTTCTTCATACAAATAAATACACACATCGAAATATGTATGTGATCAATAACAAATTAAGACTTCCCCTCATGTGGAGTAGCTATAAAAATTCACATTGTACCTTTGTGCTTCCATTCATGACTTCTTCGGTCTCCGTCTCCTGTTGACATGCCCGTTCTCTTACTGAGTAATATCTTTTATGGGGCATGTATGATTCTCTGATGTGGATTCTTACTTTAGATGTCATGCATTCTCCTTTTAGTGTATGTTGTTATTTTGTTTCCCAACCTTTAGAGCATTCAAATTTTCCTTCAACTGAAGGATAAGTAAAAGAAATTAATTATTTTAATTGAAACAAACGGGTGAAGTAGTACAATTAAGAATATGAAATAAAATTACCAATTTATGCACATTTTAGTTTCATATTAATGTATAAAATGTGAAAAAAGAATTATCATATAGGGTCAGGTACTGAGCCATGATTGAATGGCATGAGCACTTTTGTTTAGGTTAAGAGAGAATATACATTATTACATGATATAATAAGAGCTAGGACACGGATGATTTTACTGAGATTGAGTGCAAAAGCAAAACATACTTTTGAAGATCTTAAATTAAAACTGTAGTTTTGTGGAATAGAAAAGAAAACAATACTAGCTTGATTCTATGTGTAGGTCATAGCTTTTTCATTCATTTCAAGAACATATAATGTAAGAAGTTTCTGTTTAAAATTTGAGAAACATTTCTGTAAGGCCAATTTTAAAAATATTTTATCTTCAAAAACGATTGTTTACAGCTTTATTTCTCTTGCTTCATCACTTGATTATAATTCTAAGCCAGCAATTGATACCTGGCATTTCAATTTTCAGTTCAGAGTTATAAGCTCGGAATGGCATTTGAGATTTCTTTTCAATGGTGTCTGAGCTAATCTCTTAATCACAGTCTTCAGAATGGTTGCAGAGATTTGAATATGATAATTTCTTGTTCTTGTTATTAGGTCCAACTTCATTTGCTCCTATTATTAATGCTGCAATTGACATTGTGGATAGCAGTAGTGGACAGTACCATGTTCTTGTCATTATTGCAGATGGACAGGTTTAAAAAACATGCTTTACGCACTTAGTTTTAAATCATTCGTTTCTTCTTCCATGCATCAGTCTTGCCAAATGTTTAGTTGATTGCATAGGTTACGAGGAATCCCGACGTGCCGCGTGGAAGGCTTAGTCCACAAGAACGAGCAACTGTTGATTCCATTGTTGCTGCTAGGTAAAGAATTGTTACTTTTAGTGATTAAGATTTTATTGTGTTCTTATTGTATTGATCATGGTATTCAATAAGCAGTCATTATCCTCTCTCGATTATTTTGGTTGGAGTGGGGGATGGACCATGGGATTCGATGCAACAATTTGATGATAATATTCCTCATCGTGCCTTTGACAACTTCCAGGTATGTCGCAATTCTTTGAATCAATATGCAAAAAGCAATCTTTCTGGTGTTAAGTTGCAATGTAATTTTCACATATGGTGATCTCTTTACAAAGGATTGTCTTTTCCAACTTATTTTGTGACAGTAAGTAAAACCTTTGAACATGTTCTGTGCCACCAATTCGTTGCAGTTTGTCAACTTCACGAAAATCATGTCTGAAAACACGCAAACATCAAAGAAAGAAACAGCCTTTGCTCTTGCTGCCCTCATGGAAATTCCATATCAGTACAGAGCTACCCTGAATATTTGTTTTGATAAGTAAGGCCAGAACTCCAGCTTTTGGTTAATACCTAATTTCAGTTTGGAACAATTTTAGACATAAAACTATTAAAATATGCAGTAGAGAACTAGAACGCGGACACGAAAGACCACTTCCGCCTCCACAAGAAGTGATCGATCATGATAATGTCGTTCGATCAATCCCACACATGACAAACTATGAAACAGTGCAGCCAACAGCCCCTGCGGAACCCGTAATAAGTTCTGCAGCAGAACCGGTGATAGATTTTTCTTTTCCTTTTTTTTCACAAAATATCCATTCAAATTTGTGTGCTGGTGTTGAGATGTGCATTTGTTTCTTCAAGGTCTGCCCAATCTGCCTGACAAACCCAAAGGACATGGCTTTTGGATGCGGTCACATGGTATGTCCATTTTGATTAAATCATAGGTCTTCTGATTTCTATAACTAATTCAAACTACATTTTTGGTATAGATTCTTAGGTGACTGCATTGGAACATATTTAGATAATCTCTTCTGATGAGCAATTAGTAATGTTTCATCTTCATCATCTTGATTTCATAATTAAAAAGCTTTTCCTCTGTGATATATGCATGTATGCCTAGGTATCTCTTACATAACATCATAGATATCTCGGTTGATGTCATACTTCAATATGGAGTGTTAGATATACATGTCTAGGCAGACACCGGGAGCATGTTGTTGTGGAAGCGGTTTTTCATGATAATGAACTCTGAATTTTCAGATCAATAAACCTAAATTGTAGCAGATGTTCAACACTGCTCTATGGAATCTTTTATATGCTTATCGTGTTTTATCTTTGTTGTTCAAGACTTGCAAGGATTGTGGGGTGACGATTTCATCATGCCTGATGTGCCAGCAACCAATAACGACACGTCTGAGACTGTATACTTAAACAAGAGAATGATTTTTGGGTTCTGGATGTTGAGTTGAGTCGAGTGCTATGAAGCATAATCAGGACAGGACCTCCTACAAAATCCCATAGTCATTGTACAGAGTGTATAAACTCCTGTTTCATTTATATTAGAGGATTAGTCAACAAATTTATTTGCATTTCTTTTTTTCTTCTTCTCTTCAAAGGATAAATTACTAAATGGATGTATAAAATCTATCTGTGCTTGTGAAATTAAAATTTCTAATAATAATACATCAAGTCTTGTACTCAATTACCTTCTATCTAAGAGCTCTTAAAATGGTTAAATTTTGTCATTGGTCCATTTATTATTTGTAACATGCGGATTTAATCAACTAACTCATTATATTTTAAATTAGCCGATTCAATTTTAGTTCTTGTACTTCTCATATGATAAAGTTGAAAAACATGAATGAAATCTATAATACATAGTATATAGTTTAATGGTTGTATTTGATCCAACAGTTTTTAGCTGTTATAGTTTAGGTTAAAATTGAAATTTTAAATCTAAAAAGTTTGAAATTAAAATGACTAAATTAACATATAGATTAAATCGGTAATTTATGTATAGTAAAAAAGTAATAATAAAACTTAACATCTTATTCTTATTTTTTCTTTTTTTCTTTTTTGAAGTATAAAATAAAATGCATGTATCACTTTTTTAACTGAGAAAAGCATTTAATATATGTCTATTACAAATATAGATTAAATAAAATTCAAATATTGTTGTGAATAAAATAAAGAAGAATAAAAAAATAAGAAAAAATAAATAAAAATGAGAGACAAAGATAGACTTTATTATATTATCAATATAGGGTTGTGTACAATGCTTTCTCCAAACTCTATATTTATAGGCATAAGATGCAATGGGTATTAAACCCTAATAATAAAGTACATTAAAGTCTCATTTAATATATGGATATTCACCATAAATAAAGATATCCATAACACTCTCTCTTAGATATCCATGAAGATAATGTACCTCGTTAAAACCTTACTAAGATAAAAATCCTGTGGGGAAAAAATTTCATAGTGAAGGAAGCAGAGCATACACATCTTTGATACGCATAACTTGTTACCTCTTTAAAAACCTTACCAGGAAAACTTATTGGGACAAAACCTCGGTTAAGGGGAAAAAAGCGCAACGCGTATTTACTCTCTCTCATGAAAACATCACTTAATATCTTTGAATCTTCATAATTCAATCTTGAATATAATCTTCAAATATTGAAGTAGACTATGCACTATTGAATAGATCTTCCAAACTGCTGCTTGAAAGGATTCATCGAATATTATTCTTCTAAAGATCACGAGGGACGAAACTTTAAAGAAATATGTTTCATTTTCTCACATTTGATGTATCCACCTTTCGATTGAGATATAAATTTTGCATTATCTCCGCGCAAGATAGCTTGTATCTTATCTTGTGAAAGCAATTCACATATCTTCTAAATATGTTTAGCCAAACACATTTTTCGGCTTTGCCTCGTGCATAGTAGTTATTTACATGATTTTAAGAGACATCAGATTTTGAAAGATCTAAAGGTAATGGTCTCGTAGCACTTAGGTAGTACTCTTGGACCAACTAAGATCTGATGCATATCAATTATTTTTTTGCTTTGCCTTGTGCTCAACGGATGTGCGTTATGCATGTAAAGTCTCTTCAAACATCTTTCTATGTATGTTGCTTGATACACAAGAATTCCATTGTTAGGGAGATCTCTTCATGAGTCTCAATGATATTCAAATCATCATCATGCACAATAAAAATAATAAATCCGGAGCTAAATCTCTTAATAAAAATGCTTGGGGAAATTAAACCATTCATATAACCTTTCGCTAATGAGTATTCACTGAGGCAATTATACAACATGCACCCAAATTATTTAATCCATAAAAAGATATGTTAAATTTGATTGAATAATGTTCTTGAGAACTTTAATTAACTACTTCTAGCAATATAAATCCTTCCGAAAATTCCACATACATGTTATTATCAAGAGGCTCATACAAATAGGATGAAACAACATCCATTAGGCGAAAACTAAGTATTTCTTTTATTGCTAGACTAATAAAAATCTAAAAGTAGTTGCATCCACCACCGATGAGTATGTTTCCTCATAATCGATTCTAGGTCTTGTAACACCCTTACCAGTATTTATTACCCAATACTAGTATAGAGTGTCACATGATGTTTAAACCATATTTTATGCTATCCGAACAAGTCAAAAATGACGATTTAAAAATTTTCCTTTTTAATCGCGTAAAATTTATTTTCAATTTTTAATCCATCAGATAGACCTCGATTTCAGGCAACAACTTGACAATTTTTAACTATACTATACAATTAACAAAACTGCCTAAAATAAAAATCATTTTGATTACTCTAAAATTTCATTATTATAATCTTACCCGATTTTCGTTACTAGCAATTTCTTTAAACTAGTATCCATTTAAATAAAACTCAATATCATATACTAACCACTTATCTAGATATTATTATTACAATTCATATCTAGACTAGTTTGAAAGGAGCTACTATTTATTTATACATGCCAACTAGAAATATCAAAATACATCAAAGATGTAATTACCGATACTGCATATATCCCCTTTGATAGTGATGCCTTACTCCTTACTCCGAACCGGGTTTTCTACCTACGCGTGAAAAACCGTCACACGCTAAGTATATACTTAATGAGGCATGATAACTATTTAATATTAATCAACATGCTTGAATTATATCAATAATATAATAAACATGTAGTTTGATCACTATTCCTTTATTTCCCTTATGTTAATCAAATTAACATAATATAATCCGGATTCATAAATCCTATTATTATCCGAGAGTTTACCCACTCTCTAAATTATTTATCATTTATTACCATTATCCGAGAGTTCGCTTACTCTCTAGTTTATTAACCATTTATTACCATTATCCGAGAGTTCACTTACTCTCTAATTTATTAACCATTATTCGAGAGTTCACTTACTCTCTAATTTATTAACCATTTACTATCAAATAGATTATTGCCCAACATAGTTTGAGGACTTGAGTACACGAGTCAAAACCACACCAAAGTGCTAATAAACCGCACCGAAGTGCTAAGAGACTGCACATAAGTGCTAAAGAACCACACCCAAGTGTTAATAAACCGCACCGAAGTGCTAAACCGCTGGACTCTATGGCATGCCAACTATACTCTATACCCCAATTACCTATTTGGGCATACTTTCCAATTCCATATTCGATTCATTCATGGCAATATAATTAAATACTGGGCAGTTCATACCCTAAATATAACATAAACATACATACATGATATATCTAGTGATCAAATGCATCATAGTTCTACCTTTGACAATTCTTAATATGTCAAATATAAGTTCACGATTTAAAAATATAATTATCAAGCAATTATTAATAAGGTATACTTATCACAAGTCTTCCAAATGATAATCATAATATCATCCATGCATAAAAATTCACTCACCTTGACACTTTATAAATTGCCAATATGTACTTAGCCTCACTAAGCTTCAACTTTGATCTATGTCATTTCCTCAATTGTTAGCTCGATCTCGGTTTTGATCACGATCTACATGTGTATTAATAGGCCACATATACATTTCAAATTATATGTTAGTATCATACTAACACATAAATACAATAGGAATAATTTTCCTACAATTATTCCTATAATTGTCCAATCTCAGTTCCATGACATAAGTCATTATACCTTTAACACCTTGAATTTTCCTCAATACTTTGTATTTCTTTCAACCTTTACTCAAAGAATGATTTATAACTCATTCTAACCTTAATTCCAGCATAATACTTCCATGAAAACAATTTTTCACTTTAGTCCTTAACTTTATCCAAAATGCCGAATTGGTCCCCAAACTTTCCAAGATTTTTGAATTGATCCTTATATTTTTACAAAATTCTAAAATGGTCCAAATGACATTCTAAAGCTTGAAAAATCATAATTTCATCATATCCAATCTTATGGAAATTTTTCCATAATTTCTTCTAATTTTTCTTCTTTGACCGAAATGGTCCCTTACTTTCCAATATTTCCATTTTGGTCCTAACTTATCAAATCAAGCTAATTTGATCAAAATCTCATCATTTCTAATGCTAGAATAATTTTCACAATAATTTCCCCTTTATTTCCAATTCTAACCGAATTGGTCCATTATTCTTCCTAAGGGAAATTTTTTATTCTAACATCAAATTAAGGCTTCTAATATCACAAATCATTCATTTCCATCCTTTATTAAATTCCCTAACCAAATCCCCAAATTCTAGGGTTAGGGTTTATAACCTTGAACATAGAATTTAACTAAATTCAAGCTTATTTTCATGTTTACAAGACTTGAGTTACTTAAATCAAGCCTTAATTCCAACATAGTTCATGAAATTCCAATTTCTCTCTCTTTAGGAACATGAACTATTCTTCATAATAACATAAAATATTACTATCAAAAGAAAGAGCATGAAGCATAGATCAATTTATTTCAAAGCAACATACCTTGATTCTAACTTTAAAACCTTCAAATTTGCCAAAGAAAATTTTCTTTCCTTTTCCCCCTTGTGTTTCGAAAATACCCAAGAAAGATGAACAAATTAGTTCATCTTTTATCCTTTTAATTCACATGTGATAATTAAATGAATTTTAAATTCATTTAATTAGTGAAATTACTAATTTAACCTTCAAATCCAATGGCTATATTTAATCCTATCATAAACCAAGGGCCAAGATTAAATCCATGTGTTTTTCATTTTCTAAAAATGCCCTCAACATTTCAAAATATTTCAAAAATGCCATCCATGGCAAATGTCCAATTTGCCCCCCAACTATACTTTATTTACTAACAAGGCTTGAAAATTGCCATTCCATCACCTTCTAACTAAATCTAGTTAGAATCCAACCAAATGTCTTTAAAATTCTTGAAACTGTCTTTAAAATTCCAATTCGATCCGATTACCTAATATCCACTTTCTACGATTTCTCCACTTTCCAAACTATCGGGTAAAATCTGAAATTCTCATAATTCTGATCTCCATATGTAAATATTTTTGACATACAAAATATTCCATAATTTTGTAAAAATCAAAATCTTGAAATTTTGACTCGGTCCAATATACTGATAATTTACCGAAATCTTTATCGGATAGATTTCTCTTAATAATCCTTGATCAGATATCCATAAAATAAAATTTCAACTCAAACTAATTCCCCTTTTTATCAGTCTCAACTACTGACATGAGACCTTCCCATAAGGTCACCCATCCTAATGCTACTATGCTCTAAGCACGCTTAACAATTTTTATTTCGATCCAAATATCTAGAAATTTTCTCGAACTTTAACACTTTATAGCTCTTAATACAAACTCCGTATCAAAAATCCGTGTATCACGAAAATGCCACTCTTGGGGGTAAACTATTCATTTATGGGACCAAATACATAACTTTTTAAAATTACAATTTAGTCCTTGAACTTTTTTAATTTTACACTTTGGCACCAAACTTTTCAAATTTTACATTTTGGTCACTAACCAAAATTTTGAGGTATTACAATTCTCCCCTTAAGAAAATTCAACCTCGAATTTTCCTCATGTACTGAGTTAAAAAAGATACAGATGTTTTTTTTCATTGATTCCTCGATTTCCCAAGTAGCTTCCTCTATTTTGTGATTTCTCTATAAAACTTTGACTAGAGGAATCCTTTTTTTATTTCTCAACTGCTTTTCTTCCTTAGCTAATATCCTCACAGGTTTTTCTTCGTATGTCAAATTTGGTTAAATTTCAATTTCTTCCGGTGTAATGACATGCGAAATATGTGATCTATACCTCTCTAACATGGATACATGAAATACATCATGAATTTGATTCATCTTGGGTGGCAATGCTATCATGCCACTAATCCAACTCTATTTAGTATTTCATAAAAGTCAATGAACCTTGGACTGAGTTTACCTTTCCGTTCAAAACGAAAGGCATATCCTTTCTTAACAGCTTGTTTATCGGATAGGTAATCATTGAAAAAAAATTCACACACTACCAATAATAACCAACTAATCCTAAGAAACTTCTTACTTTAGAGACATTCTTAGGAACTTTCCATTCAAGGATTGCTTGAACCTTCTTAGGTTCAATTCAATTTCTTTCGGGTGAAACTATATGCCCATGGAAAATTACTTCCAATAACCAAAATTTCACATTTTGACAGCTTTTCATACAACTTCTTTTCTCGTAGGATCTGAAGAACTACTTGAAGATGAGTATCATACTCCTCCTTGGTTTTCAAATAAACCAATATATATATATATATATATATTATCAACAAATCTACCACAAATCGATTCCATATACAGCTAGAAGATTCGATTCATTAAATCCTTAAATGCCACCGGTGCATTTGTAAGTTTGAAGGGCATTACTACAACTCATAATGCCCATATTTGATTTTGAAAGCTATCTTTGGTCTATCCGCCTTCTTGATATTTAATTAATGATACCCCGATCAAAGAACAATCTTAGAGAATAGGGTTTCTCCCCTAAGTTGATCAGAGAGATCATCAATCCTCGGTAAAAGATACTTATTCCTGATCGTTACTTCATTAAGTGAACAATAATCTACACATTATCTTATTGATCCGTCCTTCTTCTATATAAATAGGACTGAGGCTCCCCAAGGTGATATACTAGGCCGTATAAAACCTCGGTCTAATAATTCTTGTAACTGAGCTTTCAATTCTCTATGCTCTGTAGGAATTGTCCTATAAGGTTCTATCGATATTGGTGTTATTTCAGGAAGCACATCAATACCGAATTCTTCTTCTCTATCGGGAGGTAATCTCGGTAATTCATCCGGAAAAACATCTAGAAATTCTCGTACTGTTGGTACATTTTCTAGATTTTTTTTGTTTCCAAAGCACTAATCACATTGTTCAGATTATCTGGTCTTTCACGTACAAATACCATCTTTGAACCGTCTGGCTTCTTCAAGATTAACCCTTTTATATTTTCCATAAAACTAGCAAGAAATTCTACTATTTGAATCTTTAGAGGACATTTCTTGCATATTCGACTCGCTTTGGCACTTTTTCCTATTAGATTGACATCAACTACTTTACTCGAAATTGGTTCTATTGGGATATTTCTTTCGAGTATTATTTTAGAACTAATGTAAGAATGAGTAGAGCCTAGATCAATCAATGCAAAGATAGGTCCGCCAAAGAGTTCGATCATATCTGCTGCGATCTCTGCATCATCCTGATCCTTAATAATTTTGATGTGGTATACCCGACCTGTAGCCTTGCTCTCTTGATAGTCGTAAATGCAGATGTTCCCGGGTTACTACCTTTATTTCCTTTACCAGCCTGATGTGCTACAATAGGTTGATTTGGGTGAAGTTCTGGACAATGCTTCTTGATATGACCAGCTTGCCCACAATAGAAACATGCCCCAGTCAACCAGCACTGACCAGGATGCCTTTTTCCACAATGCTTGCATTCTATAATAGGGCGAATTCCAGAATCTTGAGTACCCGTAGTACTCGTCTGGGATTGCTTCGATTTTCCTCCTGCATACCCCTTCTTAACTGAAGAGGCTGATGCTGGAGGATACTGTTGTGGTATTCCTTTATTGCGTTTAAATGATGATGCAGCAAATGAACCTCCAGACCTTTTTCTGGTCTGAATCTACTTCTCACCTTTTTCCTCAAGGTCAACTTTCTCCATGGCCTTGGCTCAATTTACCACTTCTTGAAAAGAAGTGAAGTTACGAGAAACCAAAATCTTTTTATATTGAGGATCCAACCCAGCTATAAATCTGTCTATTCTGGACTTCTCGGTTGGAAGAAATTCGGTTGCAAACCGGTTTAATCTATTGAACTCGCATTCATATTCATAAACTGATCTGTCGTACTGTTTCACTGTAGAAATTGTTGTCTCATTTCCTCGACAAACACATCTTCAATATATTTTTCCTTGAATTCTTGTAGAAAGAATTCCCAAGTAATCCGTTCTGAAGGTACTTGTGCAGTTATCACGTTCCACCATACGTTGGCTTGTTCCATCAATAGGGATACTACTCCTTCTAATTTTCCTTGATTATCACAAGGAATCCTATTTAATATGATCTTTATATCATTTAACCAATAATCGGCAACCATAGGATTTGTATCAGTATCACCTCGGAATTTTGGTGCCCCAATTTTCCTTAATTCCTTTGGGACTATACTGGTGTCTGCCGATTTAGGATTGCCTCCAAAGACTGTAGAAATAAGCCTTGATCTTGTATCAACATATTTCTTTGTTCCAGAGCCTATTGCTCTACACTCTGCTAAGCCAGTTGCTCTACATTTTGATGAATCTAAGGTGGATTCTGATTCACCTCATTACTTTCGCTTCGAGCAGGCACATCCTGCTCAACAGCCTGTCGGGATTCTCGATAACCTAACATCTATTCATTTCACGATTATCTAAAATAAGTAAGGAGTAATCTACTCAACATCAGACATCATCATAATCCCACACAATATCAGTAATTTTTAGATATCCTAGTGGCATGTATATAACTCTGACTTTCTACAGAGACTCATTTACTATCCAGAACCGGCTAAACTATAGCACTGATACCATTAAATGAAACACCCTTACTAGTATTTATTACCAAATACTAGTATAGAGTGTCACATGATGTTTAAATCATATTTTATGCTATCCGAACAAGTCAAAAATTACGATTTAAAAATTTTCCTTTTTAATCGTGTAAAATTTATTTCCAATTTTTAATCCATCAGATAGACCTCGATTTCAGGCAGCAACTTGGCAATTTTTAACTATACTAACAAAACTGCCTAAAATAAAAATAAATTTGATTACTCTAAAATTTCATTATTATAATCTTACCTGATTTTCGTTACTAGCAATTTCTTTAAACTAGTATCCATTTAAATAAAACTCAATATCATATACTAACCAATTATCTAGATATTATTATTACAATCCATATCTAGACTAGTTTGAAAGGAGGTACTATTTATTTATACATACTAACTAGAAATATCAAAATACACCAAAGATGTAATTACTGATACTACATATATCCCCATTGATAGTGATGCCTTACTCCGAACTGGGTTTTCTACGTACGCGTGAAAAAACCATCACACGCTAAGTATATACTTAGTGAGGCATTATAACTATTTAATATTAATCAACATGCTTGAATTATATCAATAATATAATAACCATGCAGTTTGATCACTATTCCTTTATTTCCCTTATGTTAATCAAATTAACATAATAAAATTCGGATTCATAAATCCTATTATTATCCTTACCATTATCCGAGAGTTTACCCACTCTCTAAATTATTTAT